>JAJOZX010003207.1:0-317500 GCA_023014485.1 Bathynomus jamesi
AATAGCCGATTTGACGCTTATCAGGACAAATTCTTTATTTGTAAGCTAATGTAACTTCACAAAAATGTTTAGTTTGCTTGATATTTAATAAATTCTTTATTGTATATTTTGTTTTTACCTATTGTATGTTACCTATTGCATGTTTGGGTGTAAATAAAAAAAAAAAAGGGATTCCATCATCCAACTGGTTCCACGTGTCAGAACCTGGGGTAAAATCTAAATGTTGGATACTTTTTATTCCCTGTATCCAAATATATTCTGATAACTACCGAATACAAGCATTTTAAGTAGAAATAAAATGATTACGAACCAATTAATTATTTTAAATAGTGTCCCCAAAGTTAATATAGCTTGCTTTTAAGTTTTAGCTAGTCTGCCCCAATAAAATGTCATTTTCTATGGATATTTATAAAAGAAAACTTAATTTGGGTGTGTTTAATAGAAAAGCGTTGTCCAACGTATATTTAATTTCTTTATTATGTACGTAGTTAAGGATTGCCATAGGTTGTCAGAAATCCCATCAAATGATATAATTATGTACAAGGAATAAATAAAACGCCGTTACAGCATTCTGTTTATTGTAAATATTTGTAGGGCCAGGCTATGATTGCGTGTATCTGAAGCGTTAGCAGTTTGTACCTTCAATCATTCAAAGTTAAAAATTATTTCCATTAGCTGTTTAAAATAGCCAAAAAAAAACTCGGGGTTAGGTTGACCTATACCACTAAAAGCCGTAAAACAAATCTGTAAACCTGTCATTACTCTCAAATTCTAAGCATAACCCTAACACGCGCGTCTAATATAGGTTTCAGCCTGCGGAATCCGGCAATTTCAAACATTCTGTCGAAGATGAAACGGTACCACGTAGGAACAAGAACGTAATCAGCTGAGCATTTCCACATCTCTCGTATATCAATGCATGGTTGTTCATTATTTATACTCAATGTGCAAACAATGGCATATGACGAGGCGTCACTAATCACATCTCTTATTGTATCTACGTCAGCAGGTATTTTATAACGGTCCTCAGCCCACCTCTCAACCACCACGAAGATTTTATGCATCTCCTCGGCACTTAAATAAATAACGTTACGTCTGCTTGCGTGCCTGCAGATCGTTTCAAGCACACAGTTAATGGCACCGGTTTCCCGCCTGAACACACGCAACGACTTTGTCACGGAGACGTCGTACGAGGCGTTGAGAATGCTTCTCAAAGGGAGCTCCACCGTATTCATCCAGATGACTATTGCACTTCCACTCGGTGCAAGCTCTGAGATAGCTATGAGTCACATGCAAACTTCGGACGCACCATAATCTAATGAAACGTGTACGAAGCTGTGTCAACACAAATAGCTGTATCTCATTATATTTGGCATGTGTTTCGGGAAATTTTCCGGTACAAGATGTATTTTCGGTACAAGGAATAAATATATAATCATACAAAGCACAGTATTAACAAAATATTAGTACATAACATTTCACGCTAACAACCGAATTTACAACCTGTAACAATTCTATAACGTGCCAAAAATAACGGACAATTTTCTTAACATTAGCAACACAAATTTCAAGTTCGCAATCTACTCCAACGATTCCTCATCAAAGTTCGCTTTATAATCGAAACAGTTCATGATTTAATTCTAAAAAACCCTCACAGTACTTTCGATTAAATATTTTTTTGCAAGAATGTATTTATAAAAGGTAAATTTACATTGGGAAACATTTTGGTATATGATAATCTCTATTTCAAGAGTTAAAAAAAAAAAATATATATATATATACAGGGTGTCCCATAAGTCCGGCATCATAGGAGAAATTCATATTTTTCTATTTCTACAAACCATAATTCATATTTTTCTCTTTCTACAGGCCATAATTTCTGTGAGCAAGGAAGAACGAATCCAGATAATTCTACTCATAAGAAATCGGAGTCAAAGAGAGGCCGCTGCTGAATTTAACAGACTGCATCCAGACACACAACTCTGTGTTATTGGTTCGCGGTCTGGATGCAGTCTGTTAAATTCAGCAGCGGCCTCTCTTTGACTCCGATTTCCTATGAGTAGAATTATCTTGATTCGTTCTTCCTTGCTCACAGACATTATGGCCTGTAGAAAGAGAAAAATATGAATTATGGTTTGTAGAAATAGAAAAATATGAATTTCTCCTATGATGCCGGACTTATGGGACACCCTATATATATATATATATATATATATATATATCCCTGCAAGGGGGTTCTAAGCTCGTGCTCTTGAGTGCTCTTTGTGCTCATTTGTACGTGCTTGTTCCTGGAGGTTTCACGTGCGCCCTCCCGGCCCTAGCACCCAAGGATGATGGGGCTCGACCCTGCAGTCCTTGTCATCCTTGGTCTTTTACCACTTCGACTGTCCCCTCCACCCTTTCTTTTTCCTCTGTCTTTCCTCTCACTTTTTCTTTGTTTTTCCGCCGAGATATGCCCTTTTAAATAGAGGCGAATCGGTTCTTCCCGAACTTAAAATATATATATATATATATATATATATATATATATAATATATATATATATATATATATATATAGTGGCGTTCAAAAGTTCTTTTTGGTCTTGTTTCGTTTAACTTTTTACCTTTAAGAGAATTAATCAACTAAAACAATATTAACAAACGCAATAGTTGAACAAACCCTATTTACTGATACAAAAATAATATCTAATGGACAAATAACTTTTAAACCAATCACTGACTGCTCCTCTAAAGCCGTAACAATATAATTTATTAAGTAGAATATTAGGGTCTATTACATCAAACGCCTTACTCAAAGCCATAAATATTGATATCATTATTTCTCTGTTCACCTTAGCTATATTTGCATTTTCCATAAGGCGATGCTTATCCGCTATTGAAGTAAAATGTGCATTTAAAGAGTATGCATCAGCAGTATCATCAGTAATTTCTTTATTATCAACATTTAATTTCTCTTTTGATTTTTCTTAATTTGTTTTCCGAGAACATTGTTTATAGACAACCAAGTGTTTTCATGTCTCCTCTATGTTTGGAAATTTGCTTGTATTTATAATAGTTATATTTTACAATTTTGATTATTTTAGGTAATTTGTTTCTGTATTGGGCATATTGTATTTCAGGAATTTTGCTCTGCAATAATTCGACTTATTTCGTTATAACTTTTCTCCACCCTATTCAAGCCAGTTAACGTGTTTCTTAGCTGACTGTATTCAGATGAAGTTGCTAGACTATTACCACTTTTATAAACCATAATGTTCTCTTTTTATTTTTCATCATCTTAGATATTTTCCTGTACCAAAGCAAAGGCCTCCTTCAAGCATGTTTTTAATTACTGAAATATTTAAATTATCAGAGTAATCGTCAAATAACGTTTTTCCTTATATGTTCCCATACAGAAAACGTTAACATGTTCGATGGGGAGGAAACTAATTAACTTTCCTAACATCGTTTGGATTATTAATCATCGAGAAGACTTAGAATGATATATATATCATTCAAGTACTACGGTATCCAAAGGGGGATCTTTTCCGTTTGACTGCCGCCATTGAAACAATTAAACTTTCTGTATTTTGTATTTTAACTGAAATGTCTTGATGATACAAAATAAGTTACTTTATAAAAAAGCTTTTCTTAATTTCCCTTCAAATTTTGTTTCTTATAAACAATTTTAATTACTTTCAAGATCCATGTTTTAATTTTTAAGTTTTAATCGTGTACTCAGAAAAATAAGGGGATCACCTGAAGATCAGGGCCTCCAGCCTTCTTTAGTTAGCTTTATAAGGCTAACTAACAAAAATATCACGACCTAACCTAACCAATCGTCAAGGTCGTACAGTTGACCTAACGATTGGTTAGGTATGGTTGCCAGATTTGCCAAATAGAAATACAGGTCACCCTGTTCAAATTTAAATTCAAATGATTTCTAATTTGCATATACATACGTAAATTGAGATAAAATAATATTACTGCATGGGACAAACTTATACACTAAAAAATATTGGTAACACGGTCATCTGGGTTAAATTAAAAATTTAATCAGCTTAACTTTACGCAGGCGAGACCCTGTTACCAAAATATCAATTTCTTATCTAAGTAAAATATAAGTATTTAAATCACAAACCTTTAATTATATTTCACTGATGACTTGGCTCTCCTTAACAGGTCCTTGTTTTGCAGAACTTGCTTATAAAATTCCTTGCACTGGCAGTCTATGTTCCATTTACATTGTAACATAGCTTCTACTCAAAGGTGGGCAGTTGCGCCGCAACTTGCGGCGCAACATTTTTGGTTGCGCTTGCGCCGCACATTTTTACAGAGAGTTGCGGAATTGTTTGCGGCGCAACTTATATATGCAGTTTCAAGATTAGCGCGCAACGCGCAACATTTAATATTACTTCTCTGTAAAAATAACCCAAGCGAATGTAACTTAAATATTTTTATCTGGCAACACTGCACTTCAATTGTTTACATTCAGTCACATTCTCAATGCGCCAGTATCACTGTCTGACTTTCTGTTGTTTTCGTTTCTTTTTACTTTTTAGTACTAGTACTAGTATTATGGATCGTTTTGTGGTGTCTGTGGCCGACAGCACTGATTCTGCCGATCAGGACATGGACAGAGAGGTTGAAGTGACTGAGAATGTTGACAGCCGTTCCCCTGAGACTGAAGCAAGTGTCAGTGAGGTTTCCGCTTCAGGATCGGGGGCCCCTACCGTTAACCCCTGGCCTTACTTGGCCGACTTTTTTGAGTTCAAGGGTCAGGCCCAGGCACAGGGCCACACGGACATCTTCCTGTACGAGTGTGTCCGCTGCAGGCCCAATAAGAAGGTCTTCTCAGCCAACAAGAAGTCAAGATACAGCCTCCGGAAGCATATGGAGAGTAAGCACGGCTACTGCCTTCAGAAGTTTTTGGACTGCTGTATGGACGGGACAAAAGAAGCCAAGAAACGCCATGCATCCTTGCACGAAGCTGCCACCAAGAGGCAGATGATGTGCCGCCAACCAACCTTGATGGAGATGGCAGGCCCATCCAAGTGTAGGCACAACATCAGCAAAGCTACCTTCCAACATAAGGTGAGTCAGGAAAATTTGATTTCAATAATTTGCTTAACATTTTTTTCAAAAATTAACCTACTGAATTAAATTTATGAATGTAACATTATAGCAAATTGACAAGAGATGTAAAATAAATTTTACTTTTATATTTAATTCTATAGCTCATCAACATGTTTGTGGACAACATGATCCCCTTCTCTGTTGTGGACAACCCCACGTTCATGGACTTTGCTGCCATGATACCTGGCGGCTACATGGAGAGTATGTCGCGAAGGACACTGACGAGGTGCATCGAGTCCAGGTTTGAAACTTTTAAATATTATAATCAAATATGCTTCAAAGTGAAATTTTAACGTATACGTGCCATTATAAACTAAGAAATTCTATAGTTATTCCCTTTAATTTTCATTTTCTTTCAATGACATTAGAAAGTATGATGCTTGTATGGATATCTAAACTAATTTGTAATAAAATATATCATGAAATGGAGGTCTGGATAAACTTTGAATAAAGTTTTTTTCCGTTTTTTTACACATTCCTGCGTGCGCATATCCATAGAGGCCCGCAGCTTAAGGCTTAAAATTTTACATTATTGCATATTAGACTCTTTATTTAATATTTATTAACTAAGTAATTTGATTGATTTCATTTGTAATTTGTTTTTCCAGGTGACCAGGAGTTCTTCAAGGCCTATTGGCAGGTCATGGAGCCGGTGGCCAAGAGCCTAGACGTCCTGCAGGCGGAGGGGAGAGCCTACATGGGCGTCTTGGTGCCCACCTTGGTCCTCTGCCTCTCCAGTCTCAACAGGCACAAGCACAACGAAGAGTTGGCCGTCTGCCTCCCTCTGACAGAGGCCTTGACTGAGGGGTTGATGGGCAGGTTTGGCCATGTCTTTACAGACATGGACTGCCTCTTAGCTACTGCCTTCAACCCGCAGTTTAAGCTGTCAAGATGGCCAGAGCTGGTGCCAGGAAGAGACCCGGAGGAGTTGAGGAGGACGGTCACCAGCAAAGTTGTGTCGTTGGTGGACAGGGCCAGGAAGGATGAAGAGTTCAGCAGCAGTGATGCGGAAGCGGCAGACAAAGTGGACTTCTTCGAGCAGCTGTACGACACAGGAGTAATCAGCAAACAGAAGAAGGAGAGCACAATGCTGGTGAACAGTTTCCTGGACCAGAGGCCGGAGAAAAATATCGCGAGGAACGTGTTCACTTGCAAGGAACTGACAGACTTCTTTGTGCAGTATAACACACCCATTCCCTCAAGTGCGGCTGTAGAACGTCTGTTCTCTTTGGGGAAGGATGTTCTGAAGCCAAAACGGGCTGGACTCTCCGATCCACACTTTGAGATGCTGGTGTTCATGAAGGGGAACCTGGCTCTTATGTAGTGATTTTTTTGCATTTATTATATATTGTAATAAAATATTGATATCTTTTTCTGTATCAGATATATTTTGTTTAACTTGTAAAAAGGCTTTTTATTTTAATATTATTTTATTTATTTTTCAAAAGTTGCGCGTTGCGGTTGTGGCGCAACTTTTTGAAAAGGGTTGCGCTTGCGCGTGCGGCGCAACTATTTCAGCAGAGTTGCGGCTGCGGCGCTACAAAAATCGTTGCGCGTGCCCACCACTGCTTCTACTGTGGTCACATCCAACTTATTTCGTTCTTTTGTCCATTAAACATTCATTAACGAGAAAACACGCTCAACATTAGCATTATGAGTACAAGTAGTACAAATAAAAATATTGAAAATTCCAAATCGTACAGCTCTAAACTGCTGAATTTTGCAATTTATTTAAAAAAAATCTTAATACAGGACATTTAAGGCATCCTGATAAAGTCAGTACAGTACACAGGACAAAATCATTAAATACAGGACATGTCCTGTATATACAGGACGCCTGGCAACCCTAGTTAGGTTAGGTCGTAATATTTTCGTTAGTTAGCCTTATAAGGCTAAGTAAAGAAGGCTGGGGGCACTCACCTCTTATGTTTCAATGGCGGCAGTCAAACGGAAAAGATCCCCAAAGGGCACCAGGGCCTACCAAATTTCCACCAAAGGCTACCCCAGATTTTTTGATCTGCATGCAGGGCCGGATTTTCCAATAGGCAACATAGGCCATTGGCCTAGGTGCCACCAGTAACTGGGGGCCCACTGGGGACCTCCTACAATCCCTTGACACAAACAGTATCATTGACAAATTTGCCATAGAAAAAAAGCAGGAAAAAGTCATTTTGAACTTCACATAGTTGTGCTTGCAAAATTTATTATGCTTCAGTTTCATTGTATTTTTCCATTATTCCTATGTGTAAGATGTACATGATATGGAACTTGATTTACTTTGATGTACTTGATATGGAACTAATTTGATTAAAAATTATTAATGTGTAATGTATTACATTATGTTGTAATTCTTATTGCAAAATTTATTATGCTTCAATTTGACTGTATTTTTTTCCATTATTCCTTTGTGTAAGAATAAGTTGTACATGATATAAAACTAATTTGAATAAAATTATTGGTGTGTTACATTATGTTGTAATTCTTTTTTTTTTTACATTACAATATTACGTATATATATATAATATTTTTTTGGGGGGGGCACTGATAAGGTTTGGCCTAGGGCCCACAAGCAAGTAAATCCGGCCCTGTCTGCATGATCTATTCAGTACTTGATTGCAGTCTCAAATTAACTGCATCTGATCTTATTTAGCTATATGTTAATTGTAGTTAAACTGAAGTGAACCAATCTTCTCATCTGAAAAGGTTAAATTTAATGTCAGGTTAACTTGTTCTGTGTTACCTATTCACTAGACAGCAGCACAAAATAAGATAGCAGTAAACAGAGGAAAAAGAATAACTGCATTGGATTGCTCATGTAAATAAAAAACACTGAAAAGATTTCAAGGGGCGTGGCTATAATGACTAAACTTATAAATGTAGCCCTAAACAGGCTTCATTGGGATTTATCATGCTCTTTAATTCAATAAGAATGAGTTTAAGTGCAGCAAATTTAATGAAATTCATAATTTATTGCTCTGCTTATACAATGTACAAAGAACATATAAACTGATGTTGTAACAACTATATAAAAATGGATCAGTAAAAGCTTTCCTATACATATAGGCCTACAGCATGGAACCACCATTTGCAAGCAAGTCAGATGCTTTATTGACAGAATGGGGTTATCTGGCAAACTTTTTTCCTGAAACTGTACTGTGCATGTTTAAAACTAACATTTATTTCAGAAGTTTTGCGTGATGATTCCTCATTTCATGAAAGTAATATAAGTTACTCATTACTAAAACACTTGGTTTTGAATAATAAATATTACACCTTTTGGTTTAAAGAGAAAATATTTGTGAACAAAAAGGGGTGCTACTGTAGTATGCGGTCTACCGTTAAGTTTCTACTGTAGTATGCGGTCTACCATTAAGTTTCTACTGTAGTACGTGGTCTACCATTAAGTTTCTACTGTAGTATGCGGTCTACCATTCAAAATATTTAAAAGGAATTGAAAATGAATTGAAAGGAATTATAATTTAATTTACACAATTAAGGAATTATTAAAGAAGTTAAACATACTACTACCGCATACTTAACGGTAGACCGCATACTACAGTACGCCCTTGATGATTGGTTAGGTTAAGTCATGATATTTTCATTAGTTTTAACGAAAATATCATGACTTAACCTAACCAATCGTCAAGGGCGTACAATTAACCTAATAATAAAATAATAAGAAGATAAGAAGCTATAATTAAAAGGTAGACCGCTGAATCGTAGGTAGACTGCATACTACAGTAGACCCAAAAAGGGTTAAGAACTACATGTTTAAGTTTAAACATTATTGTAGCCCCTCCTGGAAATCTCTTCAGAGATAATTATGGGTTAATATGAGTTTTATTGTACTCAGAATATCAAAAGCAAATATAATTATAAAATATTAATGCATAATTTTCTCATCATTTTCATATAAGTCACTATGCTCGCAGATGCGTCCTCAATACACATAATTACCTAATTATGTGCCTCTTACATGATAAATTGGTGTCAATTGTTACTCCAATGAATTTTTTTTTAATTTCTATTATGATAATAGATTTAATTAGTGATGGGACGATACCAAAATTTTTTAACAATTTCGATTCCGATTCCGATACCACTAAAAAGTCTCGATTCCGATTCCGATTCTCAATATTTTTAAATATAATTCTATACTTGTTTTTCTGGAAATTGTCATATTTTACTTTGGTAAGATTAACTATTTACATTATGAGTATGGTAATATAAATTATAAATTATAATAGATTGGTTTAAAATAAAAATCAACTGTAAGTTGTAACAATTCATTTTAATCTTCTTGATTACACATCATGGATATACATGTTTTAATGTATAGCTACAATACAATAAAAAATAAAATTTGTTATCCTCTTTCATTTAAATTTTAAAGTTACATTGCAAAACTGGTTCAATTAAAAGTTAAAGAATCGTTTTAAGAATCGGAAATCATGGTACAATTCTCTCGATTTTTATTCTGATTCCGATTCCTGAAAAATGCTCGATTCTTCCGATTCTCGATTCCGATTCCGATTAATCGTCCCATCACTAGATTTAATAACTCAGTTAATCCAAATGTATATTTTGTTTGCTAATGAAAATAATGGAATTTGCCTTATGGGTATTTCAAAAAGTTTGTCAGTAGTCAGCCAGGCCACAATTTTCACTGTATTACCATCTTTGCAAGAAAAAAAAAAAAGACTGATGTGTCATCTGCGACCATAATGAAGTTAAATACTGTATACTTGAAGGGCTTGGAGCAGGGTTGGTAAAAAACCATTTTTTGAAAAAAACAAAAACCAATGGGTTTTTAATATACAGCCTGTAGGATTATATATAATATATATATATATATATATATATATATATATATATATATATATAAATTGAGGAAATTGAAAACTTTTAGTATTTCTCATATAATTTAAATTGCTGACAATTAGAAAAAAGAAAGAAATCAATAGTTTAACCATAAACTAAATAAATAAACATTTAACTTGATTTTGTGCATATAGCTAAACAAATATTAAAAAATAAAAGCCCTTTAATGTATAGTACAGTACTGAATAGAAAAATAAACAAAAGAAAAATATATTGTTCTTTGGCCTTTAAGTTTATAGATATAGCCTCTAAATTTATTTCACATTAGCTATTTGTTAAAACTATACATAAATACAAGTTTAGAAGCTTTATCATCTAATTTATTTCTTAATTTGGGGTGGTGCTACTGACAGGCACCTATAAAAGTCCTACAACAATTTATCATAAATTCAAGACCTAAAATTAATTACTTCAGATATCACAAATACAATTTTAAGGTATGTATATAGTGTAAGGGTTTTATCAGCTATCATATATTTGTTTTGAAGTTGTAGCAAAGTTTGTTTTAACCCAGCTATTTGTATTTTTCTTGTTCTACTTTGCCCACAACAACAACCTTAAGGGTTTCAAATGTTCAATCAAGAGTTAAAGTTACATTTGCGGTTTTAAAACAGGCTTGTAATGGGTTTTTATTGATAAATGATGAAATAGAGAGATCTTTATTTCCTTGTTGGTTCCTTACTCTTTACACTCAAGGTCTATCCTAACTAAAAACATTGTAAATTTTTAATTCAACCTGCGTCATAGGTTGAATTAAAAATTTATTACAGTAATTTAACTCACTCAACATCATAAAATTGAACTCAGAACTTTAACACTAACAACAATTATGGAAGACTTGGACAAAAGGGCAAAAACCCAGACTACAAAACAAAAACACAGACCTTGGGGACTATGGCACCATCTCAAAACTACAAAAACTAATGAGAAAAAATCAGCACATAAAGGTGCCATCATCAAACTCTATAATGATCACAAACAGAAAGAACCTACAAGATATGATCTTGAAACAACATTAAATTTGGTTAATATTCATCTTTTAACCCGCTCACATGCGGCTAAATCAGTATAATATATTGAATTGCCATTCAAACTGACTAAGAAAATATATATCTTATGTTGTGCAAATTTGTTAAAATATACTTTTTTAATAAAATATATTTCCTATTTTGGCTATAATGTACTTTTTTCATAAAATATTTTTCCTGGTTGGGCTATTTTTTCACTACTCTGCGATTTAATTAGCTGGTTGGATTTTGTTCTGGCTATTTTTTAAAATTCAATTCAGTTTAGTGGTGTTTGTGATAGAATTATGACGTGCCACTCGTGTGATTTTGACCTGAGTCATGTGTCCTAGATGAAGACAAAGGATTGGATGTTTTTAACAATTACAGTGTTATTCTCTCATCCTTAACTTGCCCAAAATGTGACAGTGAGTGCCTAACATGAAAAGATCAGAAGATATTTAGGTGAAATAACCAATATCAGCCTGTTAGGTTAATTGAATGTCCAGCTCAGTTAATTGAATGCCTGGTTAGGTTAATTGAATGCCTGGTTAGGTCAATTATACACCCTTGATGAGCCAATAAAACATGTTTAGGGCCTACATTTCTAAGTTTAAATGTATAACTGAATGCTCAGAGTATGAGAAAGTAAACTATATATATATATATAATATATATATTATATATATATATATATATATATATATATAGTGGAACCTCAATATACGAATGCATCTCTATTCGAACAAATTGGTATACAAACAACTTTTTTGAGAAAAAATTGTCCTTGTATACGAACCATTCCCTCATATCCGAACCGAAAGAAGCCAGTCCATAGGATTGGATGTGGACAATGAGGATGTAGAGGAGTTGGTGGAGGATCACAGGAAGGAGCTCACCACAGAAGAACTGCAAGACCTTCAGAAGGAGCAGCAAGAAGAAGTGGCTGAGGAACTTTCTTCAGAGGAGGAGGGGATGAGTAAGGGCAACATTTCCACTGCAGACATTAAGGAATTGTGTTTTCATTGGGCTAAAACACAGAGCATGGTGGAGAAATGGCACCCTAACATTGCTGTAGTGAATAGTAGCATCAATTTGTTCAATGACAATGTGATTGCATACTTTAGAAATATTTTGAAGAGTAGGCAGACACAGACAACATTAGACAAGTTCTTTACCATAGGAAAAAAATCAAGTGCTAGTGAATCCCCAGCATCTTCTAGTGCTACTACAAAGAGACTGAAAAGAGACAGAACACCAGAAGGGGAGTTACCTGATGTTTTTATGGAAGGTGACTCCCCTTCCAAACAATAATCTCCCTCCTCCACCCCACCTTCCTCTCCAGCTTCCACTTAGGCCATCACTCCTCAGCAAAGGTAAAGTTCAGGTTAAATTTTAATTTATTTGTATAATATTGCATTATTTATTGTTGTTACAGGTTTCATGTATGATTTTATGCATGTAAGTCTTATTGGTGCTCTTCCAATATGTGCTCTACCTTAAAATTTACATTCCAATACGTGATCTACCTTAGATTATTCGGATTAGCAGCAGGTACGTTAGTTAGCCTTATAAGGCTAACAAACGAAAATATCATGACTTAACCTAACCAATCGTCAAGGGCGTATAGTTGACCTAACGATTGGTTAGGTTAAGTCATGATATTTTCGTTAGTTAGCCTTATAAGGCTAGTTTCACGGTAGAGCACGTATTGGAATATGGTAGATCACAGTTTCGCGGTATAGCACATATTGGAAGAGCACAGTCTCATTTTACAGGTTTAATTAACCAATATTTTGACTTAAAAATGTTTTGTAAGGGGTAACTTTTGGGGGTCTGGAACGGATTAATCCAATTTACATTATTTCTTATGGGAAAAATTGATTCAATATACGAACAATTCGATATCAGAACAACCCTCAGGAACGAATTAAGTTTGTATATTGAGGTTCCACTGTATATATATATATATATATATATATATATATATATATATATATATATGTGACATGAGAGCTCTGTGTTGGCCGCAGAGGACCATGAAAAGAGATAATTAGTTGAGAGAGTAGCCAATTTGCTCTTATATATTAAGTTTGAAGATAAGCCAGTACTTGGACCTCTACTTTTTATTGTTTATATTAATGACTTGGAAAGGGGATCTAAATAGTAAAACCTCAATATTTTCAGATGATACAAAATTGGGCCAAAATGTAAGATCTTTAACAGATGTCACGAGAAAGCAAAAGGCACTCTTGCAACAAAGAGGGGGGGGGGATTGGCACACTTGCAATATTAGGTAATATTATGCAATATTGCAACTTGCACTCTACCCTTTTGCCACTATACTACTGGGGGCTATGGTTTATTGGAGCCCTGTATGTATAACCTGTTTACTAAACTAAATAAATATATACATTGTATACTAAAATTTACAAACATACAAAATTTACAATGTATATACAGTGAGGCCTTGCATAACGAATGCCTTAAATAGCGAATTTTTGCTTAACGAATTACCTCCATAAGGCTCCATTGATTTAAATAACGATTTTACCTTGCGGAACGAATTTGGTAACGAAAAACAATAACACATTTTCTGTTCAGTTGGAGGTTGGTAGCTGTCGTGAGCAGTTGTGTACAACACAATTGCTCACTATTAAATTTTAATTTATTAGCTTTATAACTGTATAAAACGTGTAGTCATGGCCCCTAAAAGACCTTCATCATCTGCTAATGCTCCAAAGAAATCCAGGAAAACTATCAGTCTCCAGATGAAGCAGGACATTATTAAAAAAAGTGAATCTGGAATGAGCACCAAAGATCTTGCTGCTGAATATGGATTGCCTGCCAGTACAGTTTTGACGATTTTTAAGAAGGAAGAAGAAATTATGAAAACTAAAGTAAGTGATGCTACAAGTAGACTTATTAAAGGAAGGGAAGCTATTGCTGAAATGGAGAGAGTTTTACTGATATGGATTAGAGAAAAGGAAATGAAGGGGGAATCCATTACTAAGGCATTCATTAGTGACAAGGCAGTGCAAATATATGAACAAATTAAGGAATCCCTTCCAGCATCAGTTGAAAGATATGAATCATTCAATGCAAGTCGTGGGTGGTTTGAAAATTTCAAGAGAAGGTCAGGAATTAAGAACATTATAAGGCATGGTGAGGCTGCAAGTGCTGATACTGAGGGAGCAAAGGAATTTAAAATAGAATTTGTAGAACTTGTTGAGGAGGAGGATTATTTGCCTCAACAAGTTTTTAACGCCGACGAAACTGGCCTATTTTGGAAAAAGCTACCAAACAGAACCTACATTACTAGAGAAGAGTCCAAACTGCCTGGCCATAAACCAATGAAAGACTGGTTTACTTTACTTATGGCTGGGAATGCATCATGGGACCTGAAGATTAAGCCTATGCTTGTGTATCATTCCCAAAATCCCAGGATATTCAAGCAGAAGGTGAACCCATTTAAAAAATGGGTATACAAGCGCAAAAAGGGTCAAAATTTGGGCTCTGGAACGAATTACTAAAAATCCCATTGAACTAATGCATTGCATAATGAATTTTCAGTTAACGAATGACCTTCTGGAACGAATTAAATTCGTTATGCAAGGCCTCACTATATATATATATACCATGGTGGTGTAGTGGTTAGCGTCGCTGACTACGAATCCATCGGCCCCAGGTTCGAGACCCGACGACACCCGGCGCGCAGCAAAACCCAGCTGTTCATCCTTCTACACAATAAAGAAAGTGGTTGGTAGATAAATGGGTACCCTAGGTGGCCTAGTGGTTAAGACGCTGGGCTGCTGATGGGGCGTGGTTTGGATTTGACATTAAACTATAGGTCTAAGGTGGAGTGAAAAACTTGACTTTCGTCAGAATGAACAATTCGGGCAGAAGCTAACCAAAGGTGTGTATATATATACATATATATACCCTGATCGAGCAAGCTGGTGGCATGCAGGTAACTGATCGCTCTCTCCAGAGTGGACCAGAGGTTCAGTGCACCAGTGATGTTTTGTTGTGTTCTATGTTGTGCTAGAGTGGTACAGTCTGTCATAATGTGTTCAATTGTTTGTGGTGTGTCCTGGCACAGGTGGCAGGTGTCGTCTGTGGCGGTATCTAGTCTGTGTTTATATATATATATATATATATATATATATATATATATATATAATATAATATAATATAATATAAAAATAGGCTATACTGTAATTGGCTAAATTTGGCTAATTTAAAAGGGCAGTGTGGCTAATTTTACTTGAACCAACCTGGCAATCCTGCCCTCATGTCTAAATGTTCCCTAACTTTCAGTATCAGTATTTTTGTACAATAAATTCAAATTCTTTATTACTGAAAGCAGGGCTGCAGTTGAGATTTATCCTGCGTTTTGGAATTATTTTTTAACTGGTATAGGATCATTCCAGTGTTTCCTGTAGTTGTTTGTTAAAAGATCTTGGCAAGGCATAGGCCTTGTGTAGGGTTTGTCTTTGATAACGACTGTGGCCTAGCTTATCTCATAGGGCTAGGCTTGGCCTTAGTGTGCCCTATACCCTAAGCCCTAGGGTATAGGTTATATTTACTTACTTTCCTAAATCCAATCATGAGTAAAGGAGTAACTTCTAAAAGTACTAAAAGGTTATGGGTGGATGATTCTAAGACCTTTGAGTTGGCTCGCAGTGATGACTTGATGGATTTGAGTAAGATCATTAAGCAAACTGACCATGCTATCACTTCTTTTTGCAAAAAAGTTCCAATGAAGTTGCTCAAAGATTAGATACTCAGGAACCATCTAGTCTTACTCAACCCTTGAATTGTCCTACATCTCCTATTAGATCTGCTACCAATAGTCTTGGACCTAATATTCCTATTGAGCATGTGTCTTATATTTGGTTAATATTCGTCTTTTAACCCACTCATGCGCGGTTAAAACAGTTTTGAATGACAATTCAAAACTGACTAAGAAAATATATATCTTATGTTGTGCAAATTTGTTAAAATATACTTTTTTTAATATAATATATTTCCTGTTTTGGCTATAATGTACTTTTTTTCATAAAATATTTTTCTTGATTGGGCTATTTTTTTGTTACTCTGTGACTTAATTAGTTGGTTGGGTTTTGTTCTGGCTTTTTTTTTTTTTTTTTCTAATTGGATTCAGTTTAGTGGTGTTTGTGATAGAATTATTACATGCCATTCGTGTGATTTTGACTTTGAGAACTTGATTTGTCATGTGCCCGAGATGAAGACAAAGGATTGGATGTTTTTATCAATTACGGCGTTATTCTCTTATCCTTAACTTGCCCGAAATGTGACAGTGAGTGCCTAATACGAAAAGATCAGAAGATATTTAGGTGAAATAACTAATATTAACCTGTTAGGTCAACTGAAGGCCTGGTTAGGTTAACCTTAACCCTTAACTGCCTAAATTATTTTTTCAAGAAAATTTTTTTTTTTTCTTGACATTGCTAATAATGCTAATGCTAATGCTAATAATGCAATGCTAATAATTTAAATCATAGCGAGAAAATTGTTATCTGGCAACTAAAACTGAGTTGGCTGAAAAAAGCCACTTTGGCATAAGTAAAGAAAATTAAATTGTTTTAGATATGTTTATATGTTAATGTAGGTGTCCGTAAAAGGACACTATGGTTGTTAGGGATAAACAGAAACAAAATAAAGTAAAAATAAAGCCTACCCTGATCGAGCAAGCTGGTGGCATGCAGGTAACTGATCGCCCTCTCCAGAGTGGACCAGAGGTTCAGTGCACTAGTGATGTTTTGTTGTGTTCTATGTTGTGCTAGAGTGGTACAGTCTGTCTTAATGTGTTCAATTGTTTGTGGTGTGTCCTGGCACAGGTGGCAGGTGTCGTCTGTGGTGGTATCTAGTCTGTGTTTATATGTCTGTAAGTTGGGGGTGATGTCCACATTGGAATCGTGCTAAGTTAACTCAATCCGATCTGCTCAGTCTGATCTCTGACCTGTTAATTAATGGGTGGTGGCTTTGTACCTACAACCGCATTTGGACTGAGTCATGTCAGTGCTTTGTGGGTTAGGTGTGTATGTGTTTTCTGTACTGTGTGATGTTTGTGGGGCATGGTATGGAATGGAGTATTTGGTTATACCTATTAGGTTTTATACTAAGAGGGTTTCATTCAGAACTTATAGGAAGATAAAGTACATCTTCCTTGCTTAAAGTATTGCTGTAACATAAGCAAGCTCTGAGCGAGCCACTAATAATAAATCATTTGGAATCCACTGATTCTTCAAAGTTCGTTAACTCTTCGCTTGATGTAATTTTCATGAGTCAGAAATGGAAAATGTTGAACACGAAATAATAAATTTGGTTTTCTTATTGTCAAGCAGGCCTGATGCCTACATATGGGTTCTATGATGTATGACAATTATTTTCATTCCCAATAGGCTATGTCACCAATCCCAAGGCAATTTTGTAGATATTTACCGTAATTCAATAAATTAATAATTTGTATTTAATTATGAAATAAAAGTATCACATATGATACCATATTGTAAACGTGCATAGTTTTTCCATATACTTGGGGGGGCTGGAGAAAAATTTGTGTTATAGATTACATTTTTTGACAAACTGTTTTAAACCATGTGAAATGGATTATAAAGAATGAAGTAGGAATTTAGGAAAAGAGAGGTTACTCAAGACATATTTAAATATAAAAGTTCAAGAGGCCAACTTCTCAAGTTTAGTTATAGTTACTGTATGTCAATCAGTTTGACTCTCCTTAGGTATAGGAAATTAATGGAATTAAAATTAAGTTATTAAGCATTTTAACTTTGCTCAATTTGTGTAAGGTTTATAAGTCACCAGTCTTAATTTTTTCTTGTAAAAGTTTTCTGGCTTTCAAAGCAGTCTTCCTTTGATGCCTCTCTGGTTTACTCTGAGTTACATCAGGTACATTGAGAGATTCCAACCTAATAGTATCCTGATCCATCCTTTGGGGTAATGGTTCTAACTTAGCCCCACACTCCAAAGGATATAGTAATGTGATATCTCTGGTGGTTTCACCAGTTGCTGTTTTCAGTTTTACAACCCTTGTAATTTCGTCTTCACCAGTTTTGAGTTCTAAGACTTTTCCCATTGACCAATGTTGTCTTGGAGTCTTGTCATGTATCAACACAATGTCCCCAATTTTGACTGAATCATTCCAATTTTGTTTTGTTAATTGTTTGTCTTTCTCTAAGACTTGTTAAGTATTCTTCTCTCCATTTTGTTATAAACTGAGTTTTGATTTGTGTAAAATGTTTTGTATTTTGTGTTGAATTCTTTGTGTCCTATTACCCAATCTGGATCCTCTGTACTGTTATGTTCATATTCTGGTAACATGTTTACCATTTCTCCCTTAATTAGGTGGTTTGGTGTGAGAGTAGGGTGTGTCAAATTTTTCAACTTTCAAATTCCAAATATGAGGGGTGCTAAAAAGTTGCAGCATGACTTAGGAATTCTAAAGATATTTTTGTTAATTTAATATAATTTAGTTTTGCTTGGTAAGAAGCTACATAAAAATAGGCTTTTTTGACTTTTTTGTGGAATTATATAATAATTATTATATTAATAATTATATATGCTGTATATATAATGCACTGCTGTTTTTGCTTATTTCATAGGTTGAAACATATTCATCAGTGTGCTGAAGATTACTTGTCCATCAGTGCTACCATCCTAACCAGTGGGAATTGACCTACAATGGCTTCTAAAAGGAGGACAAGACTGGGGACATTCATACATATGAGCAACCTAATTGGAACTGGTAGAGAGTTGTTGCCCTCTGAACTCCCAACTCTGCGAGACGTTCTGAAATATGGGCTACTGCTAAGAGAACAAAATGGTGAAGATGTGAGAAACTACCCAGCAGCCAGTCTTGCAAAGGACATTTACCCTAAAGTGCTTGAAAAGTGGGAACGAGCAAACTTCTTTTGTAGCCCCTGTTGTAAATTCACGAGTCACAATTTTAAACAAGATCCAAGAGAGCTGGGAGCAGGCCAAAAACATATCTCTTGGGAGAGGAAAGCTACATGTCAAAGAGGCTTTCATTGCAAAATTTGACAAGCTTTTTGACATCCTCAGTTGCAAGTGTAAAATTGTTCTCTGCTCTGAATTTGGCTGCCTTGCAGATGCTGGTTGCAAAAACGAAACTCACATTAACTGTACATGCCCTAGGGAGATGAAGATCCCTGTGAAGGAACTTGCTTTCATTAAAGGTCAGAGAGACAAGTCTGGTTCTATTGGACCACATCAGATTGGCTTGCCAGATCAACCTGAGCACAACAGACAAGTCAAAAGCAGAAGCGGCAAGAAGACGAAAGAAGAAGGCTTGCTGAATATAAGCAGACAAGTAAGCAGGATGTTTCAATGCCATCAAATGAAATAATTTTCTCTGATGATGAAAATGAAGAACAAATAGCTGATGCTCAAGATGGAAAGGATGGAAGTTATGAAGTGATATTAGAAATATCAAGCACGTCTTCAACTTCCAATAAAAAGCCAGAGTACAACACATTAGAAATACCTAATGTTGCTATGCATAGCATCAGATATGGTGTTGGCCTGCGTGCCACAGCTGCTGCCATCACCACTGCTGCCTTTATGGATGCTGGCTTGATCACTGAAGAAGACAAGAGACTTGTAGTTGATCACAATAAAGTCAAGAGGGCCCAAGAAAAAGTTATGAGATCCCTGGATCAGGAATTTGATGATCTTTGTAAGAAGGGTGAAATTGACTGTATCTTCTTTGACGGCCGTCAAGATACAACTAAAGTTATGCTGAAAGCAGACAATTCAGATCATCAGTTCCCCAGCATCATCAAAGAAGAGCATTATTCTGTGTGCAGTGAGCTAGGTGGAAGATATCTCTACCACTTCACTCCTGAGGAAGGCTCAACGAGAAAAAAACCTGCTGAAGTTATTGCTGATAATCTTGTAGATTTCATGAAGAAGAAGGGCATTGATAAAAGCCTGCAGGCCATTGGAGGTGATTCTACAAATGTTAACACTGGCTGGGAGGGTGGTTCCATGCATTGGGTAGAGGTCAAGCTTTGCCGTAAGCTGATCTGGTTGGTTTGTGCCCTCCACACTAATGAGTTACCCCTGCGACACTTGATCACAGCACTGGATGAGAAGACCTTGTCTAACAACAAGTGGACGGGTAACATTGGGAAGATGCTAGACACTGCAACCGAACTTGAAATTGATCCTTCATTCACCAAACTCTCAATTGGAGAGCCTCTTACTTCACTGAGTGACAATGTCGTAAAGGATCTCTCTACTGATCAAGCGTACAGGTATAGGATCACACAGGCCATAAGGACAGGAGAACTTCCCACAGATCTGGCCCTTCTTGAAATTGGTCCAGTGAGCCATTTAAGGTGGTTGACAACAGCAAACAGGCTTTGTTGCATATGGGTTTCAAAACATGGCCTTAAAGGCAAAACCCTCAACAACTTAAGACTGATAGTGGAATACATTGTTTGTGTGTACTACCCCTGTTGGTTCAACGTCAAAGTAAAACACTCTTGGGTGGAAGGCCCACGCCACATCTTGTTTCAGCTGCGGCTAGTTAGGCTGCAAAAGAAGGCTGTAGTGGATGCTGTTTTGCCAACCATCAAGCGCTCAGCATGGTATGCATTCAGCGAAGTGATAATCCAGACACACTTGTGCTCAGATGACAGTGAGGAGAGGAGAGCTGGTGTCCAAAAGATTGTTGACATGAGGGGTGGAGATGATGACACACTTGGAGATCTTTCTGTACGTCCCAGGAAGACACCTTCCATCAACCCCAGTGCTTCTTCCATGTTGGAGATGACAGACTGGTCTGACGGGGTATTTGAACCTCCTTTGACATGTAAACTGACTACAGCGGAAGTAAAGAAGTTCTTTGACAAGCCTATGCAAGTTCCACAGTGGCCCTGTCATGCTCAGTCAATAGAGAGGTGTGTGAAACAAGTCACAGAGGCAGCAGGCAGGGTGTATACACATGAGAAATGTGAGGGCTATATCAGAGGCCAAGAAGCAAGTCGGCGGCTGATGTCTAAGAATGAATCAAAGCAAGACTTGATGAAACTTGTTTAAATATTTTTTTTTACTGATGTCATTACTTTCTAATGTTTTATGATTACAAGGATATGTTTTATGATTACTAGGATATGTTTTATGCAGAGAAACTAAAATCTTTATAGCATTACCTGATATTTTGAGAAGCTAAAATTAATAAATGTTGTTTTCCGAGAGCAATTTATGTGCTTTTTAATCAAACGTAGATTTACCAAGCTAAGTGTTGAGCAATCACAAAAATAATAGCAGATTTGAATTCTTCACATCCAAAAACATATTTTTGAAACATAAGTTAATGGTCTGTTGTTGATAACATTTTCAATTTCTGGCAGAATAGTCATGAGTTCAAAAAGTTGTAGATGTTTGGTCCCAATAGTCTTTTAAAGGCAGTTCTTTACAGTCTGTGTTTCTTTCCCAAATGGAACCATACCATGGTGTATTAACAGGAATGTACTTCCAGGTTATATTGTGTTTGATTAAATGAGTTTGTACTATTTCACTGTCACAAATCTGATGAATAATTCTTTCACCAGATTTGAAGTATGTGGCATTGTCTGACCATATAGTTTTGGGTAGAGATTTGTGTGCACAAACTCATCTGAAAGCCGCAATAAAAGCTGCTGCTGTCAGATCTTCTACTATGTCTAGACATATGGCACATGTGACAGCACAGGTGAAGAGTACAATGTGCACTTTATATTCCTTTGAATCCATTTTATCTCCAAAACTCATTCACCATTCCAGTGTAGTCAGTACCCATGGTTTCAAACGGCTGAATAAATGTTATATACTTGTTCCACAGGTAGGTCTGGAGGGCTTGGGGTCTTAAAGGGTCGTGAATGGATACGTTTACAAGGAATGCATGTGTTTAAAATTTTCTTTGTTTCAGTTTTTGAGAAGGTAGCTATTGACAAACTTGCAGCAATAGACTATAATTCTCAAGAGTTTGTTGAGGTCTGAATAATGTTTATAGTCAAAAATAGGTTTGTCCTCTGTGATCTTTTCAGTTGTTGTAGAGTTGAGTGAGAGGTTAACTACTTTGGCTGGCCAAAGATCCTTGCATGTTAGCCATTCAGGCCCTTCATACCAAATTTTGTTTGCTTTCAACAGCTTGTAAGAGAGGCCTCTTGTCAAAAATCTGCAGGATTCTGTTTTGTATATACCTAAATTTGATACCAAGGGATGTGTTTGCAGTTTGTTTTGATTTCTGTTAGTCTGTTCTTCACAAGTATGTTTTTGCAAGAAGTTGTATCTGTGTTGGTCACCCATGTTAGACAAATTTGACTGACTGTCCATAAGTAAATGTCTGTTATGTCAACTTCTTTGTACACTTGTGAGAGAAAGTCTGCTGTTTTGACTCCCAATGAGACAGCCAATAATTCAAGTTGTGGAACAGTTTTCTTTTCGTTTAAGGGTGCCACTTTTGCCTTTGAATAAACCAAGTCACTCATTTTCACTTGTTAAATAGGCACAATACCCATAAGCTTGTGTGCTGGCATCTGTAAAAATGTGTAGTGTTTGAGGTTTCAATCTGTAACCAGCACATCTTGGTCAAGGTTGGTACCCAAAAACCCAAACCCAAAAACCCAACCTAAAAACCTACATCAATTTACTTCTCATAAACTTATTTTTAACTTGGCATTTTTTATAATATGGTTATGTAGTTTTATATATTAACAACTATAAACTATAATTAATGTGATAAGGCCAATATAAACTAAAATTTGCAGAAACTATTTATTTGACACGTTTCATTATGAACCTTATATCTAATACTGTATCTAATTTATCTGTCTACTAATTGGCTACCTATATCTAAAAATAAATCCTGTTTCTTTTCAGTTTTATAATTTAAATAATTTAAGTGGTACCTAATATTGATTATTGATCAGTATATTTAGCATCTTTTGACCTTAGGTGGTGGTAGATTCGAACCAACATTTCTGCCTTTTCTTTCCCTAACCTATTTCGCATTTTACTCCATACCAAGCCAAATGTTGAAGAAAATCTTTCCAATGATCTGAAACTGACCGGACAACTATGAATAGATCTCATAAATTTAGCAAAACCTAATGGTAACCTGGTCTCTTTTTTTTTCTTTCATTTCAACAATTTTCCACCAATTACTAGCTGATGTAGAACTCGCTATACTATCTTTGAATAAATAAGGAGGAAAAATTAGTGTCTCTTTTAAGCGGAATGCATAATATCCTGCCATGTATTCTGAATTTATTTCAATCAGCCATTCTTCAGCCTCTTCCTCTCGAACTCTATTCAGTTTTTGTCCTGAAAAATAATAGAACTGTGTGGAAACAAAAATAAAGCTAATAATATAGATTATATAATTTATGTTATGGTATCTAATTTATGCTAATTGTTATCTAATATGGCAAATTGGCAATGCCAGATGATTTGATTCAGATTAGAGAAAACTCTTCTGCCCATACAGTTGAGTTAGCTATGTTTTATATATTGATAGTAGTTAAGCATTTAGGTCCTATTTACCTTCATACTTTGGGTCAGTTATATTTGCCAAAAGATGACATGGCTCCATAGCTTTTTTAAATCTCTTAATAATATCTTCTTTGTGTGGAGCTAATTTTTCATCTTGGATTAAATTGAGCCAAATTTCAACAGCATCAGATAATGTTGTATTATCAGCCTGCAACTGTAACAAAAAAAATAAAAACTATAAAGTTATACATGGCTGAATGAAAACATCTGTAAACATTTAGAAAATTTTATGCATTGTTAGAATTTATTTTTTGGTGTTACAAGTTACAACACACATAAAATGAAGTGTATTTTAATTATTTATTAGTAGTGCTTTAGTACAGGATTCTATAAATAAAATGTGCACTATGAGTCTAAAAAATATCTTGAAATTAATATTGGTATTTAAAGTTAAGTAATTTTAACTGCATAATATAAACACACCTTATCTAGAGCATTTCCAACAAGTAAGAGTTGTGACTGTAAATTGAGTGCCTCTCTCTGTATAGATAAGTTATCTATCAATTTTCCGATGTTGTGATCAATGTCTTCAATATGCTCTCCTCTTATTTCTATATATAGAGAGTAATTTGACAAATAGGTTTTCATGCATTCTGAAATTTCCATCTAGTTTCATTTGGTAGTTGCGGCATCATACCTCCTTTCTCCATTAACCAACCCTAAAATATAAATTTTTATTGCAAATATTGCTGGATATGACCGCATAAATAAATAGCCTATGCAACTTATTAATGAGTCGTGAATTAGGATTCACACTGGTGACAGTGCTAATGCTAACATTGACAGTGCTAATACATAAAAGTAAAGCTGACAGTAGCTAATTTATTGGATTTGTTTTTAGCTTACATGAGGTTGGTGATGGTTTTGGAAATATTTGTTAATTTCTACAACATGCTTGAGAACTGATTTTGAGGAGACATTTTTTTCTTCCAAGTTTAGATGGTGTGCTGAACAGCCATAATTAATAAGACTGTAGTTGTCCTCCTTAAGAATTTCTCTCATTCTTATCATTTTGTTTTCATTATCAGTGCATATAGCAAATACCTGAAAATAAAATGTCATAACTTATAAGGAACTGAGCATTTGAGTATACCAAGGCAGAGAATTACATTCAGTTTATAACTAAAATAAAATGTACCTACAAAATAGTTATACTTACATCAATGCCATATATTTCTTTAGTTTTTGTTATTGCTTCCCTAGCTATCTGTGCACAATATTCTGCTGTCTTTTTTGCACTTGCAGTATCTACTGCTGAAATCAGATATGGCTTTTTCCATTATGAATACTGTGCGCAATAATAGGATCATTACCTACTGAACTCCAGCCATCTTGTATAAGGGTAATGGTACAATCATCAAGATTAAGGTCATTCTTCATTTCATGGATTACTTCATCATTAACTTTTATTAACAGATCAGATGCCAACCTTTTCCTGTTTGGTGGTTCATATCCTGATCTTAGACCTTTGATTAACTTTATAAATTCTTTATTTTCTAAAATGTTGAAGGATATGTTAGCTGAAAAAAAAGAACTTTGCAACTTGTAAATCTAATTCTTTCTTTTGGTCCACAGTCGTTCTTACCACAAATGTTGTAATTGTAATTGATCTTTTGCCTTTTATGCTTTATTGGTGTTGAATGACAGAATGTGGATCTACATAAGCCAGTGCCAGCCTTAGGGGTGTGCGAACCATGCGGTCGCACAGGGCCCGCAACTTAGGGGGGCCTGAAAATTTCACAGAAATTTACCATCGACGTCAGAGTGCCAAAATTGGTGTAAATTAATGTAATTTATTTGTGTAATATTGTGTAATATATATTTGTATATTAGCTTGATTTTTCTTTTCTTCTCAGTCATTTAAAACAGTAGATAGATTTTAATGAAAAGATTTTTGTTACTTATATATACCTGCAATTGGTTTATGTTTATTTTTATTAAATCTAGTTAATTCTTTTATGTTTTAGTATTCTTATATTACAATTGCCAAATATTCATTTGTAGTTGATTAAGTTATTTTCTTTTTTGTATATTTACAAACTTTATTTTGTGTATTTACTTTTGTTTAATATCCTAATTAAATTGAATTATCCTATTCCTAATTAAATATCCTAAGGCTGGCGCTGGTTGAAACCTCTTATGATAGTTTAAATATTTGATAATAATAAAGTAATAAGTAGTAATAATAGTAAAGGCTGTTGGTCTGTTGGTATTCTGTTACAGGTGCACTTGTATAGTTAAATTTTACTTGTTGTACTTGTTAACAATCTACTAAAATAAAATGATTAGCAATGAAAAACAATTTGACTTGTGTCATGGGGGGCCTGTACAGTATACTCTGCACAGGGCCCAAAATATCCTAAGCCCGGTGCTGACAGAAGCTAAGGCTAACAAAGACCCTAAGATCCACTCTAAGGTTAGCCTGAGAGAAAGGAAAGAGTAGGGGGTTAAGAGAAGAGAATAAGGGGTTAAGTCAGTAGCAACACCTATCACTTGTGGGTTAACATTCATTCAGAAAAAGAGAAAAAAGACTCACCATCATCATCTGCTGGCCACTGCCAAAAAGGCAGAAAAATAGTCAGAGAGAATAGGAGAGGGGTGAAAGATGAAAAGAAGTAAAATAAGAATGCTTACAAACCATGCAAACACAGTCTTAACTCACTGTCATCCCATGCAAACTACAGACATGCAAGTAAGTAGAGGATACAAAAAAGAAAAAAAAGTTGGTAAAGTTAAACAAAGTGGTTAGTTTACGCTACGAGCTACATCTACATTCGTGTTAGTCTAATTTTTTTTTTTAATAATAAATTTATTGCTGGCATAACAAGCTGGCATTAATTGTCAACAGACTCATCCTCAACCCCCCCCCCCCCCCCAGAGCTTCTGTTGCTAATTGTTTTTATTTTAAACAACGTAAATATTTTTAAAATGTCTATCTAGATGGTTTTTAAACACATTAACGCTGGTCGAGTTAATGACTGATGCGGGAAGATTATTCCATTTATCAATTACTTTAAATGTAAAGAAGTTTTTAGCGATATTAGTAATGAAACGTCTGCCATGCAACTTAAATCCGTTATTACAAATATTGCTATCATCGAAAGTGAACAATTTGTCAAAATTTGCATTATTGATATTATTAACAATTTTGAAAACTTCAATAAGCTCCCCCTTTAATCTCCTAGTTTCGAGTGAATGCAAGTCTAACTCTCTAATCCTATATTCATAAGGCTTGTTGCGCAACGATGGAATTAGTTTCCTGGCACGACGCTGAACCCTTTCAACCTATCAATATCCTCACGCAAATACAAGCACCAAAACTGAATGGCGTATTCTAAATGAGGCCTGACTAGGGACTTGTAAAGGGGCAATATAATATCCTTTGATTTAAATTCGAAATTACGCGCTATGAAGCCTAACATTCTATTAGCTTTTATGCAAGACTCCAGGCACTGGTTCCTAACTTTTAAATCCTTAAATACGCGTATGCCTAAATCTACTTCCTCGTCAATGCTCACTAACTCCCTATCATCCATCGTGTACATGTAATTATTGTTACGAGAACCTATATGCAAAACTTTACATTTGTCTAAATTAAATTGCATCTGCCACTCATCCATCCACTCCATAATCCTATTTACATTGTCTTGGAGCCTATTTCTATCGTCCTCATTAACAATCTTACCGCCTATTTTAGTATCGTCCGCGAATTTTGACACGTTACTAGTCAATCCTACATCTATGTCGTTAATGTAAATTACAAATAGCAATGGGCCTAACACTGCTACTTACATCCAACACGAAGCCATTCCTCTAACCAGTTAGTTACATGACTGCGTATACCATGCGCTTTAACCTTCGCAATTAATCTTCTATGTGGAACTGTATCGAACACCTTTTTAAAATCTAAATAAATAATGTCAGCCACTCTATGCCTATCGTATTCATGCACTATTTCATTATAAAATTCTAACAAATTAGTTAAACAAGATCTATGGCATCGAAACCCATGCTGACTACTATTAATAAAATCTCTACTTTCTAAGTGATCAATGATATGATCCCTAACTTCTGATTTCAAAAGTTTACCGACAATTGACATTAAGCTAATGGGGCCTATAATTGCTAGCTACTATGCAGTGCCTGTTTTAAAAATAGGCATGACGTTAGCTAATTTGAAGTCTTCAGGAATAATCCCTGTTTCGAGTGACTGATTAAAAATCTTCATTAAGGGGCCTACAATAATGTCTTTCAAATCTTTCAAATGTCTGGGATAAAAAGCATCAGGGCCTGGAGCCTTGCCAACTTTTAGCCTATTGATATAATGCGCAATCTCACCCTCGTAAAGTTATTTCATCCAAAATAGTCTCGCTACTAAATGGAATGATATCCACGTCGGGGGCATTATTTACATCTATGGTAAAAACCATTGCAAAAAAGTTATTGAAAATACCCACCATTGCCTGAGCGTCAGAAGCCAAAGCGCCATTAACATCCACTAGAGGGCCTATGTTATCTTTTATTGGCTTACGATTATTGATGTATTCAAAAAACATTTTTGGATTATGTTTACTATCCGCAGCTATAAGTATCTCTAAATTACACTTAGCATTCCTAACATCTTTTAACCTGACGTCTACGCTCGATATATCTATTAAAGTTAGCTGCTGTGCCATTGCGCTTATTAAGTCTATATGCTCTATTACGCTTGTTTATGAATTCGCCTATTTCCCCAGTCCACCACTTGGGCCTACCATGATTTCTAGCATGCTTGGGCCTACGAGGAATAAACTCCCTTTCAATATTCATAAAACTTTCTTTAAACACCTCCCAATGCAAATTTGTGTCATTACCCATAAATAAGTTATCCCAGTCCACTACTCTCATCCTATCCGCAAAACTATCAAAATTGGCCCTACAAAAATCAGGGACTTCTATTACGTTACTATCCTTAGTGTTTTCTATCAATAACTTAAACCTAAGAATTTGATGATCACTACATCCTAAACTCTCACCTACTTCCAAACTATTGACTATATTTTTGCCGTTCATCATCACCAAATCTAACATATTGTCACTGCGAGTTGGTTTGGTAACTATCTCTCGTAAAAAGTTATCTTCCATAAACTCAAGCAATCTCAAACCCTCCTCATTACCAGTAAAAGTCTCATAATTAACATTAGGGCATCTAAAGTCTCTGACAATTATACTATTCCGATTGTCAATAAAGTTACTAAGAAGTGAGTAAAATCTAGTATCGGTATCGAGGGGTTGAACGGGAGATCTATGAACAACAACAAAATTAAAACTAATACTACGCGCCCTAACTTCAACACATATCGCATTAATTGCTGCTGGAAAATCTATCTTAACCTCGATAACCCTAAGGGAATTACGAATGTACGCAAAACATCACCACCAAACCTATGTGACCTATCATTAGTAAAGAGTTTAAAACCCGGTATATCAAGTTCCCCCAATAAGTCCCGAGTCATGGTATTTAACCACGTTTCAGTGATAGCAACTATATCGTAGTTGCTGGAATAAATGATCGCCTTAAATTCATTTAATTTATTTCTAACACTACGCACGTTACAATAAAAGGTGTTCAAGTTATTTTTTACCATGGGCTGGCATTTTAAACTATTTTCCATGTTGGGCCCGCGTTCCCCAGAACCACAATGTTTAAAGAAGGCTTCGACCTATACAGCTTTCATACGTTTTCATCAATTAACCTACCTAGCCTAGCATTACTTATTTCATTAAAATGCACCCCCATCTTTTATAAAAAGGCTAGGATCACTGAATTTGGACCACAGCTTTATGAAGGGTACATTTTCCTCAGCACAAATCTCTTCTAATTTAGTATTCAAATATATTGTTTTAAATGTAATTGTAAAACCCAAACTGTGCCTAGGGGTAATACCTAGAACTAAAGACCTATCTGACCTTGCCTTTAGGGACCTAATTAACCCCCTATATCTCTCCAAAAGGTCAGGTACTCTTGTATCGGGCCTATACGAGTCATTGCCCCCTACCATTGTCATCAACATCGAGTGATGGGAGGCAATGTCAATCCTGTCCACTTCGTCTCTAACTCTGTCAACCCTGGCCCCTGAGGGACAGACCCTTCTCCTCTTGGTTGGATGTTATTTAATGAACTCTGTATCTATATGGCGCACTAGAGTCCCCAATTAAAATAGTTTCCCCCCTCATTCACGTCCCTTTCCAAATGGCCGAAAGGGTTCGGAACTCGATAGGGGGGGGGATTCCTATCACCTAACGTACGTGGCCTAGCTCCACCCTTAACTTCTCTAAATCCCTCCCCATCTACTAATCTTGGACCAACCTGAACCCCTTCCTCCACTCTATCCAAACTTCCCGATAAGCTACCTAAACTAGACACTATGTTACACATCTCACCCTTCAAATTACTAACATCTTCAACGTTAGTATTGGTTCGGCTTTCGTCAACTGTAGCCCTACCCCTGCCCTCATCAAGCATTGCAAGTCTTTCCATTACCTCACATACACTGCGTTTTATTTCAACTATTTCCTCCCTTAACTCGCAAAAGAAACAAACTGATCTCTCAGTAATTGCCATAGGACCACCGTTATAATCTTTAAAATCTGTATACCGCCAGTTTACCCCATACTTAACACACGATGCTTTCTGCGACGGCATCACATGGTTAAAATTAGTTTATAACCATCACAAGTTTAAGTTAAATTAAGCTGGCATGCTATGAAAACTTCTAGATCTCTAAAAACTACAAATATTCAATTACTTAACTATAAGAATGTAAATATAAATGCAAATATATAAAATTCAAAACTTTCCAAAAGTAAAGTTGTTAGCAATATGTAAAAATAGAAGCAATATCGGAGAGCTCAGGAAATGCGTCCATTAGGGTGGTCCACAGAATGGGGTAAAAAATCGAAGTTCAATTTTCTTTCCTCCCAGGCTATAATCTGGTTCCTTTTAGCTAAAAAATATTTCGTGTAAAATTTAAGGCAAATTGAATAACTTTTAGGGGTGGCTCAAAGCTGTTTTTTGTATACCATTATGCCCTTTATTAATATAGTGAATAATTAAAAGAAACATTATTTACAGATACATTAACTAATGATTATTTTTCTTTCAGATAGATTTATTAAATTTACAGGTTTTGCAATGTCAAATAAACGTACATTTTACTTAATGAAAAAGTCAGAGGAAACAATCACTGGAGCCAAGCTGCCTTCCCGTGGCCAGGTCCTCCGCATGTTCCTCCACTATCATCAAGTCTTGAAGAAGGAGATCAAACCTAGTTCAGAAGCTGTTTTTGAAGAATTGCGTCTCTTCTGGGAGAGAGCCCAAATCCCTACTCAAAGGAAAGACCACATTCTTCACAAAATTCAGGCTCTACACTTGGAGTGGAAAGCGATTAAGAAGAATGCTGGGAGGAAAAGCAACTCTCAGTTAGAAAAAGAGAAAACCTTTCAGGAAAAAATGGAGAACCTATTTGATGTCACCCATGCTGATGCCTTTACCTTAATCAAAAATGAAGAAGACTGGCAGTTCTTGATCCAACAAAGGAAAGCGGGATGAGTGGGATCAATGGTCTCTGCAGATATGGTGACTGACAAGGCAGAAAAGAGAGCTGCTGAGAAGCAAATGAAATTGGTAAATAGGAAGCGGAAAGCTGAAGAAGAAAAATATGCTAGATCAGGGAAGTTCTTCTTCTGAGTCTTTATGTGAGTCAGAAAGAGAAGATGAAGATTACCTTATTAATCCCCCATCTACCAGCGGACCAACTCCACCAAAGAAAAAGGCAGCAAAGAATATCATATCTCCTGAATTGGCTGCTGCTCTGGACAGGACTGGCATCAGTGACAGGAGGGCCACCTTTGTATTAGCTGAAACTGCATCTAGCCTTGGTCAAGATCTTTCAGAGGTGAACATCTCTCATTCTTCAATCAAAAGGCACCAAGAGAGGCATTGAAGGCAAATAACCCATGCCATTAAAGCTAGTTTTAGTCCAAGTATTTCGATTGTCCACTGGGATGGGAAGTTGATCCCTAATCTACTTGCCAAGAATGAAAAGGTAGACAGACTCCCAGTCCTTGTCTCTTCAGTTGAATCAGGTGATTCAAAACTGCTTGGTGTTCCCAAACTACCAAGTGGAACAGGGGAAGCTCAATCAGCTGCAGTGTATAATCTTTCCGAATGGAACATAGATAAGTCAATAATCGGAATGTTATCAGATACTACAGCATCAAATACAGGAACAAACAGGGGAGCATGCGTTCTTCTGGAACAGAAACTTGGTCGACCACTCTTCTATTTTGCCTGTCGGCATCATTGCATGGAAGTCATGTATGGAGGAGTGTTTGAAGCAGTCCATGGTTCATCTTCTGCCCCTGAGCCACTTTTGTTCAAAAGGTTCCAATCTATGTGGGACTACATTGATTTAAAAACCTTCTCTACATCACAGGATGATGATGAGATGAAGGAGCAAGTTGATCCTTTCAGAAATGAAATAATTGCCTTTGCCAAAGAACATCTGGCCACTGGAAATTTTCGAGATGACTATAAAGAGTTTTTGGAACTTTCTTTGATCTTTCTTGGTGAAAACATTGAAAGTTACACATTCAAATGTCCTGCTGGCACGCACTATGCAAGGTGGATGGCTAAAGTTATCTATGCCATCAAAATGTGGCTTTTTCAAAATCAAATCACCCTGACTCCTCGAGAGAAGAAGGACCTGAAAACCCTTACCCTTTTTGGAGTCCTAATCTACTTAAAAAGCTGGATCACTGCTCCTATTCCATCACAAGCTCCGAAGAATGATCTGGATCTTATCCAAAAGTTAAAGGACTATCATGACCAGAAAGTGGCCAAAGCAGCTCTCAAGAAATTTGAAAACCACCTATGGTACTTATCAGAAGAGTTGGTGGCCCTTGCTCTCTTCGATCAAACTGTTGCACCAGACACCAAGGGAATCATGGTCCAGTATATGAGGGAAAAGGAGGGGTCATTAGACTTCTCAAAGAGAAGAAGACTCAAGGAATGCAAAGCAATACTGAAATTAGAAACTCTTGCCACAAAGAACTCATTAAAGCTTCTTAAGGCCCTACCGATCAATATTAGTTTTCTTGATGATGACCCCAGCACCTGGGAGGAGAATGAAAACTTCCAAGAAGCTAAAAGAATCATAGGAAACATCAAAGTAGTTAATGATCATGCTGAAAGGGCAGTAGCTCTCATTCAGACCTTCAGCGGAACTCTGACGAAAGGAGAAGATCAACTCCAGTTTCTCTTAAGTGTGGTGGATGAGCACCGAAAGAGGTTTCCTAATTCTAACAAGTCCACAATCTTAGCTGGGCAACAATGAGTGGCCTGGTCAGCCATGATACCCCCGCCAACAAGTGGATAATACCCATATATATGGGGGGGACCCAGAAGCCATGAATGTGGACTTCTGGGGGTAGTTGAGCCACCTCTAAATATTAACCGATTGAACCCAAATTTTGTTCAGAGAAGTGTTTTGGGAAAAGGAACCTAATGAAACCCTGGGAGGAAGAATTTAAAATACTTCCATTTTGTGGACCACCCTAGCATCCATTCAGTACAGAGTCTGGCTGACAAATGGATGATGAAGAACCTGCAGTGGTTTCACTCATTTCAGGCACATTTTCACTTATAATCTTTGGATCATCTTTGCCAGAAGCCAAAGTTGGAGGAAGTGTATCAGTTTCAACTGATGCTCCAAATTTGAGTCTTGGCATACCTCTTGCCTAATTTTCAAAACATTCCACTTTTCTTTTACTGTATTTCTCTGGATGATGTTTCACTCTCTCAATTTTTCGAGTGATACTTTCTTTGCAATAATTGCATAGTACTCTAGTAGGCTGATCACTTAATAAAGTCACCTCGTCCCATTCGCTAACTTTAGATCTTCCACCTCTATAACTGAGTTTAGCATCTTAAAAATTTAAATTTGAGTTAGGTCTAAATAAAGCTGAAATCTGCTGTTAAGAAATAAAGGAAAGATCTAAAATTAAAATGGAGAAAATTCTAATATGTCATTATTATCTCTCATATCTGAACTTTCTGTGAAATAAAGATGTCTTTTTAATATATATTGTAGATTGGATAAATAAATTAATAAAATAATTGATATACTAGGCACTACATAATTAGCAAACCTTTCTAAAAAAAATTTCAACCCAACAAAAACTCGGTTTTTTTTTTTTTTTTTTTTTTTTTTTTTTTGAAAAACCCCGGTTTTTGCCAACCCTGATCTTGGTACATAGATGTTTTGAACTTTAAGTCTATGGCCAATTTTTTCCAATGAAGTTGGTCTTCCACTGAAAGTGGTTCATCCCAATCAATTTTCTTTTTCCATAAGTCTTGCCTAAGGATTTTGGATCTTATGGTTGCTGGTAAATATAATCCAATGGGGTCAAAAATTTTGGATGATTCTGAAAGCACTTGTCTTTTTGTATTGGCATTTGAATTTAAGTTATAACTCTTTGTGCAAAGAGTGTCATTGTGTTCAGAATTCTGTTTTAAAAACCAAAGCATTCCAAGTGTTTTTGTGTAATTGTTTGGTTCAATGTTCCTATTATTGTCTTTTGTTATTTGTTCATTTAATTTAGGAGAATTAGAAACCCACTCTCTTGGTCCAAAATTTCCTTGCTTCATTATGGATTGTGACATTTTGTAAATTTCAAGCAATTCCTCTTCAGTTACAGTGGAACCAATGAGGTTATCCACATAAGAATTCAGTTTTAAAAACTGAACTGCTAAGTTCTCTTGAAATAAGTTTAGGTGGTTTTTAATTGTTAAAGCAAGAATAATTGGAGAACAATTTGCTCCAAAAATAATTACTTTAAATCTGTAGGTTTTGAAACCTTTGTTAAAGTCATGTGGATCATTAAACCACAAAAACCTGAGATGATTTTTATCATATTCAAGCTTCAAATTTATACAGAGGAATGCTTTTTCTATGTCACTCTGTACCACATAATTGTTTAAACGGAAGCAAAGGAGAATTTTTACAAGATTTGAGACAAGATTTGGGCCTTCCATGAGACAATCATTTAAACTAACAGAATTTGTATCCTTTAAACTACAGTTGTATACTACTCTTAGTTTAGTTGTGGATGAGTCTTCTCTGTAAACTCCCCTGTGTGTTAAATAATGACAACCTCATTTTTTAAAGGGTTCATCAGTAACTTCTTCAATGAAGCCCCTTTCTATTTGTTCTTTGAATATAGTCATCTGGGGTGAAAATGAACAGGCCCCTTCAAATAATTTTTAATATAAAGAAAATTTTTAAGAAATTTTTTTCAGGTAGCCCACTATATCCTTCAAAAGTGTTGGTAAAATGATGTCTTTATGTTTGTTCATTTCCAAGATATGAGCACTGGAAAAAAGTGTCAAAAATATGTAAAGAAAACTTTTTTGCATTTTATTTTTTATTTGCTTGGCACTGAATTATTTTTCACTGTAGAATATTTATACTTACGTTGAAAAGGGTGAAGATGTGTATCTTGTAATGCATGAGGAGAAATAAAACATAGTCTGTGGCATAAGCCTTGTGAAGCTATGTTTTTTTAACCCCATGCAGGTGAAGCCTCTTTGGGGTTAAAAAGAACCTGTTTTATGTATTAGTATGGGTGCAAAATGGGAGAGTGCAGGAATGTTGAAATGCAATTGCAAATGTTGTTCAATGTTGCAAAGGGGTTATGCAACAAAGGGTTTATTATATATCTGTAATTCCATTGACACCAATACTGTGTTTGAGGACCATATACCAGAGTTAATGCTATATTTTTTTCACCCCAAGCACAGTTTGTTTTCACCCCTTTCCATGGGGTGAAATTTTTTTTTATTTTTTATTTTACCAATTAAATATTTTGCAGGAAAAAAAATTCTATTGCCATGTTATTATGACACCTGGCCATTATAATGTGAATATACAGGGTTGTGTCCATCCCTAATTGTTTTTTTTCACCCCAGATGACTATATGTTGTTGTATTTTTAAGTTTTCTGTAATTTTTATATATATGTGCTTTAGCTACTTTCAAATTGTTCATTATTTCTGGACAAGGTGTTTTCCAAGGCAGCTCCACATAGTATTGATTGTCTCTGTGTTGTAATGTATCCTTAAATTGTTCTGTCATCAATTGGTCTTCATGTTGTGGTGGGATTCAGTCAACCTAATGGCCACACCAGACAAATATAGAAATTTTTATTTTTTGAAGGCCTCCACAAAACCAGGCTGCTCACCTTGAAGGGTTGTTGGATCCAGGCTCACCGCCCAGACCTCCGATTCCACGACTGCTGGCTCGTACCATCAACAGTTTCTCACTTGTTTTAGAGTTCTTATGAGAGTAGCTTCCTTCTGTTAGTGCTTCAATATTTTTGTCATCCTTTTCTCAATAAAATTTATAGTTCTTTTGGTTTAATAATGGTCTTCAGTTTCTCAGACAGATCTAGCTTGAATTTAGTTCCTCCCTTTAAGTACTTTATTCATTTTGTTAAATATTCTACTATTTATTTTTTCTTTTAACACCTCCCCAAACACCAGATTGTTTTCCCCACTTCTCAAAACTCGAGTTTTGACACACGCGATTCATGGAATTTATTAACTTCTACACTTTTGAACATCACAAGCTTCTCTCTGACAAGGGTCACCTTTCATGTTATTTTTCTTCAAATGTTAAGTTTTTATAGACAATATTCATGGATAGGTCTTATAAGCAAATAAACCAAGGCTTTGCTAAAATGTTGTAACAAATATGTACTTAATGCCTTTCACTAACAGGTTTTAACAAGTGATGACTTAATTCTTATTCTTTTTTTTTTACAATATTAATAAACAAATATTTTATTCCTCATTCCTTACTAACAGGTTTTACAAATAATTATCTTTATCTTTAACTTTATTCCTCTGGAAAGAAAGAGAGAACCATGAAAATCCTATCTATACAATTATTTCAATCAAAAATTAAATAAATTTAATACATAAATAATAATAATCAAGGCCAGGGGGAAAGGGCTGACAACTGAAAGGGGAAAAAGGGTTCACCCTCCACAATGTGTAATTGTACTGTCCTTTATGCCAACTGATTCTAATAGTCACAACTGCTGTAACCCTTCATTCAAGGTGGAATCATTTTCATTCAAATGCTGTGGGATTACAACAGTGTTAACTTGGCATTTTTTATAATATGGTTATGCAGTCTTCCTCTTATATATAATTAATGTGATAAGGCCAATATAAACTAAAATTTCCAGAAACTATTTATTTGACAAGTTTCATTATGAACCTTATATGAGGCATTGCGTGGAAGAAGGGCGACCTAGCCAAAATCAAATCTTTGAGAAAAATGCATTTTACGTTGGAGAGGTATTTATCGACAATTAGGTAGAAGAAGGGTGACGTAACAATGAAATATTTTTTAAAAAGAAAGATAATTTTTTACTTATTTCCCATCATGCATATGCATAATTCTTGTAATTTTTTGTTTATGATGTTATTCATACATTAGCACGATCATTAAAGTGAAAGAAAAACTACATAATTATTCTCAAATTTTATTACCTATTAAAAAAAAGACATAGGTACCAAAAAAAACATTGAAAGGTAGGTAGTAGAAACTTGTATAAATTATTGATATTCTTGGATGTCATCATCTGATGCGGGCTCTTGCCTGACTAAATTTGCAACTCCTGATTCTTGTTCTGAGACTAAATTCTCGAAAAATGGTTTGTATTCTAATGGGATGTATTGCATCAAATCCTTAATGTCACTCAATTTAGCTTGCTTTACTTTTAGTGGCTTGTCATACATCTCAGGTAGGTTTATGAGTGATAAATTAAAGGTTTCAGGATCATAAATTTTCTTTTTGCAACTTGATTGTAACTGGCTGTGCAATGTTATAAACAGGCTTGATGGAGAAACCTTGCTTAAAATTACTTGAAAAAAGAAACACCCTACCATCTTTAAAACCTGCACCTGTAATGCTTGCTTTTGTGACCTCCTTTTGCAATACAGAGAAATCCTTGAACATGGACCTCTTCATTTTATGGACTGTAAATGGATTATTTTGTCTTGCAGAAGCAATAAGATCACAGAAATGGGTGTCGGTATACACTTCAACATCCTTCACTTTTTGTTCTATGTTGCCAAAGTCACGATCACAGGGGAGAAAAGAATCCCCTGGTATCATAAAATAGTGTTCGATGAGATTGAACTTGCCACTATGAATGAATCTCAGGAGGCAGAGTACCATGTTAATGTTTTTATTCTGTCCTCCACAATTATCACTAAATAATATTAGTGTTTTCACTTCTTCACTGACATTAACTTGAATGTAGTTAGCCAAGCAACTAGCAATGTCTGAAGAGCCTCTCTTGCCCTCTGTCTCATTCCAGACAAACATACTAGATTTATTTGTCTTAATGTCATGTATGCCTAAATTGTAGGTCCATAGTTTTCTTTTATAAAACTGCACAGATGTGCTCAACTTTGGTGTGCATTGCGCTTGTTGAAGGTCAAAACAAAGAGCAACAAGATAGGGATCCTTGTCCTTTTTGAATGATTTCAGAATATTTTGCGCAGCGTTTGCCCGAGTGATGTGCACTGTCTTTTCAATTTCTAACTCGAATTTTGGCAGCTTCACTATTTTTATCCAAAGCGCGAGTTTGCATGGTAATCCTATCACATAAGTTACATGTGTCACTCTTGGGTGGCTCAAAGCCAAGGTTAAACTCTGAATTAAATACACTGCAATAGTATTTTTCAGACACCGGGTCAACATCCACCTCATTTTCTTGCAGCCACTCCTTGTACATGTTGTATAGCAACCTAATGTTTAAGCCTGTAGACAAATACTGTCTGTATGGGCTTTTGGCCTGGCTATAGTGGCTGGAAGTTGTAGGGAGACTCGAAATGTGAGCACAGACACTTTGATGATGCTCTTCAGATATTTTTTGAGGGCAGGGGGTTTTTCCACGTTGATCAACGTCTGTAGTTCCTGTCACGGTTTGTTCATTCAAAACTTCTCTAACTCTTTTCTCAGTGATCCCATGGAAACTTAAAAATGCACTTCGACAAAGCTTATGAACACAGTTATCATACACCGCTGTGTATTTTAGTGTACGTAGTACTCTACTTGGCCGCCCTCGAACGCGACTCCTCTTGCAGGCAGAGTAAGACACTATCTTAGAAAGATAGCTATTTTGAGCATTATAATCTGCTAAGCCCCAAAAATTATCAAAGATACACTTCACTTTATCACTTCCAAGTTTATTAAAACAACCGCAAGTACAAGATGGACCAATCTTACGAGCTGACACGAGCTTGCTTGTTGTAGCACTGACATAAGCATGACCTGCATTACGTGTCTTTTTAGCTTGTAACTTTTTCCAAATTTCGTGATGCTTTTGCCGCTTGCGTGGATAACCAGAATGTTCACTTTGCATTGAGTATGAAGGGTCCATATTGAAAATAATTACAAGAATGCTTTGAACTAAAGATTGACAACACCTGGCTTGCAAAAAGCATGTAGGACACGTAAAAATTTCAACCGACTGGCCGGTGTGCGGGTGTATACGTGTAAACTGACTGATGTATTTATCTTGAATGTCCCGCAGGCAATGCTGGCTGTGGAAAAAAAAGTGGGTGTGTGTAATGTTTGCATCTCTATGACTTACTTTGCCTTGAGTGTTCTGCTTAGTAGGTGTGTTGTGATACTTTCTCTCGTGCGTAATAAACATTAATCATTCTCACCATGTTAGGGTTCGAACAGCCGGGTTGCCAGGTGATCTAAAGGCAACCCTGACTGGCCTTCCGTTACTGGAGAAAACTCCTCCTATTGGCCGAAAGCCGCCCCAAATAAGAAAAGCACACTCATTGGCTGATACGGTCGCCCTTCTTCCTAGGACAAGTATTCTTTCTTGCAAGAGAGAAAGTGCGGTTAGGGGTGAGTTTTCACTTTGATATTGTGGTGGGATTCGGATTAACCTAACGGCTGCACCACGAATAAGAATTGTTCTTTTGTTTAAGACCTCCACGAAACCAGGCTGCTTACCTTGAAGGGTTGTTGGATCCAGGCTCGCCGCCCAGACCCCCGATTCTACGACTGCTGGCTCGTGCCACCAACAGTTTCTCATTTGTTTCACAGGTCTTGCCAGAATAGCTTCGTTCCCTTGGTCCAATAATGGTCTTCAGCCTCTCAGACAAATCCAGCCTGAATTTAGTTTCCTCCGTTATGTTCTTTATTTTCTCTTGTCAATTTACACACTTAAACTATTATTTTATTTTATTATTTACATTTCCACACATGCCAATTGGTTCCCCCACTTCTCAAAACTCGAGTTTTGACACACACACCGACACTTTTAAACCTCAGAAGCGTCTTTTACTAAATTTGTTTATTCTTTTTTTTTTGTTTAAATATTAACATTTACATATTAACATATAACATGCTTATTCTTTATTTATTTATTTGTTCGTTTGCTAAAATGTCTTAACAAACAAGTACTTTATTATCCGTTTACTAACAGGGTTTAACAAGCGACAGTCCAACTCTCACTCTTTTTCCCATACTAATTTAATAAAACTGTTTTATTCCTCATTCCTTGTTTACAAGTTTACCATTTCTTTATATAACTTATTGTTTATTATTTATTATCTTAATGCTTATTATTTATTACTATCTTTCTACTTAATAGTTTATCTTAATGTTTATTTACTTATTACTATTTTGTTATAACATACTTATTTAATAATTATTCATTCTTTACTATTTACTTTTTATACGTATTTAAGACATTGGTTATACTATTCTTTTGTAAAAAATATTAACATTGTCCTATTAACATATAACATTCTTATTCTTTATTTATTTGCTGGAAAGAGAGAGAGAACCATTAAAATCCTATCTATAACAAGTATTTCATTTAAAAATCAAAGAAATTTAATATATAAATAATAATAATAATAAAGGCCAGGGGGAAAGGGTTCACCCTCCCCCCCCCCCCAAGCTCCTTTCCACCTGTCTTGCCATATAGCCTACACCTACTATATTACCCTAATATGGTTCTCTCTTCCTTTCCTTACAATTTTTATACCAAAATATTTATTAACAAATTATTTACATAGATACTCCCTTTTTTTTCACTTTTTTTTTTTTAATGTACAAAAAATAATTTTTTCAAATTTTTTTTTATTTTTTTTTATTTTTTTTATAAAATAATTGTTTTCAATTTTAAATCATTTAAATTATTAATTACATACATGGCTAGCATAAGCATAACAGATATTTACAAATTTACTTTATAAATCATTCATTTATTTAAATTATAATTCAGTTATTTAATAATCTTTATATTTAACAAATACAGTAAACATTCAAACATTCAATATTTAGGACTAACAGCTGGCTAACAATTACTTTCTCTTTAATAATTTACGTTATACTAAAAAATATATCTACAATTTCATTTTTTAATAGTTATTTACAATAGTTATTTACAATACCAGGAATGAGGTTGAAACCTGCAAGGCAGCAAATCACCAGAGCCAGGGAGCAGCAGGTCTGGGGAACTCACCCAGACACCTTCCTCCTTCAAGCACAGCCCAGCTTCTGGCCTCAAAATGTAGGCTGCCACCTGGTTGAATTTCCAACCACTCGCTCTTTCACACATCATACAATACTACTTTTTTTTCCTACAGAACACTACACCAATACTTTATACTACATTACTATCACCACTCCCTAAACACAGTTGCACTTTCTCTATCATTCTAACCCATCTACTTCTAATATCTTCTCTAATACTACTTGTTAATTCTACATCTAAGCTTTTATTCAACACATTTTCTTCTATCTCAAGCAATAACATTCTCACTTCCTCACAAAAATCAATCACATTCATTCTCTTCCTCATTCTTTCATTTATACTTCCTTCACCTCTATCTACTCCCCATTCATCCCTCACACTTTCCATTAAGTTTACAATACTTTGCTCAGTTACACTCCTTTCTCTCTCACATACATTTTCCCTTTCACTCTCACTCTCAAGAATTGCAAATCCCACAGAAAATCCCAGAAAAGAAAGGCCCTCAAGGTCTGGGTCCCCAAAACCCTCAAACGAGAATTCCCTGGATGGACCAGGCTGGCACCATGAACCACCAAAGTCCCGAACATCCCATTCTAACTCTGCCTCACCTGCGGCTGTTCCAGAGTCCAACTGGGAATCCTTCAGCTCATATACTTCACCTATCTGCCTGGCTTTCTCACCTTTCATTCCCTTTCTTCTCACCTTTTTCTTCCTTTTTGCCCGCTTTGACACAATCAAGAACTCCAGATCTGCATCCATCCATTCATCCTGGATTCCCATCATGTTCTTGGTTTCTAGCGCTTTCTTTTGTTCCATCCTCTCACACATATCATACATTGGGTGACATACGATGTACTCCGGAGGTATTCGCCATTTGCGCAACTGCCGATGATGTGCTCTTACTTCTTCACACTGTCCATTCTCTTGCTCCCTCTCAATCACATACGTTACCCCATTCTCCCATACCTTTTTCACCACAAATGGACCCTCAAACTTTTGCGCCAACTTATACTCATTCCTTCTTCCAGCCTCATGCACCTCTTTCAAAACAAGCTCACCAACACCAAATGACCGAAAATGCACACCAGCCTCTCTCCATCTATCACATGTATTCTCATTTAATCGTATATCCTTTTGCACAAACCTTCCAAATGTAGACACATACCTTCTTGGGGAAGTTTGAATGGCTGAGTGGTATGTCGAATTGTAGCACCAGGCAACTCTTGCCAACTCAGCATCCCACTCAGCCCCTTCCCCAATACATACACGCAGCATTTCACTTATCGTTTTCACCGTTCTCTCAGCCAAACCATTCGAAGCAGACATATACGGAGTTATTCTAACATGCTCTATCCCATTCTCACTCAACATTCTCTCAAAACTAGCACCCCTAAACTCAGGCCCATTATCTGTTAAACACTTACGCGGCCTTCCAAGCATCATTGGTAACATACTCTCTCTCATCACTCTCGCAACATGCTCACTTGTTTTATTCTCTAACGCAGCAACATACACAAACTTACTCTTGTGATCGACCCCTACTAATATTCCAACTTTCCCTCTACTCGTTCTCGGCATACTCACAATATCAACCACCACAAGCTCCCACGGTTCTTTCACTTCAATCTTTCGCACTGGGGGGCGGCTATGCTGGGACTGGTATTTTCGCTTTTGGCAACTCTCACAAGTAGTTGCCACTTCTGCAACAACCAGTCCCAGCCTAGGGTGGAAAACCATTCCTTTCATCAATTCCCATAACTTGTTTTTTCCCACATGCCCATACATCCTATGTGTAATAATCACCAATCCTACCATACCCTCAAATGTCATCACTGGCACACTCTCTGTCTCACCCACCTTATTTACCCTCATATAATATAGCACTCCCATCCATACAGCCAACTTTTTCGCATACCTTTTATACTCTTCCACCTCTTTTGACCACTCTCTCACATCTATACCATTATACACATATTCTCTCAACTTGCATATCACCTCATCTCCCTCTTGCATATCTAAAATATCTTCATCTCTCAACACTTCACACTGGTCTTCCACCTCTAACTCAATTGCTCCCACTAACACAGCATCTATACCTGTGCTCGGAAACATTCCCATACTGACCACATGCTCTCCTTCTCTCATTACTGAGCCCTGACCAACATCCACACTCAAGTTCATATTCTCAAGGAAATCAATTCCCAGTAGAAAATCCCAGGGCATTGATTCCCCTTTCAAGACTATGAACTTGTGCTCCCATACCTCTTTACATGCACCTAATCCCACCCTCAACTGCACAGCTTCATGTGACGCGACTGTTCCCCCTCCGATACCACGTATTCTCACACCCACTCTTTCTCGGGATACAGGCACATTCTCTTCATCTAAATCACACAACACTCGCTCATTCACCAGACTGATTTGGGCACCTGTATCCACAAGACCCCTGTAGAGCTCAATAGGACCTTCTGGAACCCTTACAGGAACCACAGAAGGGCTGAGCTCTACCTCATCCACACAGTCACGTATCATCCATGGCCCCTCTAACATACCTACTTCCATACAACCTTCTCCCTCTGACTCTCTCTGTGCAGCTCTAACTTCATCCAAAACCCTTTCCAAATTTTCACCTGGCACTATGCTTTTATACCTCTTCCTTTCACTCACCCAATTGTAATGTACACCACTAATACACTGCAAATGCAAAATCAGGGCTCCTTTCTCCTCGATCCTTTCATCTTTATACACAATTGGACAATCACTACCATAATGCACATACACTTCAACACTAAACAATGAGCTGACCACCATGAGGACCTCTTGAAAAGGAAAAATACCCGGGCTCCCCATGGCTTTCAGCTCACGTACATAATTGCGGACCTTACAAACACCCATCCTTTCTGGTTTCTTAATCGCTTCATTCATAACCAAGGTCCGCAATTCATTCACACTCCCTGGTATTCTCATTTTTAACCCATCCAATTTCAAATCTTTCAACCCATACCATACACTTTCAAACAAACTGTCGCCACCCCCCCTACTTTCATGCAACTTTACTATTCCCACTGGCAAATACTCAGGGTCGACCACCTCTTTCTCACACCTTTCATTCACCCCAGGTATTCTTGACATCAGGTCAGCCATACAATTCCTCTCCCCTGGCACATACTCAATCTTATAATCAAACTCACTCAACTCAAGCAAAGTTCTAGCAATTCTTCCATCCACAACTTTCATTCTCTCCATATATACCAAGGGCTGATGATCAGTCTTTAAAATAAATTTCATTCCATACAAAAATGACTTGAAAGCTTTCACACAAAACCTCATTGCCGCAAGTTCTCTCTCAATTGTACTGTACTTTCGCTCTGCCTTACTGAATGCTTTAGATACATACCCAATTACTCTCCTTCCTTCCTGTCCTTCCTCTCCCTGCAACTGGCACAAGCACCCACCCATACAAAATCCACTCGCATCTGTATACAATTCTAGCAAACTCGCTCCTTCACTCAGGTCCGGATAAGCCAACTCCACATCTTTCGCTGCTTCCACTCTCAATTGCTCAAATGCTTCATTCATCTTCTCCGTCCACACCAACTGAGTACTACCTTTCATTCCAGTCACTTCGGTCAGGGGTTTCGAAATCCCAGAGCAGCCCGCTATAAATTTCCTCTGAAACTCTACAAGTCCCAGAAAAGATTTAAGTTCACGAACTGTCCGAGGTTTCGGGAACTCCCTGACTTTTTCCATATACTCCCCACTCTTTCGTATACCACTCGAACTCACCTTGTGCCCCAGAAATGCCACACTTTCCCTGAACCACTCACACTTACTTGGTTTCACTCGTAGTCCACTTCATCCAACACTTGCAGTACCTCTCTCATTATCTTCAGGTGCTCCTCAAATGTCTCTGTCATAATCAAAATGTCATCTATAAAACATATGACATTTTCCCTTGCAAACTTACCAAGAACACGATTCATTGCTCTCTGAAATGCAGCAGGTGCAGCTGTAAGTCCGAACGAGAGAGCACGGAACATATAATGATTCCTGGCTGTGGAGAAAGCAGTTATGGGACGAGACTCTGGCTCAACCGGCATCTGGTAATATCCCCTCAATAGGTCCAATTTACTAAACACCCTCTTTCCATGCAAAGAGTATACACTTTCATTTATCAAGCACATCGGAAACCTGTCTTTCACTGTCCTTTCGTTCACCATTCGATAGTCCACACACAAGCGAATCCTTCCATCAGGTTTCCGCACAGGCACTATTCTACTATTCCACGGACTTGTGCTCTGTTCAATCACTCCCATTCTCTCTAATTCCTCACACTGCTCTTCTATCTCATTCATTACTGGTGGGGAGAACCGTCTTGGCCTTTGGTAGATCGGAGTCTCATCCGTTAACTGGATCCTGAAGGGAGGTAGTTTTGTTAAACGGAGGTCATCATCTCCTCGGGCCAATACGCTCCTTTTCTCCCCTGCCAACTGCCACACCTGCATTCGCTCACTCTCACTCAACTGTTCGCCAACAATCACCTCCTTTCTGATTTGTTCAGTCGTCCATTCCTCCCCACATTCTTGCCCTCGTTCATCCATTTGTATTCCATTTTCTCCCTCACATAATTCCTCAATCACTGTATACGCTCTCCCTATCACATCCCCCTCATTTATTCTCTTTCGCCATGCACCCCCATCTTCCCTAGCTTGCACACAAATCCATGGGTTACTCTCATCAATTATACCATCATACACATGCCCAACTCTTTTCACTTTATAGGATGCATCCATACCATTCACAAAAATCATGCTTCCCTGCCTTTTTTTCTATCACTCACTGGCCACTCAACATGCACCAATGCTGGGGTTCCCTTTTCCAGATTTACACTCTCAGATGCTCTCACCTCATACCCTTTTATTACCCTCATCCAATCCGATTCACTTCTCCCCACATAGAATTCACACTTACCCAACTCATTCTTCCACTCAATCATACGTCTAGCAGGATGGATCACCAATCGATTCTTTTTCAAAAACTCATACCCCAGAATCATGTCATACTTTTCACTCTCCTTATCAACCACATAAAGCACACATTCTTCCATTTCACACCCCATCACTTTCACTTTAATCTGCACCTCTCCCAACACTCGTACTGGGATGTTCCCAACCCCTTTAATTTCCCCAGTTACTCCCCAATTCACTCTTCCTAATTCATTCTCTTTACACAAACATCCAATTCCTTGCTTACTTATTAAATTAGGTGAACATCCTGTATCCACTAATGCCCTCCATACACTCCCTCCCCATTCAACAGGAATAACCATACACTCTGCCTTTTTCTCACTCGCTCTCACTTCCTTATTCACTTGACACCATCCTGCTAATGCCTCAAATACACATTCATCATTCAGAGAAGCAGGGACCCCAACCCCGAGAGGCCCCTGCCCTATGCGTTTCCCGTACTGGGACCAGCCTCGCCATTTCCAGTGACAGCACCCCCTTGAGGGCCCTGCCTCTGAGGTTGAGGAGCTGGCATGGCTGACACTGGCCGATTTCCTGCATGAGAGACAGGACTCCCTCCCGCTGGTGCTGGAGCACCCTGCTGTTGGGCTTGACAGAACCGGGCAATATGCCCAAAGTTCCCACATGCCCTACATTCATACCCAGGTGTTCTGCATTCATACGCCATGTGTCCCATCTGCCCACATGCAAAACACGCACCCACTCTTCTTCTACAGGTCTCTATACTATGTCCCCCTCTACCGCAATATGCACACCCTCTCACATTCCCCATATTCCCTCCATTCACTGGCCCTCTTTGCTCATTCATTGTTGACTGGCCTTGAAGCCCTTGCCTTCTATACGTTTGCCCCAGCATCGGACCATTCATTCTGGGACCCGATGTGGGAGGAGGCCCTGGTTGTTGCATGGCCGACCCTCCATACACCCTTGTGAATTCGTTCACAAAGTTAGCCAGCATTTCCATTGGGTTTTGGGCCATGGATGCTTGGCTAACTGGAGGGTGACCTGGCCTAGTATTTCTTAATGCGTCCGCATAACTAGGAAACACAGGTACTTGTTCCTCCCTCATCGCTGTCCCCATTCGCACATCTGCTTCCCTATTACGCCCAATCCACTCTCATACACTCGGTCCTCTAACAATTCCAAGATTTCATGCCACTTCAAACGTGTCCCTCTCACTCTTACACACTCTTTCCTCTTAACATTCAAAAACTCTCTCACACTCTCAGGTACTGTCTCAATCAACTTTCTTACCAACCTTTTATTCTCATCTATCCCATCATCTCCAAATTTCTTTCTCGCCAAAGTTTCAAGTCTATATGCATACAAATCAATACTCTCCCCCTTCTGCATCCTTGCTCTCTCAAAATCATCCTTCTTTCGATATTTCACACCCCCTCTTATTCTTAACACTTGCTCCACCAATCTCTCCCTTAACACCTCATACTTCACAGGCACTCCTGAATTTACAACAACATTGTAAAACTCTAGCAACCTACCTTCCAAACAGTCACCCATCTCTTTCACCCAATACTCAGGAGCGTCTGGATACTTGCTCTTACAATAACGTTCATACTCTTTCAAAAACTCTTGTACATCTCTCCCACTATAAACATTAAATTTTGCAACCTTCGGAATCTCCCTAATTAAGATTCCCTTATGCACTCTTACACCCTCACTCGTATCACTCTCAGTTTCAGTCTCACTCTCACTCTCATACATACTGTCCTCAATGCTGGAATAGAGGGAGTCATCTGCGCTAACGCAGCGTTGAACCTTCCGAGAAGCCCTCTTACCAGATGCCCTCCGAGCCCCCTTCATTCCCGCCTTGCCCCTCTTAGCCTGCCCTTCCATCCTCTTACCTTTCTCCCTCTGATCCTCACCCTCAAGCTTCTTCTTACCCTCCTTAGGGGTGGAATGCACCATCACCTTGTAAGGTCTTTCTTCTTTCCCCTCACTCACGCTTTCACTCCCTTCTCCTTCCAGGCCCCCTACTGCTACATCCTTTAGATGTGCCCCTTTCTTACTACCAACACCCTTACTATTTTCCCCTTCAAAACCCCCCTTCCCTTCCTTTTTCACTTTCCCATCAAGCTTGCCCTCCAACTCACTCATTCTCTTAACCATTGCCTTTAACCCATCATCCATCTCTTTCTTACTCTCAGTCATCTTTCTTCCATCTCTTGACGACAAACTACTAATTCTTTACTCTGTTCCTCTAATCTACTTGCAATTTCCCCAAAACATTCTCTAATTCTGCCTTCTGTAACTCTAACTGATGGTTCCTAGCCTTTTCTACCTCTAATGCCTCCTCCATCTCCCTCAACCTCTTTTCTAACTCCTCCTTGGTAGGCATCTCTAAAGATGCTACCCTACTTCACTTCTACTCTACTACTACTACACCCAACCTACAACTACCCTTTCACTCTTCTTCTATACAACCTAACCAGGAAACAACCCACTTTTCTGAGTGGAAGTCCCTGTTCGGGTGCCACTTATTTTATGTGGTGGGATTTGGATTAACCTAATGGCCGCACCACGAATAAGAATTGTTCTTTTGTTTAAGACCTCCACGAAACCAGGCTGCTTACCTTGAAGGGTTGTTGGATCCAGGCTCGCCGCCCAGACCCCCGATTCCACGACTGCTGGCTCGTGCCACCAACAGTTTCTCATTTGTTTCACAGGTCTTGCCAGAATAGCTTCGTTCCCTTGGTCCAATAATGGTCTTCAGCCTCTCAGACAAATCCAGCCTGAATTTAGTTTCCTCCATTATGTTCTTTATTTTCTCTTGTCAATTTACACACTTAAACTATTATTTTATTTTATTATTTACATTTCCACACACATGCCAATTGGTTCCCCCACTTCTCAAAACTCGAGTTTTGACACACACGCCGACACTTTTAAACCTCAGAAGCGTCTTTTACTAAATTTGTTTATTCTTTTTTTTGTTTAAATATTAACATTTACATATTAACATATAACATACTTATTCTTTATTTATTTATTTGTTCGTTTGCTAAAATGTCTTAACAAACAAGTACTTTATTATCCATTTACTAACAGGGTTTAACAAGTGACAGTCCAATTCTCACTCTTTTTCCCATACTAATTTAATAAAACTGTTTTATTCCTCATTCCTTGTTTACAAGTTTACCATTTCTTTATATAACTTATTGTTTATTATTTATTATCTTAATGCTTATTATTTATTACTATCTTTCTACTTAATAGTTTATCTTAATGTTTATTTACTTATTACTATTTTGTTATAACATACTTATTTAATAATTATTCATTCTTTACTATTTACTTTTTATACGTATTTAAGACTTATTGGTTATACTATTCTTTTGTAAAAAATATTAACATTGTCCTATTAACATATAACATTCTTATTCTTTATTTATTTGCTGGAAAGAGAGAGAGAACCATTAAAATCCTATCTATAACAAGTATTTCATTTAAAAATCAAAGAAATTTAATATATAAATAATAATAATCAAGGCCAGGGGGAAAGGGCTGAGAACTAAAAGGGGAAAGGGTTCACCCTCCACAATATGAATAGAAATTGACCTTTTTTTAAACGGAAAAAGGGCGAGTATACATTTTTTCAAGTTCTTTCCTGATAGAACATATATTAAGCTACTGAAAATCAGCAATAATTCATTTTCGCCAAAAATGGCTAGGCCACCCTTCTTCCACGCAATGCCTCATATCTAATACTATATCTAATTTATCTATCTTCCAATTGGCTACCTATATCTAAAAATAAATCATGTTTCTTTTCAGCTTTATAATTTAAATAATTTAAGTGGTACCTAATACTGATTATTGATCAGTATATTCAGCATCTTTTGACCTTAGGTGGTGGTAGATTCGAACCAACATTTCTGCCTTTTCTTTCCCTAACCTATTTCGCATTTTACTCTATACCAAGCCAAATGTTGAAAAAAATCTTTCCAATGATCTGGAACTGGCTGGACAACTATGAATAGATCTCATAAATTTAGCAAAACCTAATGATGACCTGGTCTCTCTTTTTTTTTCTTTCATTTCAACAATTTTCTACCAAATACTAGCTGATGTAGAGCTCACTATACTATCTTTGAATAAATAAATTAGTGCATCTTTTAAGCAGAATGCATAATATCCTGCCATGTATTCTGAATTTATCTCAATCAGCCATTCTTCAGCCTCTTCCTCTTGACTCTATTCAGTTTTTGTTCTGAAAAATAATAGAACTGTGTGGAAACAAAAATAAAGCTAATAGTATAGATTATATAATTTATGTTATGGTATTTAATTTATGCTAATTGTTATCTAATATGGCAATGCCAGATGATTTGATTCAGATTAAAGAAAACTCTTCTGCCCATACAGTTGAGTTAGCTATGTTTTATATATTGATAGTAGTTAAGCATTTAGGTCCTATTTACCTTCATACTTTGGGTCAGTTATATTTGCCAGAAGATGACATGGCTCCATAGCTTTTTTAAATCTCTTAATAATATCTTCTTTGTGTGGAGCTAATTTTTCATCTTGGATTAAATTGAGCCAAATTTCAACAGCATCAGATAATGTTGTATTATCAGCCTGCAACTGTAACAAAAAAAAAAAAAAACTATAAAGTTATATATGGCTGAATGAAAACATCTGTAAACATTTAGAATTATGCATTGTTAGAATTTATTTTTTGGTGTTACAAGTTACAACACATAAAATGAAGTGTATTTTAATTATTTATTAGTAGTGCTTTAGTACAGGATTCTATAAATAAAATGTGCACTATGAGTCTATAAAATATCTTGAAATTAATATTGGTATTTAAAGTTAAGTAATTTTAACTGCATAATATAAACACACCTTATTTAGAGCATTTCCAACAAGTAAGAGTTGTGACTGTAAATTGAGTGCCTCTCTCTGTATAGATAAGTTATCTATCAATTTTCCAATGTTGTGATCAATATCTTCAATATGCTCTCCTCTTATTTCTATATATAGAGAGTAATTTGACAAATAGGTTTTCATGCATTCTGAAATTTCCATCTGGTTTCATTTGGTAGTTGTGGCATCATACCTCCTTTCTCCATTAACCAACCCTAAAATATAAATTTTTATGGCAAATATTGCTGGATATGACTGCATAAATAAATAGCCTATGCAACTTATTAATGAGTCGTGAATTAGGATTCACACTGGTGACAGTGCTAATGCATAAAAGTAAAGCTGACAGTAGCTAATTTATTGGATTTGTTTTTAGCTTACATGAGATTGGTGATGGTTTTGGAAATATTTGTTAATTTCTACAACATGCTTGAGAACTGATTTTGGGGAGACATCTTTTTCTACCAAGTTTAGATGGTGTGCTGAACAGCCATAAGTAATAAGACTGTAGTTGTCCTCCTCCAAGAATTTCTCTCATTCTTATCATTTTGTTTTCGTTATCAGTGCAAAAGCAAATACCTGAAAATAAAATGTCATAACTTATAAGGAACAGAGCATTTGAGTATACCAAGGTGGAGAATTACATTGTTTATAACTAAAATAAAATGTACTGACAAAATAGTTATACTTACAGTGGAACCTTGCTTAACGAGTGCCTCGTATAACGAGAAATTCGTATAACGAGCCAAAAGAATGGGGGAAAATTACCTTGCAGAACGAGCGACACTTTGCTTAACGAGCAAAATATTTCGTCAAAATTTAAAGCGTAGACAAAAACAAATGTCTCTAGACAGTTTCCTCGTGAAAAAGGATCCAAAAGAAAGTGAAAGTGCCTCTAAAAAATTTAAAGCTAGTGACTGTGAGCTCGTCGAGAATGTTATTGCATTGAACGAAGACGATTCTCCTCCTTCCCCTCAATAACCCTCTCCTCCTCCCCTGTCTCTTCATTTCCTTTGCGTGCGTCAGGAGCACCTTCTCTCTTCGTAAGTTATTTATAAATTTCACCGTTTACTAATTATTTACATTCTCTTTTGGGTTAATTTTTATTAATAATCTTTTCATTTCATGCAATAATAATTTAAAAAACGCCTTTAAATATCATTATAAATATTATTTTAAGTATTTTTTAAGCATGGAACGCATTATCATATTTTACATTGATTCCTATGGAAAAAATTGCCTTGTTTAACGAGCATTTTGCATAATGAGCACAATTCGGGAACGAATTATGCTCGTTAAGCAAGGTTCCACTGTACATCAATGCCATATATTTCTTTAGTTTTTGTTATTGCTTCTCTAGCTAACTGTGCACAATATTCTGCTGTCTTTTTTGTTCTTGCAGCATCTACTGCTGAAATCAGATATGGCTTTTTTCCATTATGAATACTGTGCGCAATGATAGGATCATTACCTACTGAACTCCAGCCATCTTGTATAAGGGTAATGGTACAATCAAGATTAAGGTCATTCTTCATTTCATGGATTACTTCATCATTAACTTAACAGATCAGATGCCAACCTTTTCCTGTTTGGTGGTTCATATCCTGATCTTAGACCTTTGATTAATTTTAGAAATTCTTTATTTCTAAAATGTTGAAGGGTATGTTAGCTGAAAAAAAGAACCTTGCAACTTGTAAATCTAATTCTTCCTTTTGACCACAGTCATTCTTACCACAAATGGTGTAATTGATCTTTGCCTTTTATCATGCTTTAATGGTGTTGAATGACAGAATGTGGATGATGAAGAACCTGCACTGGTGTCACTCATTTCAGGAACATTTTCACTTATAATCTTTGGATCATCTTTGCCAGAAGCCAAAGTTGGAGGAAGTGTATCAGTTTCAACTGATGCTCCAAATTCGAGTCTTGGCATACCTCTTGCCTCATTTTCAAAACATTCCACTTTTCTTTTACTGCATTTCTCTAGATGATGTTTCACTCTCTCAATTCCTTGAGTGATACTTTCTTTGCAATAATTGCAATAATTTCTGTGAAATAAAGATGTCTTTTTGATATATATTGTAGATTAGATAAATAAATTAATAAAATAATAGATATATTAGGCACTACATAATTATTGAACTTTTCTAAAAACATTTTCAACCCATCAAAAAACCAAAAACCCCGTTGGGTTTTTGCCAACCCTGTTGCCCTCAGCCATGTTGGGAGAGCTAAGTGAAGCATTTCGGATAGCTTCTAAGCAGCTTTCATTTGTGTTTTGTTTTTTGTACTCAAGTTGGTTTTGAATTTCAGAAATATAGGAATTAACTTTTGTAATGTAATTTTCATTGTCAAGTAGGAGAGTAGAATACTCTTCATCTGAGTTCAATTGTCATCAATTTCTGTAATTGTCCTCATCTAGTGTGAGAATTTCTTGTTTGTAATGAGTAATAGAATTTAATGTTGTTTCAAGATCATATCTTGTAGATTCTTTCTGTTTGTAATCATTGCCCATGTCTTGTTCTGATCCCCTACCTTGCAACCAAAATAAAGTTTGTATGCTTTTTTGATGAGAGAGGTGAAATTTCGCCTTTGAAATTTAAGTGTTAACTCTCTGCACATAGAAACAGTTTGGATGGTTGACACACTTGCGTGGCATTCTGTCATGAAACAATACGAACGCACTGACAAAAAATGATTAAGGAAAATCATGAATGAAATGCATGATGTTCAATGAGTGAAATCAAATGAGTAACTGACAAATGAAAGTCAACAGTGATGTGTAGCAACTTATAAGCAGAGGAAGAGGAAGGGGCAGACCCCACCCCCTTCCTATTCTCACTCAAATCCTAAGTAATGTAAATTTGTGTGTCACTCTAAAACTGCGGGTGATAGAAAAATTATTTTCATTTTTGTAATCAATGTAAAAAATTATACATAGTTCAAGTAAAAATATCTGTGACAAAAACTTTGTTGACCAGTGATAATTATTCAAGTCCAAAATACTATCACTGCCTTTAAATTCCCTGAATGCCCTTTTTTTATTTTTAATCATTTCAACTATTTCCGTATTCCACCATAAAGGTTTCCTAATCTTGTTATTCTTAACACTTCTGAAAGGAATACACCTACATTGTACATCCTATAAAATTTCTTTAAATCTAGACCACATCTCGGTAGCATTTTCATTGGCAAATTCAGTGTTCCACTTTACTGAGCCTAACAACTAGATGGTCATTGTTGACCAGATCCCTATTTAATTCTATCTTAAAACGTATGATCCAATGGTCACTATTTCCTAATGACTCTGACTACAAGTTCCCTAATAAGTTCATGATCATTGGAAAGAACCACATCTAAGATTGCTTGGTCCCTAGTTGATTTGTTTACAAATTGTGTTAGGAAACAGTCATTATATTATAGCAGTCAATGAAGAGTTACCTTCCCTATTATTTCAAAAGGCTTCAGTCTATATGAGACACGTTGAAATCTCCCATAATTAATGTTCTAGTACTACAACCTTTATTTCATGAACCATACTGTCATCAATTTCTTGTGTTTGGTTTGAAGGTCTGTAAAATGCACCTATCCGAATATACTCTCTGCCTGAAACACAGATATCCACCCATAGTATTAAATTAGACAACAGGATAGAATCAATATCATATTCTTAATGTACAAGACCAAACCACCCCCCTGCCTATCCATTCTCTGGTAAATATACATTGTATAACTATTTAATTCATACTCTGCTCTAGTGTCATTGAATGTTGCCTCACTAATGCAGACTATATCCAGATTTTCACTGATCATATAACTAAATAATTCATTTTTCTTATTCCAAAGACTACATGCATTTGTATAAAAAACACTTCAACCCCTCAGTTTTAACTGATTCCCTATCTTTGGCTAAACAGTTGACGTGCCTATTCCTGACAATCTGTATTTAACCCTTTCACTCTGAGCCACGTAGATCTATGTGGAAAGAAAATGGCTGTCACAGCTGAGCCACATAGATCTACGTGGCTTGGAGTGAAAGGGTTAAGACTTGCAGTGTTTACTTTATCAATACCCTGATGCTTTATGCCCTCTGTTGATCTAAAGTTATCTTTCAAAACTCCAAAGAACTCTCATTTTCCTCCAGAAGCCTCCCATACAAAGCAGTTCCCCTTCCACTAAGATGTAATCCATCCTTACTGTAAAGCTCCCTCCTTTTCATAAAAATTATCCCACAAATCTATGAACTTGACTCCTTCACTATATAGCATCTTCACTATATAGCATCCTAACTTTATCATTTAAGGCTAAAATTCTACTTGTAAACTCCATGCTTACCCCCATCCTTGGTAAAATGCCCACTACATAACACTTGCTCTGCCTATGTTTCAAAGTTTCTATCATTTCCTTGTACCTCTGTTTAACTTAAATCTACCAGCTTTATCCTTGCTTGGTATGTCATTTATACCTTCATAAACTATATTACCTCAGGTTATAGGTAACTTCTTCACTACCTCATTGACTTTAGAAATATTACTACCTGGAATACATATTTTTTTACAGGTTTTCCTTCCCTTACTGAAAAATTCATTGTCCTGATTCCTAATAATAGAGTCCCCAACCATGGTAAATTCACACTGTGCTGCTTCATCTAAATTCTCTATTATCTGAAACCTGTTAGTAGTTGCTCCAACATGATTACTATTCTTGCTAACCTAATTTCTTGACTGACCTTTGACTTTGTGCCATTCATCAGGCCTAACTTTATTTGGACCTGCATCCTTATCATGAACACTTGGCTTAGGCTTAATGTTAATTGGGCCTGCATCCCTGTATCTAGGGCTAGGCTTAGGCTCAACCTCACTACATCTTACATTAGTATTTCCTGTATTAGACCCAGTTTCTGGCCTAACTGTTATATTAGTCTTACTAGCTACACTATCAATCATAGGGCCAACTATTTGGGTAAATCTCATCACCCACACAGTGATGGGATGTAGGGAGGCAGCATCTTGGGTTAGGGGATACTCCGTCTTTATACCTCCCATTTAAGGAGATTTCTCTGCTGAGCAGTGCCCCCCCCCCCCATAGTATTGTGATGTATGAAAGACTCATTATGTTCACTTGCCTCATAGACACCTTTAAATGGGAGACCCTGAATGGGTGTACATTCAAATACTCTATACAGTCTTTCCAGTCCCACCTATTCCTTTTATCTTAACTGTAGAGCTTGTATTACATTATTCAGGTTATAGCTATATAGATCCATGTAAAACTTCTTGTGATGAGATAACCATATGATGTCTACAATTAGTACAGTAGTGGTATTGATGAATGATCCACAAGATCCAAAGTTTTGAAGTTAATGTATAGCTAGTAGGTGTATGACAATCTGCAGAGATCAATTGGATCTTAATTTTGTATGTAACTGTATTTATGGTTTGTTTATATTAACAGTGAAGCCACCCAGATAGGCCAAAGGGCCCCTAGTGTGCCCACTATAAAATTTTTACCATGTTACCAACTTAGGCTTAATGGACTCTGAGATAGTTTCCTTAAGCCTTGCCTTGAGCATGTCCCTAACCTCAGCTAAGCACTTACTGCAAAACCACAAAATATTTGGGGACTTCATACCCATGTACATTTGTTCTGCAATTTTGATACAGGCTGAGTGATACCAATCATCACAACTTTCGCATGCTACAGCCTTAACCCCTTCCCTCACTTCCTTCTTACAAACCTTAGTCACTGTCTAAAGTCATCTTAAATACTATTCTTTAACTCGGTTAAAAGCTTTATGGTCTAAGTTAGGTTATCTCCTGGATGGAATAAGCTAATGGGGGCCTAGGTTAATCAGGCCAAAACTGGGCTTGCACGGAATTGAACCCCTAGATCTCTCTAAATACTGAGTTAAATTAAGCTTAAAACTTCAGAATGGAACCATATTTGTACTTTAATAATCCCAACAAAGCCAAATCTACAGAATTAATAATAAATACTTCAACAATTTGTAAAAAAGCTTGGAGCACAACAGAGAAGGTGTTGCCACTTTCACTTCCAACTTAAACTATTTTATGTCTCGATGATTTAGAGAAACGGGTAGGTTGTAAAATTTCTAAATTTGCAGATGATACAAAAGTAGTTGCTCCAGTTAAATATACAAAATTCTTATAAACTGCAAAAGGGTCTTCATCGATTAGTTGCTTCAGCTCATAAATGGCAGATAGAATTCAATGTTCAAAAATGTAAAGTCATGCATTTTGGAAGAAATAATGAAAACTTTACTTTTGAGATGCAAGGGGACTGGTTAGATGTTAGAAAGGAAAAAGATCTTGAAATTATTTAATTTATTGACTGCCCAGTTAGGTCAACTGTATGCCCTTGTTGATTGGTTAGGTTAAATCATGATATTTTTGTTTACACTCATGAAAATATCATGATTTAGCCTAACTAATCATCAAGGGTGTACAGACCAGACCTAACAGCAAAAATGCCAGTTTCTTGATGACTCATTCTTGTCCTGCAAGCCTGCTGCTGTGTAGTGCATCTCAGTTTTTTGTTCGGGATTCTCTGCAATCTCATTCAGGACTTTGCAAGTTTTGGTATAATCTGCTTGCATGGCATGTGTGGAGTCTGTTCAGCAACACCATCACATAGCCAACAACATTTTGGGCATTGGAATTCCCAATGGTTCAAGTTTGCTGTCTTTCAGCTGTTGCACAACCTCTTGACATTATGATGCAGCTCCTTTACCTACTAAATTGAGTGAGTGACCAAGAGAGGGGACAAATGATGCAGTTGGGCTTTGTTCCAAAACTTTGGCTTGCATTCCATTATAGCAACTGAACAGATTGAGTGCATTATCGTAACTTTGACCACAGCAAGTGTGGATATGATCCCAATGCAGAAAGATCCTCCAAAGTCATTCGAGAAGCTAATTGAGCCTTTTGTTGCTATAAGGAAATCTTAGTAGAGAAAAAGAAGGCTACAAGACAACCAACTGGATTATTTCTGCAAAAGAAAATCGGATCCACCGAAGTCTCCCCATCCATCAACATCAACAGCAGGAGATCTCCTTGATCTGCTGATGGAGGGTGATTCACCTACCAAGTAATAAAACTTCATCACTAAGCCCCCACCAATCCTCCTTCATATGCAGCCAGCAACTTCATAATTTGGTAAGTATAGTACAGCAGGTGGTCTGGAATGAATTGTCATTATTACATGTAATTCAATGACTCGTTAATCGTTGTTTCCTTAATTGTCATCTGTTCATGGAACCAATTAATGATGATTACAGATTTGGCATCAGTTTTGCTCGGAAAATTATAGTTTTTATGATATGGTCAAATTTAGAAATCTTACTTTTCACTATTTTTAAGGCATTTTTCCGAAATAGCAAAAGTATTTTCAAGTGCAAAATTCAAAATGTCCCCAAAACGGGGGTTTATTAGTAATGCTTTTATTGGTTTAGGCCCATTATTAACTATTTGTACATATTTGGTTTCTTATTTTTGTTTATAAAATGTTTTTTTTTGTATTTTCTAGATATTAGAATTATATGGTGGTGACTACCAATAGGCCATGCAGACACACTGCAGATTCCTTTTATGTTTGTGGGCATTACATCAATCCAAATGAAGTTTTGTATAGCATATCACGCTTACTTTGGCATGGCCATGGGCAATCAAGATAAATTGTGGGCACCTCAGTTTTGCTGTGGAAGCTGCCATTCCACATTAGAAGGATGGCTGCGAGGTACCAGAAAAGGCATGCCATTTGCTATTCCTCGCATTTGGAGGGAGCAACCCAATCACCACGATGATTGCTACTTGTGCATGGTAGACATTTCACTCTACAAGAGAGGTAAAGGTCAAAAAGATGTCCTATATCCAAATATCCCATCTTCTATTGCCCCAGTTCCCCCGTAATGAAGATTTACCCGTTCCATGCCCACCCACCATGGAGAAAATAGAAGAAATGCCTTTAATATCCTCCGATGAAGATGAAGATGCTGACTTTGAAGCAAGCTCCAATACATCACCCCATTTCCCCAACCAGAAACACATAGATGACCTAGTCAGGGATATGAACTTATGAAAACCAATGCAGAAATTATGACATTCTGCCTTAAAGAGTGGAATCTTTTGGACCAAAGTGTCAAGATCTCTTTCTACAGGAATAGGCATTTGTGATATGTTTCTTTCTACTCCTGTTTTGCATTGATCTCTTTGCTACTGCTGTGATGTGAATGGCCTTTTTGCTGAGATAGGAATTGAATACATATCTATTCCTGTGGCTCATTCAGTTCAATTGAAGGAAGAATATGAAAATGTATAGCTGTTGCTAGACAGAATAAACTACAGTGAACACAGCTGGGATGTATGTGGAGACTTCAGAATGCTAGGATTCCTGCTTGGACTACAGGATGGTTACACTAAATATTTGTGTTTTTAATCCAGGCAAACACAATGTTCTTAATGAAGCCTTTGTTCGAACAGACAAAATTTTGCTACCCCTGCTGCATATCAAGCTTGGTCTTATTAAACAATTCATCAAAGCTTTGGATGCTGAAAGTGATGCTATTTATCATATATGTTCAATGTTTCCCAAACTTTCTGAAGCTAAAATCAAGGGAGGCATATTTGTTGGACCTCAAGTCAGATGCATGTTAGCATTTAAAGAGTTAGATAAAAAAATGACATCTCTTGAAAAAAATGCTTGGCAGTCATTTTTGCTTGTAGTCCATGGATTTTTAGGTAATATGAAGAATGACATCTACAAAGAGCTAGTAGAAAATCTAGTCAATCACTTTCAAAGGTTAGGTTGTAGAATGTCCCTGAAGTTACACTATCTGGACTCGCATTTAGAATTCTTCAGACCAAATGTGGGTGATGTAAGTGAAGAACATGGTGAACATTTTCACCAAGATATCAAAACCATGGAGAGGAGATATTTGGAAAAATGGGATGAAGCTATGATGGGCAACTATATTTGGTGTTTAATACGAGATAATCCACGGGACTACAAGAGAAAAAGATGCCCAAATGTACATTTTTAAGCATTATCCCTTTAGATTTGGGTGCATTATATATACACATTATATATCTTTAAATATGAAATATATTTATTTTCCTTTACTTTTCTTCATTGTGATTTTGCTCTCTGATAAGCCATTAGGTACAAAAAATAGATTATGGTTTTCAGAAGAAACTAAGTTTTCCCCAAGAAAACTAATGCAATTTTTTTTAATTCAGTGCATCCAAAAACAAAGAAAAACAAAAAAAAAAAAGATAAACACAATTTTTCCAAAATTTTGTTACATAGTGTTATAGAGGGACTACTGTAATTCACTTTACCTTTTCCAAAGTTGGCTTTTTGAAGGTGCTCAGATAGTTGCTGTTATGCAATGAGCCAATGATTTCATTGCTGAATGCTAAACCTCATCCAGTGAGAAATATAATCACACTGAACACTTGCTGCAGAACCTTCTTCCAGTATTTTGTCAGCTTATCAATCTGCCAGTGAGATCAGCCTGTTGTGCTGCTGCGATGATAGTGTGAGCATGCGATAGCTCATGCTGATGAATACATTCATGTGCATGGTTCCATTCATTTACTCCTCATGGTGAATAGAGACCTGTGGGCTGAATAGCTTGCAATCATAGCAATAAACCTGGCCTGTTGTTTCTGAATAGCACAACCAAGTATGCTCAACTTTCTCTCCATTTTTACATTCACAAATGAATATTCCCACCATGCAATACATGTCATTAACCAAGGATGCATGGAATCCAGTTTCCTTTAATTCATGTAATGTCTTGCATACCTATGAGCTACCCTGCCCTGATCAGTATTCTCTCGTCTCCCATATACAGGAATACCTCAAAATTCATCATTTTGAATTTCGTTATTTTGTAGATTCATCATCAATCTTTTACTACCTATAGTTTTGCAATGCATCGTCCATATTCACAGATTTGTCATTTTTTGAAAAAATGTGAAAAAAATGATTGAAATTGACGAAATTCAACTGTTGACCAATGCAACAACGCAATATATTATTATATTTTGCCAAAAAATTAGTAGAATTTGATTAATTGATCTGTTTAATAACAGTAAATACAGTAATACAGTAAAATGTTTTCTCATTGAAACCTGTTATAATCTACCTCAAATTTTGTAGTTTTGTATTTTGTCATGTTATTTCAGAATGAATTTTGAGGTATTCCTGTATTCTCATCTCTTGTATGCTCTCGTCTCTTGTATGTTCTCGTCTCTTGTATGTTCTCGTCTCTTGTATGCTCTCGTCTCTTGTGTGCTCTCGTCTCTTGTGTGCTCTCGTCTCTTTGGTTACATTGGGCAGCCACAAACCAATATACATGTCAAACTCTGGTCTGCCTTCCACTTCTGCTTCCTGAATGACTGGTTCATTGCCTGTATCAGAAGCTTGAGCACCATCATGATGAGTCTCAGATTCACCAGGACCAGCAGCTGGTGCATGGTCTGCAAGGCCTGCACCATCTGAAGGGCCTGCACCCACACCAGTTTCACCCTGTGCTCCTGCTTCTGCTTGAATACCAAAGAATGGTGAAATTGGTTTAATTTGTTTTAATTTCCTTTTCCAGAACTCTCTCTTTTCTTTCTTCCCTTTTCCTTCTCTTTGCATATCCACTTTGGTGTTTATACATAATGATCACTGCACAAGGCTCTGAAACATAGGAAAGAAATAAGTTCGGTGTTTCTTTTTAATTCACTTAGTTTTTTATTTTATTAGAGGCCCCTAAAAATTTATGGGCCCTGTGCAGAGTGCACAGTTTGAACATGTGATAATCTGGCCCTATATATAAATATATATATATATATATATATGTGTGTGTATGATTAAAAGTATTATTTTATTAATTTTAATTAAAATATTTATAGCTAGTTAAAAAAACTTTTGAGAAAAAAAAAATGAAAATCAAAAAATTACTAAATGGTAATACAGTAGAGTATTCTGTTTTTGGATATTTTATTGATTTTAGTGGCAGTAATAGTTTCATAAACAGTACCCAAACATTACTTGTATATAAAAAATTACCAATCAGTAATGTTTAGGTATTGTTTTTGAAACTACAGGAAGTCCCCAGGTTACGAGTGGGTTGCATTCCAAAATTTCATTCATAAGTCATTCATTTGGAACTCAAAACTCAATTTCCCATAGACACAATGTTATAAATGGTGGTTAGGTTCCCAAGCCAGCTCATGAAAGCCTATTAAGCTGAAATCTTTTACATTTGCAGTGAATAATAGCGGATAACAATACTGTTGCGATACAGTCAGTAAAACAAAATGGAAAACAATAAATTTGAATAAAATGTAGGGTTGGTTTTTAGCTCCCTTAATATCAACAAACTCTTCTCACAATGGAGGCAATGAATGCATGACTGGGGATGCTGTGTCACTGTATACCTATGGCAGAGGATACTTTGCCCATGCCCTGCCTTGCAAACTAGTTCCCAAAAGCAACATTTGGTTTGTAGGATGCGGACTGAATATTTGTTTGTTAGAACTAATAAAATGGTGATGCTTGTGGAGGTTCATTTGTATATTCATCTGCCTGTTTGTAAGTCAGATGTTCATAACTCGGGGACTTCCTGTATTACCACTTAATATTTAAAGTAATTTATATCTATAAGTGAACTTTTTCCTAAAATCATATATACAGGGCTCCAATAAACCTTAGCCCCCCCTGCCCATGGCCTAAACCATTAAAAGTACAGTAAAACTAAACATACCTTACAAAAGAGAATTTAATCCTGCATGTAATGAGAAACAAAACTTGGTTTCCTGCCATTGGCTTCCAAGACAGTCTGAATTTGCTTTGGGTAGCTTGCCAAAAGTGACGTGAATGGATCTTGATCGTTACGCAAATTTGCTAAAACAGTTTCAATATGTTGCATCATTGTATCCTTCAAAAATCGATTTGCTGCAGGTTCTTGAAACAAGAGACATTCAACCTTGTCCTTTATAACTGATCCAATGTGTTCACAGATGTTCAGGTCAGGAGAATTTCCTGGCCATTCTTCATTTCCAAAGAAATTAATCTCATGGTTCCGCAACAACTGTTGAGTGGCTAATGCCTTAAAGCAGGGGGTCTTATCATGCAGAAGTGTGACCTGATAGATATCCATAACATTGTTTGGGTTTCTTAGAAAAGGAATGACATGCTGAGATAGAATAATATCATGAAAATACTGTCCATCCCAACTCTGACCATTTGGCTTCAGCACCCACATGAGCTTTGCAGTGAACAAACAAACACCAACACAGTCTGGACTTTTTAATAATTCGCAATAATGTTCATTGTCATTGATTTCATCTGGTGTTGTGGCCCACACTCGATCATTTTGGTAGTTAGGCCATGTTACGTAAACAAAAAATTCATTGGAGACAGCTAAATGCATTAAATCATCCACATCCCAATCTTCAAGATAATGGGCAAACCACATTCTGTCATCGATGTTAAGTTGAGTTTTTCTTGGCTTTGGAAGTTCATGCCAAGGCTTTAAACCTTGCCTATGATGGTATAGTCGAATGATCTCACCACTAACGATCTTTCCTCTCAACACTTCAATATCTCTAGAAAGTTTAGCACAGCTGTTTTTCTGCTTACGCGTACCGCTTTCAATGATACCTTTGTTTCCTGAGAGAGTGGCAAATTTGGGTACCCAGATTTGGTTGTATCCATTTCACATTCATCCAAAGTTTTATTCCAATTTCTTTTGACGAAGTCCTCACTTCTTCGTAACTTTTTGGCAACCCATGAATGTGTTGTAAAGGTGGCTCCAGCATCACGAGCTCCCCGAAATGTTATTGCTCGTATGCGATCTATCACATGTTGCCTCTCTGAATCACCAATTAATTGAGAAGCCATTATATTATCACTTTATCAGCTAGAGTAATTTTAATACCTGCAATAAATAAAGAATTTTATATATTTTTATAATCATTAAAAACTATTTTGATAAAGTAAACATGTAAGCTGCAAATGGGGGGGGCTAAGGTTTTTTGGAACCCCTTAGTACCTATTCATATTTGAAAGCAGGTAATTTTCTTGAACAAAATTCATATAAAATATTTTAAAAATTGATTGATGAATAATACTGATGAAATTCAAGTTATTTATTTACCAAAAATGAAATTGTCCAAAAGGCACAACTCTCATTTCTTAAAACCTCAAAATATTTTGTATTGTTTAAAAGTAGAATATTGTATAAATAAAGGCAAAACTATTAAATCTGATAAAATATATGCACACAATTTTGTAATTCTCTTATTGATTGCTCATTATAATATTTAGTCATTTAACTCTTCTTTCAATAAATACTAGTTGGTTTTATTGTTCAATGAGGAAATTCAGTTTAAATTACCTATTCCAGAGTCAATCCTTCGCTCCTTCATTTGGAACAAAAAATAAAATATGAATTAATATAGTTATTTAACTTGGATATCAATGCAACTTCGAGTATTCTTTAATAAAGAAACTTGGTGAAATGATGTAAAACGAAGTTCCTTGCAAGCTTTATATAAAAAATGTAAGCTGTTTTTTTTTTTTTTGGTACAGGAATTCTCTCAATTCTACAATTGTATGTGGTGGAAAGTACTTTCTGTTCATAGGCTGTTGTTGTCCAGCCATAGTGACTACTATAAAAAATCTTTGAAAAGACACCATGTCACCATCCTTCTATTATTTTGACTGAGATTGATTCTAAAGACTTGGAAATTCTTTTGAATTACATCTATGAAGGAAAAGTTAGTATTTCAAAGCATAGATTGTCATCCCTACTGAAAACAGCCAAAGCTCTTAAAATAAAAGCATTGGAAATTACTAATAATTTACTTCCAGTCACATTGTGTAAAGAGAATTTCTACTGATACTCAAAACTATTGAGAGTTTTTCTCAGTAAGTTCACTTGAAGGGAAAGAATTGTTTAATAATAATGTTCAGTACAGAAACATGCAACACTCGTAACTAATATAGAAATACCACATTTTGGAAGTGTAGAATCACCACCTGTTACACTGCTGCCATCATGTGTTGAATCTCAACAATTGACAATAATTTCTTGGATGGAATCATCACAGCACATAAAATTAGTTATTGATAAAGAATTACAACAACCTGGAACACTGTACTGATGCACAATCTAAACCAATATTTTTGTCGGATCAGTGGAAGATGCAAAGTTTTCTGATTTAGTATCAAAAAGTTCTAGAAATACCACAGTTCAGAAATATTGCAACACGCAGCATTTTCTGAAGATATGAACTTGATACAGAATTATGATGTTGAATCACTAAAAGATGAAAAGGAATTCCCCAATTTGAATTATTTCCCAAGCAATGAGTCAGATTGATGAAACATTGTCATTACATAATGACTCTGCTGCAGATATAAAGCGTGAAGTCAATGAAAATCAGTTTATAGACATATCACACACTGAGAGAAATTTATCATTGAGGGAAGATGAATTTCATGTCAATAAATCAGTTGAGAGGAGAGTTTATGAAACATCACTTTCTGCTATCTGCAAGAAAGATATAAAAATTCTTCTTAAAAGGTTATCAGCAAGTGAAATATCTGTACTTTCATTCATCCAGAAAAGGAAAGGAAATAATTTAAAGAGGAGAAGGTCAGAAAAAAAGAAACCACAAAAAAAAGTAAATGAATTAGAAGCCAAGCCTGATGATAGAAATGAAACTGATGGTGAAAAGGGAGGAAAGGTATCTACAAAGTGTGTTTATTCTTTTACGAGAGAATTGACTGGTTCTGATATGAAATAACCTTGGAACTTCATCTAAGCAGTCAATAGAACAATGTAACTGCTAGTTTCAATTGTTTTGTTCTAATTAGAAATGTGCATTGGCTCTAATATTGGGACTATAGGGAAGAAAGCCACAATATGGCAATTTATTTGAAGGACAGGGACTTCATCAGGTGAGGAAGATGAAGTTAGGAAGGGAGGCGAGATAAGGGATTAAGGAAATGAATGTAAGGTGCATTCAATATATATAATATGTATGTTGTATATATAAAATATGTAAAGGGGTTTGATAAAGTAAATAGACACCTTTGGTTTGTCTGTTTTTTTTATTTCATAATGGGAAGTTATGTCGAATGTACACACTTTTTGGTGATTTCTGCGACTCATCTCACCGATTTTAATGATTTTTGGTGTGGTAGTTGGGTACGATGAGTAATGAAGCATGACCAAATTTTAGCCACTTGGGTCAAATAGTTTGGGAGTAATGACCCCCCCAAATTTGGGGTCAGCAGCGTAACCTTGTGATTTTGAAAGGTCATAACTCAGGAGCTAATGAATGGATTTTAATGATTTTGGTGTAAAAATCCTCAGAAAAGACAGCAGAATAACTTTAATTTTATGCACAGAGTGCGTACATTCCATTAAAAAAAGTTGCATTTATATTTCACCTTTGACCTTGTCCTCAGGTCAGAGTTCAAAATTCAAGGTCATGAAAATTGGCATATGTAAAGACCTTTAGATGAAGCATATTCAAGCAAAATATTGGAGTGGAATCTCCATGGGTTTGCTTTCCACAAGCATTTGAAATTGTGCATGTTGAAAATTTTGAGCATTTTATGTAAGATAACTTCACAAATAGTTCATATATATACATATAACATAGCTACATACATGATTTTGATATATACCTATAGGTAAGCATCAAGATTTTTACAAATTATTTATCATGGATGAAGAGTTGCTTGGCAATTATTCCAGTGAAATCCTTGAGCACGATCCTGGACTACAAAGGAATAGTTTTTGGAAAAGTCCCCAATCACCAAAAAATCGCCTTCATCCAGTTCATTTTTTCTTTTTTCTAAATAAAGGGTGTCAGGAAATGATTTCCCCCCCCCCCCTGTACAGAAGAAACTGAAAGGAATAGAAGAAACTGAAAGGAATAGAAAAAACAGACAAAACCATGCGAAAGAGCGTTTAATTTTGAATAAAAAAACACTTGTTTTAATATTGGGTGTTGCCCCCATTTGCAGCTCTGATGGCCATTAATCGACGGGGGTATGATCCCAGAAGTGTCTCAAAGAGATCAGTATCATGACTCATTTCTTCAAGGACTTCGTTGATCTTTGCAGTCATAATTTCTGTTGAATACCGATTCTGAATGGGTTGTTCCAGCATTAAGGACTCCACCCGATCCTTCATGATGGATCCGACATGCTCACAGACATTAAGATCGGGAGAATTGCCAGGCCATTCATTATTTCTGAAAAAATCAATGTTATTGTCCTTAAGCAGTTGTTGAGTTGCAAGTGCTTTCATACAGGGGGCTTTGTCGTGAAGAAAGGTTGCCTGTTCAACATCCAAAACACACTCGGGGTCTTTCAAAAACGGAATTACATGTTGGGCTAAAATTACATTTCGAAAATAAGGCCCATCCCAACTGGTTCCTCTTGGTTTGATAACCCAGATGAGCTTCCGAATAGAGAACATAATGAAAACACCCACACATGCTGGATTTTTTACTATTTCTCGATACTTCTGGTCGTCTGGGACTTCATCAGGAGTTGTTGCCCAAACCTGATCATTCTGAAAATTTGGTTTTCTGGAGACATAAACGAAGAATTCGTTGCTGACAACCAAGTGAAGGAAATCGTCTTCCATCCATTCCTCAAGATAATCACAAAACCATAGCCGATCTTCAATATTAAGATCACTCTTCCGTGGCTTAGCTATTTCATGCCAAGCACTCAAGCCTTGGCAAACTCGAAATTGATGCACAAGTTGCCGATTGACTATCTTACCACGATGGATAAGTATCTCTTTCGCTACCTCAGAGCAGCTCTTCTTTCGGCGCCGTGATGCAGCAAGCACAATGTCTTTTGATTCTTGAGATAATTTCTCCAGTCTTCCTCCTCGAAATTCTGTTTCACAATCTTCAGGATTCTTATTCCAATTCCTTTTGACAAAGTTTTCTGATCTTTTTAATCTCTCAGCCACCCAGTGTCGAGTTATGAAAGTTGCACCAGCTTCCTTTGCTTCACGAAATGTGACAGCTCGAATGCGGTCAAGAACTCGCTTTTTTCTCTGAATCATTCAAAATAGATGATGCCATGGTTTCTGTGGGGAAAAAAATGGTAAGAATTAAAATCACAGGAATAGAATATAATGGTTTTTATTCAGATTTTAATGCTCTTTCAAGTGGTCTCGCCGGGTTTTATCTATCTCTTCTAGTTTTTACTCTACAGGGGGGGGGGGCAATCATTTCTTGACACCCCGTACTTGGCTTGTTGTTTGGCAATGAAATCATGATGCCTTAGTCGAGTTAGTCAAGAAATAAAGGTATCTAGGAAATCTTCTAAATTTTGAATAACAGTCCAGCTGAGATTGATCTGTTGTTGTTCACTGTTTGTACTGGATTTCATCAATACCTTTTTCTTCGTAATATGTAAGAAGAGTTTCCTTTAGCGAATCAGGTTGAAGGCATTGATCACACTCTCCTAAAGAGCAAGAAGGTTGACTTTTGTCACAAATAATTTTGGCTAAAGCGCAGTGGTAACTACTCAGTGGAGTTTCTTCCTCACTGGTAATTTCTGCCATTCTAGAACCTGTCATCATTAACTTAACATTCTGATGAATTGTGCAGACGCACACACTATGTGTCCCACTTGCTCCTGCCAAAACACATTCTTTGGGGCATACCATTGCAAATTTTGAAAATCCTATAGAGAGAGCTGGAAACAAACTTAAATTGTTGATATGCTGCTTTTAGATTACATAAAACTAACATCTTTTGATATTGTTTTCATTCACCATTTTCTTTTATTGTTACACAGTCTTTCTTGCCTGGCATTTGTCTACTTATTTCATCATTTCTAAAAAAACTCTTTAACAGTGTTAGTTATTTCTAGTGGCAATTCCTTCCCCATCTTTGGATTCAGTGACGATAATACTCCCTTTTCTTTTGCAAGCTGCTGAGCCTGAACAGCCATTCTTTGTGAAAAGTTAAATTCTTGAATTAGTTCTCTTACACTCATTGATGGTGCAAAAACAGTTAGAATCATAATTTGGTCATATTTATCTGAGTTTTGATATTTATCTTTCAATGTTTGGACAACTACTTCTGGCTCGGACAGTTTGTCTACATTTGATGGACCTGGCTCTTGAGGGATTTCACCTACCATATCTAAGTGTCTTCTTACTGAACTTTGTATTTTGGTCATTTTTGTTGGGAGGTATGCTTCATTTCTTTGAATCTTGCGCTTGACAATCAGACTTTCACCAATCATGGTGATTGTCTCATTCATTGCTGACAATTCAGCCTCCTTGTCAACAAAAACATCATCTGATGACATGGTTTCCATAGTAGTATCAGAGGACTCGCTTGATGATAATATTTCTGGTTCTGCTATATTTTGAACTTGTAAAATAGGTAAGGAAAATTTTTTTCTGCATGATGAACATAACTTTTGGCCTGGCTTCAAATGATTTGGAAATTTTTCTATCAGTGATTGTGAAGCAGGCTGAAAATCAGAAGATTTTAATTTATTGTGGGAATTGAATGGATCACAACAATATTTTGATGACATTTTATCAGCATATGAGACCTTCCAAAGCAAAAGTAGCACAAGCCCCATATTTTTTAATCGTCAGAAAATGCGTTGAAAGTTATGTGACCTTCGGACAGAGAAAATGCATTATTTTTCGTGGGACTTTCGACCATACGAACGTTGCCATTTCTGCAATTATCCATTATCATATGATAGTATACAGTCTGAAGAACCTTTCAGTGGGTATAACTCATTTTTGCCCCGGATGGTGCTTGTGCTACTTTTGCTTCGAAAGACCTCATATAGTCAAAACCTGAATACACAAATTTAACATGATTAAATATACAAATTATATAAGTACTGTGCTGAAAATTATTGTTCTTTTAGAGCAGGAAATACCTTAATATTTGCAATAATCTTAATACATACAGTTATTTATCAAAACATGAATGTAGCTATATTTATACATATATAAATATATTTATATACATACATATATATGAACTATTTGTGAAGTTATCTTAAATAAAATGCTCAAAATTTTCAACATGCACAATTTCAAATGCTTGTGGAAAGCAAACCCATGGAGATCCCACTCCAATATTTTGCTTGAATATGCTTCATCTAAAGGGCTTTACTTATGCCAATTTTGATGACCTTGAATTTTGAACTCTGACCTGAGGTCAAGGTCAAAGGTGAAATATAAATGCAACTTTTTTAATGGAATGTACGCACTCTGCGCATAAAATTAGTTATTCTGCTGTCTTTTCTGAGCATTTTGACACCAAAATCATTAAAATCTATCCATTACATCCTGAGTTATGACCTTTCAAAATCATGAGGTTACACTGCTGACCCCAAATTTGGTGGGGTCATTACTCCCAAACTATTTGATTCAAGTTGCTAAAATTTGGTCACGCTTCATTACTCATCATACCCAACTACCACACCAAAAATCATTAGAATCAGTGAGATGACCTGACATAAGGTGTGTACACTTGACATGGAATGCCTCATATTTAGAATTGTGTTCCTTTCCTCTTTGCCTAATGTAAAGCTGATCTGTGTTCTGGTATTTTATTGATGAGTTTGCAATTTGTTCTTCAGGACAGTCATCATGGTGTCTGTTTACTTTTGCCTACCTCTGCACATATAAATTTTTTTTTGAGAAAATAACTAATAGACTAATTACAATAATAGCAGTGGTGATAATAGTGGTAATGATTGCAGAGATAAAGTAATGAATCTAAGAATTAGTACAAAAAATATGACCCACCAATCATAATGGGCAAGTTTCAAGCAATGAAATGGATGTTATGAAAGTTTGTTTAGAATTTGTCAGTTGCAATTGAGGGTGGTGACGTCTTGGAAAATATATTGTAATAAATTCATTTTGTATTGTGGCTTCTATTCCCTTAATTCACCTAAACATAATAATTCAGAATATTTTTAAAACATTTGAACTAAACTGAGGAAAGTGAAAGTGACTCGGAATCATTGTGTAGTATATAAAATTATCTTTCAATAAATTATTATATTTGCAGTAAAGTCATATTTATATTAGTACAGTTTGCCTCTCATTTCATAATTTAATATTACATATAATTGTATGTGTGTCTTTCTAACTAATTTGCAAGTTTTACATTATGGATGTTTTATCATTGAAGGGAAATGAATTAAAGATTGACATTGAGGAATTTATAGAAGATCCAAATGAATTTTCATATCCAAATCATTCTGCTTCAGCTTCTGGAAGTGGAAATGGAGGTTTGTGCAAAGAAAAAAGTGAATATTCATTCCCTTCAACATCACAACATTTCTCCTCCATTAAGGTAAAACTCTTTTTCACCTATCATAAGAGCAGGTTTTATATATGTGTTAAATTAAATGAAAAACTGCAGAAGTGAGTAAAAGTTAATAAGTGTAGTTTGCTCCTTTTACTGTACTCATCCTTGCTCTAACTACCATACCATACCATACTAAGCAGACATGTAGCTTTAGCTCATTTGAATTTTTAAATTAACATTATTTGAAGTTTGTTTACTGAAATTTTGTTTAAAGTATTTATTTTTTGTTTGGCTTTTGGTGCTGTTTCATAATTTTTATAGATTTATTATGGAGTAAATTTTACTTTTTTAATGACACTGCTGTGGTATAAGTATGGTATGTGTGCGGATTGTTTTTTATGCAGGAAGGAGGGACTGAGGGTAAACACTTGTCCCTCCTTCCATGGAAAGAAAAGAAGAAAGCTAAAATGAAGGTCCGAAGTTTTTGAGATGCATGGACACTGTGCTTGAAAGATTAAAGGTCATAGAGCCAGGGAAAGATGGACTGAGGAAGTTTGTTCCAAAGTTGACTGGTTGAGTAGATGAAGATTGAGAATACTAATTAACTGTTATGTTAGAAAGTTTCACAAAGAAAGGATGATAATATGTTGGAAGTCTGGTACTGCAGGAGGCACACAATTAGAGAGTTTAAAAGAGCAGTGCCCATTGTAATGATAGTAGAGAGATAGTGTGGTGAAGAGAGAGAAATTGAAGGCAGGAAAACACGGGAGATTGATGAAACAAAGAGCCTTTGATTCAACCTGGTCAAGTAGAGCTGTGTGGGTTGAGCCACTCCACGTGTGAGAAGTGTACTCAGTACACAAGATGGTGTGAGTGAACCCTGAAGCTATTCTCTTCATTATACTTTTCCTCCTTTCCTATAAATCTTCTTGCACAACTATTCTGTTTGCAGTGGCTGTCAGAGGAGGCACAGAGCTTTGTCTGTGTGTTCTTTACTTTGTGTTTACATTTATAAACACAAAACAAGAAAAGTAGCAAACATAACAGTAAATTTTCAGTATCCTTTATTTCATTTGTTTTTCTCTCTTTTTCCTTTATTTTCCCTCTCTCCTTTATTTTCCCTTTCTTTCTTTCTTGGGCTATACTTGAGTGGATCTTGGGGTCTTTATTTAGCCCATAACTTTTTAAAAAAACATACTCACTCACTCAGCTGATCTTTTTCCATGTTTCACCTATCTTGTGAGCAGTCCAGCATACTCTCAAACATGCTTCTCTTCCTATTCTTTACTACATAATCTTGAAATAAAAAAAAAAAAAAATGGCATCAACTTCAAGAGCCTCGGAGTTCCCTGGAGAGGGGACCATAAATGTCCCTACTTTTGGCTTCCCTGCTGCCAATACTGGGAATGCAGACCCAGGCAGTAGGGCTGGATCTGCTGCTGCCCATTTGAGATGTTGTGGGCCTCTGTTTGATTCACTTTTCATAAACTTCTGCAACATTTGTGGCCTTTCAAATTTTCAATCTGTTGAACACTATCTCTCCTCTAAAACTTACCTTCCCTTCCCTTCCTCACTGAAACTTGGATATCTGGGATGTCTGACAGCAACTTTCTCTATACTCAATTTCACTCCAAAGTTGGATGTTGCACATACATACACATACACATACATACATACACACATACACATACATACACACATACATATACACATACATACATACATATACACATACATACATACACACATACATACATACACACACATACATATACACATACATACATATACACATACATATACACACATACATATATATACACACATACACACACATATATATATAGGTTTTCTCAACCAGTCTCCGTGGCGAGGCCACCAATTATGGAGAATCTCACCCTATTTGTGTCGCAAATTCAGCTCTTGAATGAGGCAAGCGATATTCGACACATGATGGAAGAAATCATTGAATACAGTAGAGTGATAGTTAATAAACTAAACACAAAATCTCTGTATTATAACTCTTTTAAAGTAATAATTAAAGGTGTAAATGTGTATTTCTACCCGTATAATATGAGTCAATGGCTAGAAGGTATTATTGTTAAGGAGTTTATTCACTTTTCCAGGAGATTTGATAACAGGCAAAATAATAATAATAATAATAATAATAGGTGCCCTAACAGTAATGCCTAAAAGTTGTACTGTGTATAATAATAATCTTACTAATAATAATAATAATAATATTACTAATAATAAATTCTCTATCAGTCATGGGGGATAACTTGTTGAAAATAGTCTCATATAAAGTAAAGTCAGTGAGGAATTCAACTGTAGATGTTCATAAAATCTGCGACAGTGCAGATTTGATACTCCTGCAGGAACACTGGCTACTTAAGCAAGAGCTAAAATTCCTCTCTACCATCCATGATGACTTTATGTACCATGTGTCATCAGCAGTAGACTTGTCAGATGAATTAATCTACAGTAGGCCTTTTAGTGGTGTTGCTTTCTTATTAAGGAAAAATTTGTCAAAACATATAAAATTTTTAACAAGCGATAATGTAAGGTTGTTAGGCATTGAATTACAAGTGAACAATGATTGCATATTAATTGTAAACTGCTATTTACCATACAACAATGGCAGTAATCTAGATGAATACATTGATTTGCTGTACAAAATTAAGTCATTATCAGATAACTCCAAATATTCTCACTGTATAATAATGGGGGACTTTAACGCACATGTGAACTCAGAATTCTTTGTCGAATTGGGTAACATGTGTGAGTCAGCCAATTTAAGTATAAGTGATGTAGATGTATTAGGGGTAACCAGTGGTAATTTTACATACGTTAATGATATGAGTGGTACCACCAGGTGGATTGATCATTGTCTCACTAGTAATAATCTAAAGGATCGAATTGTTGGAGTTCATATTGTGCATGATTTCCTTCTTTCTGATCATAGACCATTAGAAATATTAATTAACATTACCAATTTATGCGCAACACAACTTAACAAGAACTCAATAGGTCCAATGTTAATATGCAGCAGAGAATAGAATACAAAGCCAGAACAAGTCACCTCTTTAATAATTTAGAAATTTTGCACCTTGCCTGTAATAATCCTTGCTCAAATGATTCTCACTGTAAACTCATAGATAAGTATTATAGTAAGATAATATCCCTGTTAACCCTTTAACCCCGGGTATACCAGCCCAGCACCATCCCTGTGGGGGCAAAAAATTGAGAAAAATCAAATTTTTTAAAAAATTCATTTTTAATTAATTACGATCATATACGCGGTAAAAGAATAGATATAATGGAGGCGTAAACCTTATGTTTACCATATATTATTGTTATGTAATGTAAAATATATTATAACACTCACCAGTGATGTCGCTTCCAGCAGTGATTTTTGGTTTCCGAGGCAAGTTTGAACTTTCAAAATTGCTTCCGAGTATGGTAACTTCGGAAGCAATCGCCTATGCAAAGCCCAACTTTACATTCTGGACACCATGTTGTCACATATTTCTTTTTTGTGTGTTTTGTGGTGTTTGAACAGACATGGCATAGATGCTGACCTTTTGCTCTGGAACCAGTAGGTGGCACATGTGCTGTATAATGTCTTTCAGAGAAATTTACTGCCGCAAGCCTATCTATGTTTCCTGTGCTTTGTCTGCCAGGTCTTACCGCTGTCAAAGCACCATACCTTTCTATTACTTGTCTTATCATATTTCGGCTAAAATCTTTTAGCCTTAGATGTACATTGCCAGTTTTCACTAGATACATATTGTAACAATTTAGCATAACTAGTCCATCAAATGAAAAACAATCTTTTTATACCACTTCACTGATTTGCGAACACACTCGACTGTCATGATTTGCATGTCTGATTTGTCTATGAGGCGCATGTTTGTTGTGGGTGTAGTCTACTACGATATCTGGTTTTCTAACTGGCTCATTTGTTTTACAGTCCTTTTTTCTACTATCTATCATTTTTCCTTTGTGGAAAGTCGAAAGCATGTACACATCTCTCTTATCAACCCATTTCATTGCAAGTAGTTTACCACTTTTTTTACACAAATGCTCTCCTTGCTTCATTTTAGGCCTAGCTGTAAATTTAGGATATTTTTTCCTATTTTTGCGAACTGTTCCACAAGAACCAGTTTTATTGCTATGTAAATACAGTGATAGATAAGGGCTCGTATACCAGTTATCGGATACAACAAGTGCCCTTTGCCTAATAGTTTCCCCATCAACTTTTTACAACAGCACCAGAAAAGCCTAGCTCGTCATTTCGGGGTATATCAATGTCTGTACCAGTATACACAATTAGATCCAAAATAAGTCCAGTTTCACAATCACATAGCACAAAAAGTTTGATGCCAAACCTATGTCTCTTTGATGGTATGTACTGTTTGAATACTAGCCGGCCTTTGAATAAGACCAACGATTCATCAATAACGAGTTTTTGAAATGGTTGGAAATATTTTGAAAATTTATCTTTCAGACGAGTCATTATATCTCTAATTTTCCAGAGTCTGTCATTGGTGTTTGGTTGAGCATTATCTTCAAAATGAAGGCACTGTAATAACTGCACAAAACGATCTCGAGTCAAATATTTCCCAAAAAAATCCGTGGCAAGCATTTCATCTTTTGTCCAGTATTCAGAAATGCTACGCTTTTTCACATGTGCCATGAGCATAAATAGGCCAAAAAACACGTACATTTCTTCTTTATTTGTATCCACCCAACGTTTCATTTTTGAATTTAAAGATTCTGCATTATTTTGAACAGCAAACCTATAATATTTATTTGTTTCACTAATAATTTTGTCCATAACATCATCATCAAAATATACCAAAAAATATTCACTTTCTCGAGCATCCTCAGCAACTAAAAAGTCGTCTGTAATACCCGGATTTCCTTCAAATACGTATTTATGCGGAGAAAATTCCAACACATCATCCCATTCAATTGTATTTGTTTCATCATTATCAGATTCACTAACACTTATATCATCACTTTGTGTTTCACTTTGTTCACTATCAGTATCAGAAAATCTTTCTTCCTCCTCACTCAAGTCATCAAGCATTTGGGCTATCTGATTGTCCCTAATATTTTGTTTCCTGGGCCTACTGCCCACACCACTTGTACTTGGCACATTCATCCTCGTAAATCAATCAATTGGAACTGACACTTTTCATGAAAAATCATAAGTCAATGACATATTTGAAAGAGACGGCCAACCCGCTCGGCCCCACCCACTGTTTCAGCCAATGAGATTATTATTTACGTCATGTGTCAAATCTGCAACCAATCACAGTCTGCTACGTCACTGTTGGCTTGTAAGCCAAAACTGTATCTCTGACACAGCATGCTGGTCATGCATTGGCTTCTAAGCCAATGTCGTTTCATGGGCACAGCGAGACCATTGGCTTCAGAGCCAAGCCCGGGGTTAAAGGGTTAAGAGAAACAGGAGCTCCCTAACTAAATCTTACAACTATCATACTAAGATTATTCCTGGATGGAATGATTTTATTGCTCCCCTGAAGAGGGAATCGAAAGATGCCTATGATTTGTGGTGCTTTCATGGTAGACCCAGATTAGGACCAGTATACATGAATATGTGTAGAAGTTGGGGTCAGTTTAAGGTGGCCATTTATAAGGCGATGTAAATAGGAAGCAGAGTCTATTTGAGCATCAAAAGCCTGTGAAGCTTGCATAAATAATGATGATAACAAATTTTGGAAATTTGTTAAGAATCAAATAGGTGTCAAAAATATCCTCCCTCCGACAATTGATGGGGTGTCCGGGGAGGATGAAATTGCAAAGCTGTGGAAAAACCACTTCTCTAACATTCTTAACAGTGTGAGTACGGATAATCTTAAGATAGATTGCAGCGAAACAATTGTGGGAGGGACAAGGGAAAATACTTCAATATCATTTTCTGAATTAAAGAGGTTAATTAAAGAGTTAAAGACTGGTTCTGTATCAGGGGTGATTTATCGAATGAGCACTTAAAATATGCAAATGACATAGTATGTCGGCATATATCATTGCTCCTATCAGCCATGCTTCCTCATAGCTATATCCCTTCAGAGTTCATGAGGGTATATATCTTGCCCCTGGTCAAAAATAAATACGGAGACATTCTGTCCAGCAATAATTACAGGCCTATTGCTGTTGCTTCTTGCTTCTCAAAACTACTAGAAAAACTCCTGTTACTCCAATTAAATGATTTCCTATGGACATCTAATCAGTTTGGCTTTAAAAGGTTCCACTCAACTGACCTGTGTATCTATGGATTTAAAGAAACAATATCTAAATACATTGACAGTAATTCAACTATTTATAGCTGTTTCCTTGATATAAATAAGGTATATGATAGGGTGAACCACAATATTTTATTTGCAAAACTAGAAGACAAGAAGGTTCCCATGTACATATTAAATTTATTGAAATTTTGGTATTCCCACCAATCTTTCACTGTTTGGTGGGGCAATGTACTATCCGAGTGTTTTGGCTCCTCTTGCGGGGTGAGACAAGGCTCCTTGCTCTCCCCTATGCTGTTTAATGTGTATATTGACAGATTAAATGCTTCACTTAATGAAGCCACAGTGGGATGTTGCATAGATAACATAAGGATAAATAACTTAGTTTATGCCGATGATATGGTGTTAATAAGTCCCTCTGTTAAAGGTCTGGATTGACTACTAAACGTCTGCGAAGTGTATTTACAGAAACATATTCTTTTTAATGTTACAAAAACTAAGGTTATGCAGTTTCATCCTAAAAGCTGTAATCAGCCAGCTAATATAAAGTTTAAAATGAATGGTGAAGTAATTGAGGAAGTACAAGAGTTTAAGTATTTGGGTCAAACTATTACCAGCTCCTTGAGTGATGACTTGGATATAAGAAAACAATCTCAAAGCCTGTGTGCTAAAGTGAATATGACCATAAGGAACTTTTGATTCTGTACAAGTGAAGCTAAAGACACACTCTTTCGTACTTTCTGCAGTAATATATACGGATAGCAACTCTGGGTGAATTATAAAAAAGGTTCTGGCAGAACCCTAAATTTGCTGTACAACAGGTCTTTTAGACTCTTACATAAATTACCTCCAAGATGCTCAGCTTTGCAAATGTTTGCTACCTGCAATGTCCCGAGCTTCCTGGAGGTAACAAGACGTGCTCCACACAGTCTAATGCAAAGAATTAAAAAATCAACCAACCTGATCATCCAAGCTATCCATGAGTCCTGCCATTTATCCTCTAAGCCATGGACTTCTTGGTACGAAAACATCTGACTGTAGCTCCACTTAACTTCGACTGCAGTATTGTTTCTAATCAATTGTATATATTTCTCTCCTTAGTATATGAACTGTCACTGCATTAATATTTGTCATATGGACTATAGTCTGCCAATAAACCTTTTCATTTCATTTTCATTTCATTTCATATATATATATATATATGCAATGACCTAACTTGTTCATTTGTTCCTAAACTCAAATCCTCCAAATTCTGTACCCTCAAGGCTCCTTGCTCTCCCCTATGCTGTTTAATGTGTATATTGACAGATTAAATGCTTCACTTAATGAAGCCACAGTGGGATGTTGCATAGATAACATAAGGATAAATAACTTAGTTTATGCCGATGATATGGTGTTAATAAGTCCCTCTGTTAAAGGTCTGGATTGACTACTAAACGTCTGCGAAGTGTATTTGCAGAAACATATTCTTTTTAATGTTACAAAAACTAAGGTTATGCAGTTTCATCCTAAAAGCTGTAATCAGCCAGCTAATATAAAGTTTAAAATGAATGGTGAAGTAATTGAGGAAGTACAAGAGTTTAAGTATTTGGGTCAAACTATTACCAGCTCCTTGAGTGATGACTTGGATATAAGAAAACAATCTCAAAGCCTGTGTGCTAAAGTGAATATGACCATAAGGAACTTTTGATTCTGTACAAGTGAAGCTAAAGACACACTCTTTCGTACTTTCTGCAGTAATATATACGGATAGCAACTCTGGGTGAATTATAAAAAAGGTTCTGGCAGAACCCTAAATTTGCTGTACAACAGGTCTTTTAGACTCTTACATAAATTACCTCCAAGATGCTCAGCTTTGCAAATGTTTGCTACCTGCAATGTCCCGAGCTTCCTGGAGGTAACAAGACGTGCTCCACACAGTCTAATGCAAAGAATTAAAAAATCAACCAACCTGATCATCCAAGCTATCCATGAGTCCTGCCATTTATCCTCTAAGCTATGGACTTCTTGGTACGAAAACATCTGACTGTAGCTCCACTTAACTTCGACTGCAGTATTGTTTCTAATCAATTGTATATATTTCTATCCTTAGTATATGAACTGTCACTGCATTAATATTTGTCATATGGACTATAGTCTGCCAATAAACCTTTTCATTTCATTTTCATTTCATTTCATATATATATATATGCAATGACCTAACTTGTTCATTTGTTCCTAAACTCAAATCCTCCAAATTCTGTACCCTCTGGCTAAGGTTTGCATGCCAATCACAAACTAAATGCATCTTTGTCTTCCTCTCCTAATTTTAATTACTCTCCAAAATCTTTGACTACCTTGCTTCCAAAGTGGAATACATTCTATCTCACTCTCCTTTTCCTGAAATCTCCATTCTTGGAAATTTCACTGTTCACCACCACCTTTAGCTTCTATTATTTCACTAACATCCTTGGTGAACTAGCTTGCAACTTTTTTATTAAATGAGCTTCAGCAAATTGTACAGCATCCTACTCATATCACTGATTGCCTTGGAGATAAGCCCAACATTCTGGATTTATTTCTCCATTGGGCTCCTCCAACCACAATCTTGTATCCATTTCCTGTCCTATCACTCCAATTTGGTCTTTGTATCCTCCCAAGAGGAGGTGCTGTTCCTCCATCTCTTCCTCCCTCTGACTTTATTATGTTTGAAATTAGAATCTCTTCCAAAGATGTTTTTTCTGCCCTATCTGGCCTCAATTTGAGGAAGGTGTACAGTTCTGATGGTGTTCCTCCTGTTCTCAAGGACTGCGTTTCTGTGCTGACACCTTTTCTTGGCAAACTCTTGTGTCTTTGTCTTTCATCTGATACATTTCCTTCCTTCTGGAAGTTCTTTCATTCAGTCTGTCTCAAAAAAGGGTGACACCTCTCAACCCTCCAACTATCATCTAGTTACTTTGATTTCTTTCCTTTCTAAAGTTGCTGGATCTATCCTTAATAGGAAGATTCTTAAACTTTTTTCCACACACTTCTTTCAGATTGTCAGTATGGGTTCCAGAAGGGACATTCTACTGGTGATCTTCTTGCATATCTTTGACTCTTGGTCATCCTCCTTTCAGGATTTCAGTGAAACCTTTGCTCATGAGGTAGATATATCAAACTTTTAAGAGTCTGGCACAGATCTTTAATTTCTGAACTGTCCTTCAGTTTCTATCTTTTTATCAGTCTTCATCTCTGATTTCCTTTCTGGCTGATTCTATAGATGCTGTTGTAGATGGCCACTGTTCTCCTATGCTATTAACAGTGGTTTATCAGGGTTCTGACCTGTCACCAACTCTCTTCCTTTTATTTATCACTGATCGTTTTTAAGTAGCACTTTCTTTCATATCCACTCTTATGCCACTGATTTCACTCCATTTCTCCCCTAGTTGCTCCATGCTTTGCATAGGATGGCTATGGTTGCCCCCCTCTTCCCCCGACCAAATTCAGCCTGACTAAATTTTTTTTAGCAAAAGCTCAGTACAGGTCACCCTTGCTTTAGACAACTTCTTTTAATGTGATTTTGCTATTCTGCAATGACCCTACTTCTACCACTCACTCTGTGTGAGAAAAATTTGCAATTATGCAACTGGCGAGGTTGGATGTGCGAAGCTTGTGCAACCAATGTAAGTGCACATGGACTCCACTCTATGGTTGGTGTGGATGGAGTGGTGACACAGCCTGCATGCTTCCTCAATCTCCCTCACTTAGTGTCATATTGTCCATTGTTGCCTGTGGACTTTTGCTACTTGCTCTCATCTTGTAGTGTGTGGATTTGCCATAATTGTTGACTTTAGTGCAATGAGTATTCAAGTAAATAGCTTTTTTTTATGCAGGAATGATGGGCCAAGGGGAAGTTACTAAGAAAGCCTCCCCCCCTTATCTCCTAATATGAGAAGAGAGCCAAAATCAAGGTTCAGGGTTTTGGAGATGTCTAGACACTGCATTTGAAAGATTGGAGGTCATAGACAGGAGGAAAGGTGGTTTGAGGAAGATTGTTAGAGAGTTGGACAGAAAAGGAATGAGAATGTGTAGAAAGTCTGGTGTTGCATGTTCTTAAAGGAGGAGGCATGCAGTTAGTATGTTCAGAAAAGTAGTGTCTGTTATAATAATAGTGATGATAAAGAGAGAGAGAGAGTGGCAATATTGTGGTAGAGACAGAGTGAAGATTAGGGTGGTCCATAATTTCACTTTTTAAAATTTTTAATGGTCCAACGGGCTAATGTTGTGGGCATTGGTACAAGAAACAACATGGTTACCAGTTTTTGGAGTTCCGGTAATATCAGACCCCCACCCCCAACCCCAATTTATATGGGACCTAAAAATTTGACTGAGGAAACAAAAGTTTTTCTGCTTCTCTGTGAATAAACATATGACTATATTGTTTTTTCTTGGTAATAATATATTATTTTAATTAATTATATATTCTAGGGGTGTTACTGCCACCCTGAAGCATCATCTCAGGCAGCTTCATGGCAGTGGGCTCGAAATTAGACCAGCTTATCAAGCCAGCTACAGTATATTTTGAGTGGGAATAAACCTGATTTCAGGTCCCTATCATTTTTTTTTTTTTTTTATTTATTTTTAAACAAAAATGAATTCCTTTTACAATGATTAAAAAATTAGACCAAAGTTTAATTAAAAAGATAAATACTTCTGCATAAAATTACACTAAACGCTCACTTAACCTAATTATACATTTTAGCCAAAGATTTTTTCTTGAAGTCTGGAAGAAGACATCGATGTTGCTCTATAACTTTTACCAGAAATTGTTTTTGTGATTCATCATTAACAATTCTGTCTTTGAAATCTTCAATCAGCTTGATTGCTCTCTCGGCAGGATCATTCACAACTTTCATATTTTTGACAAAGTTCTCCATAACTTGGAAAGATTTGCAATTTTCCCAAGAAGTAACAGGTTCATTTAGCCAGTCACCACTAGTACCCAAGCATTGGAAAACAATTGAAGAACCATTACCAACTAACTGACACAGCTTAGTTGTATTTGTTAGCTTAGGGAAGATTGGCTGACCTTTGGGAGGAGGGTGTTGCGGGTTGATTTGACAGACTTTCTTCATTAGCTTTGCAATCAAACTTTTTTCTGCATCTGAAATTTGCCGGGAAAACAAAGCAAGTGGTACTAGTTCCTCAGTCAGATACTATAGCTGACCATTTAATCCCTTAAGGGCACTGGATGCTACATCGTGATCATAATTCTTATATTCAATGAGTTCATTAAAAAGATTTATATTTAATTCTGAGGCAACTGCTGCAGCATAAACTGTTCTTTGGCTATGCGAGAGATTCAGCCTATCAGCCATGTCAGAAACCATTTGAGAATTGAAAATGCGAATTCTTTTTTTTAAGATTTCTTTGAGCTGAAGGTTGAAAGTCAGAATCATTTGATTCATTACTTGATTCATTATCATCTATAGGAATGTCATCATCAGGTGGGATATTCATTTGTTCACCACTGGGTCCTGCATCCATGTCTGCTAAGAGTTTTTCTTTTCTCTCTACGTCATGTCGAATTCTTTGGTTTCGTCTTTCTGTCTGAGTTACATAAGACTTATCAAGGCTGGAGACGTACATATTCTGAATAGTTCTTTGATCTTCAAGGAATTTCATATCTTCACTTTTGTTTCTTGTTGTTCTCATTCCATCTCTCATTATTGTTTCAATAGCATCTGCTGCTGATATATCCAATAGCTTATCTAATTTTTTACAAAAAATATCCTTTTTATCTTCGAAAATATTCCTGTTTTTGTGTTTTTTCAGTGTTTCATACTCATTAACTAAAGTCAGAATCTTTTCTTTTGGTCTTCTGCTTTTGGAAATATCTTGCATTTTAATGCCAGCTAAGTCCCAGAATTTTTTAACTTTATTAAGTACAACTGTTGCAGCCTTTTCTTTATTGTTCATAACCATTCATTTCTTTTTAAATGATAGAAATGCTGAAGTGCATCTGATTGGGATGGTAGCTGGAATAGTCCTGTAGGAATTGGTTCATCTTTAAGATTACTAATAATTGGATCATAACTGCTTTTTCTTAACTTTATATTTAATTTCTTAGTAGCAGCCATGATATTCATTTAAAATAAGATTAGAATCAACCAAGTGAAAAATGCATCATATACTCTATACATCATTGGATATCTGAAAAACACAAAATATTGGCTTAATCAGCTACTATCAGGGCTGCCGCTTCCATTAGGTGAGGTTAGTAAATGCTAAGGGCGCCAAAGATCTGGGGGGCGCCAGCGCCTCCCACCCTGTGCACGTCTGATAGTATTATGTAAGAACATGAAAAAATAATGAAGGAATGAGAAGCATAGACAAATGATAAAAGGTTGTACGATGTATGTACACCGGTTTAGCTTGACTGATATTTACATAATTAACTTATTCATCTTATTGGGTCATTATAGAACTTTCACTATCACGACCTTTAACCTTTTAGGGACGGGAGTCATAAATAAGCGATTTACAAATGTTGCACGCACAGATGGGAGTTGTAAATAAGTGACTCGGCTTATTTATGGCTTAATATGAGTTCCGGGAGTTGTCAATAAGCGAATAACTGTTTTTATGTGACATATGCCTTTCTTGCTTGGAAAAAACAGTAGATATGTCCTTTTTGCACGCATATTTTAGCACTTTTGAGCGTTCTGATTTGTTACTACATATGCCTCGCTTTACTCACTGTTTTGATTGGTCATGACACTTTCTTGAACTGTGAAATGATTTTATAATTTTATAATAAATGTATGTATTAGCAAATTAAAATAGATCAGTGTAAGGCAAATAGTTTCTTCAATATGGTACCTTGATTACTTTGTGGGCAAACCCAATCGTGAAGTGGGAGGCGGGTGGGGGCGCCAGCTGCAGTCCTGCTAAGGGCGCCAAATAGGCTGGTGCCAGACCTGGCTACTATAGAACATTTCTATGTATACTATTACGAATAAATAATCAGTTTATACACCAAAATGTGCAAAGTTGATTTCTGAATAAATTGATATGCAATATGTATGCGTTTATTTAAGATTAAATATGATTAATCTTAAAAAAATATGTAAAAGATGTCAGCTTTACTCAGTTTTTTACTATGCAATATAAATTGGGGGTGTGGGGCGTCTGATATTACGGGAACTCCAAAAACTGGTAACCATGTTGTTTCTTGCACCAATGCCCATAACATTAGCATGTTGGACCATTAAAAATTTTAAAAAGTGAAATTATGGACCACCCTAGTGAAGATGGTCAGTAAGATGCAGGGAATTGATAAGATGATGAAAAGCTTTTGATTCCACCCAGTCAAGTAGGGCTGTGTGGGTTGAGCCACTCCACTCATGAGAAGTGTATTCCATACAGGGATGGACAAGACTCCTACATAGAAACAGCAACTTAGCAGGAGTGAAGAAACTGTTGAGGTGCTACAGCACACATAACCTCTTAGAAGCTGTTTTGGAATGAGAGTATATGTGATCTTTCCAGGAAAGATCATGAGAAAAGGAAATACCAAGAATATTAAGAGAAGTTGAAGGAATGAGTTGTATATTGTTGAAGGTAAGGGATAGTTGTGTGGAAGATTATGAAGAAGAGACAGATGGAGGAACTGAGTTTTTGAGGCATTGAAAGCCACAACATTTGGGTAATTCTAGGACAGATCAACCAATGGACAACACCACCACCTCTTCAATTTTGCTGAAACTTGGTACAGGGGTAGATTTTGGCCAAAATATATGATTCCCAAGTTTTTAGCTTGATCTGACCAACAGTTCAAAAGTTATGAGCGACGTCATTTTGAGGTCAAGCGTTGACCTCACATTTTTCAAACTGCCATAACTTCCTCCTGTTGGTCATAGCCCCATAAAAGTATACATATTTGGAATCAGAATGATCTGTAGATTCCAAATATGACATTGCTTTTGATGTAGGATGAAAAATAAAAATTTTACTTATAAATGAATATTTCAGGTCATCATTTGACTTCTCGGATACTGAATTTCAGAGAAATTCATTGATGAGAAAATTGTTCCCCTTATCATTTATCTATCATTATCAGCTCTAAAAAGTTTGTGTATAGGCCATTATACATGTCAAAACACAATTTAATTAATACTAACTTCCTGTATTTTTTTACTGTAAACATCTAATTTTGCCTCATTTCATGATCTAGACATCCTGAGAGCTAGATAGCTATAGGTGCTTGAATATAGAGAAGTATATAAAAGAGTGCTACACATGATATATACTGTATATATATATATATATATATATATATATATATATATATATATATATATATATATATATAAAATATATTTTGCTTGTTAATGCATTGTTATGTATTAGGTATTTAAACAAAAATAAATATCCCCCATTTCATCTCTGCCACAAGACTCATCAGACAACTTTGATTAAACTGGCTGTTGTTATGGGGGAACTTCCAATCCCCTATATTAATGGATACAATATAAAAGTTATCAAAACAGTTGAACATTACTTAAAGAAAAAAGTAATAGTTAATACATATATAAATGCAAAAAACTTCACTTTTTTTCTATGTGAAGGTCAAAATATGAAAATAAAAACCCACTCTAATAGACAGAGTTTATTTCCACGACAGTTTCGACGCCCACTGGCATCCTCCTCAGGTGGATACAGAAACACGAATGAACCAAAACAAGAGGGAAAAAATAGTCCAGGGACCGACCGTTAAGAAATTCGCACCTAGGTTAGATCCCATTCTCCCGATACCAGAAGGGCATTTTCCAGAGGTGGGGAGTCAGAGTCGGGAGTCGGTAAAAATGACCGACTCCCGACTCTTTGATTCAATTTCTATATGCCAACAATTTACCAGAATACTACTCTGCCCTAAATAAATATCTTCCTGAACTAATTCTAGAGTCACATTTCCACATTTGATTTATTGTTCTGGTAAATCTTAGCAAATGAATTTCATATTTCTATTTTAGGATACTAGGTACCATATAAAAATTAGCAATATATTAATTATTAATTTAATTAGCCCCTATTAGTAATGAGTCGTGGGCCTAGTAGAAAATCAGCAGTCTTTCAATATTTTAAGCTAAATGAGGATGAAAGTATTTTTATTTGTCAAGTAGAAAAGGATGGTAAAGAGTGTAATGCAAAAATTAGTGCTTACACTGGGAAACATGCTAATGCTCCAACTAGAGCCTCAAACTTGAAACGCCATCTACGAAACAAACATCCCAATATTTATAAGGTTGTAGATCAGCATGATAAGGAAAGAGTCGGGAGTCGGAGTCAGTTTTTAAAAATACCGACTCAGGAGTCGGGAGTCGGTTGTTTTTGGCTGACTCCCCATCCCTGGCATTTTCATTAAGTACATTCGCGCAAATTTAAAACTATCTTCCTGTTCTAAACATACAGATTCTATTATTTATTTTTTACATAATTATTACATTTATTATTAAATTTATTACATTTAATATTGCATAATTATTTATTACAGAAATTATAAATTTATTATTACATTGGTTATTACATTGTTGTTTATTATACAGAACTTATAAACCGAAAAACGAATGAAAAAAGCCGATTAGGAAACAATAAGAGACCATTGAGAAATTCGCACCTAGGTTAGATACCGTTCTCCCGACATTGGAAGGGCATTTTATTACAACTATCTTCTTGTTCTATACATACAGATTCTAATATTTTGACATAATTACTGCATTTATTATTGCATTTACATTTTTTTTTTTTTTTTTTTTTACATTTATTATTATTACCTTCACCCTAATTATTAAATTTATAATATTACCTTTATTATTACATCTGTTGCATTTATATTTATTTCCACATTTATTACTTACATTATTACATTTACTAAAAGCGAGTAAGGAAACAATCCAATCCAGAGACATTTAAGAAATTCACACTTAGTTTCGAACATGTTCCCACGACTCCATAAGGGATTTTTTGACCAAGAATCTCATTAAAGGGTCTAACTTATAAGTACCTTTGCACAAATTAAAATTATCTACTTTTTCTATACACACAGATTCTATTATTTTTCTTTTGACATAATTATTACATTTATAAAGTACCTTACTTGATTCCCAATCTATAGCATGATTATTTTGGCTGGCGTGATAAAAAATGGCATTATTAGTATTACAACTTCTGAAGGCATATTTGTGTTCTTTAATACGGGTTTCAATATTTCTTCCAGTTTCTCCCACGTATACTAAATCACAACTTTTACAGGGAATGCTGTAGACACAGGCTTGTTCTTCTTTTGCAACGTTATTCCTAACCAATTTACTTTTCACGGTAGATGAATATTTGAACGCCAAAGCAAACTTAAAATCTTTCAGCAACGGTTTTACTCTTTCTAAGCCGGCAATGTAAGGCAAACTCACATATTGTTTTTGGTTAACTGAAGGTTCCCGAGGGGCATAAAAAGATTTTCTGGCTTTAAAATACGCCTTTCTGATAAACCACTCAAGATATTTTAGATCCATAAAAATGTTCCAAATCTTTGAATTTTCCGGGTCCAGCAAATGTGGGCTACAAATCCTGAGTGCTCTTAGAAACATGGAAGAAATAATTGAGCTTTTAACCCCTTCATCATGATATGAAAAATAATGAATGTACAAATTACAATGAGTAGGTTTTCTATAGACTGTGAAATTGGGCTTTCCGCTTTTGTTAATGACCAACACATCTAGAAAAGGTAGTTGTTTGTCGTTCTCCCATTCATATTTAAATTTAATAGAGGGAACAAGATTATTTAATGACTGAAAGAAAGTGTCAAAGTTGTTCCAGTGGTTAGGCCAAAATGAGAAAATATCATCTACATAACGAAACCAAATTAGATTCCTGGGACATATTGTTTGCAACAATTCCAACTCATAATATTCCATGTATAATGTACTCAATATTGGGGATAAAGGGGACCCCATTCCCATACCAAAACATTGCAAATAAAATTCTTCACCGAAGGAGAAGGCATTATTGGTGACACAGAGTTTTATCAGTTCTAAAAATACAGATGTGGGCATGCCTAGTTCTATGTTACATGTTGGCAATTTTCTATCTAAAAAACTAAGTACATCATCAATGGGAACTTTCGTAAACAAGGACTCAACGTCAAAACTGATCATTCTTCCCCGTTTTAAATCTAAGGACATAACTTTGTTAATAAAGTCACAGGAATTAGTGATGTGCGAGCCTGAAAATTTACCAACTAATGGGGATAATTTATCTGCAAGAAATTTAGATAACCTGTAACTAAAGGAACCCCTGTGTGAAATAATGGGACGGAGTGGTATATTAATCTTATGGGTTTTGGGTAGGCCATAAATGAGGGGGAGTTTGGGGTTAATCTGTAGAAATCTTTTAGGATCAATCACCGGGACATCTTTTAATAAGTTCCTGATGGTTTTGTTGAATTCGGCAGAAAGACGCTTTAGGGGGGACGATCTCACTTTGGTGTAGGTGAATTCATCACTAAGTAACGCTTCCATTTTTTGTTTATAATCACACTTGTCCAAAATAACCACAGTGTTACTTTTGTTCGCTTTAGTGACAAATATTGCTTCATTCTTCCTGAGCTTATCTAAAGCTAACTGGAATCTTTTGGGAATAGAGTCCATTGAGTTGAAATGTTCCAGAAACTTGCTCAGAATCAAACCATTTAAACACGGAATATCCACCCTGGAATTAACTACGGAAGACACAAAATCTAAAACAATGTTTTTATCGGGTTTAAGGGCAAATGACAGCCCTAAATTAAGAACTTCCTTTTCGGATTTGGATAAGACATATGTCAATAAATTTAAAACGGAACCTTCCACCACACACACCGACCAGGCACTTTCATCACATAAATAGGATAGCTTTCTGTTAAGTTGTTGTTCAGTGCGTCTAGTCTTCACATCGCATTTATAATCTGCAGTTTCAAACAGCGCCACATTTTGAAGGAACATATTTCGTGTGTTAAAAGAGAAATTGACCATACGTATTTCAAACTAAGAAATTGGCTACGCGTCCTTAAATCGCATGTGTCGTGTGAACTACTTGTGGCGCTGTTTGAAACTGTAGATTATAAATGCGACGTGGAGACTAGACGCACTGAACAACGACTTAACAGAAAGCTATCCTATTTATGTGATGAAAGTGCCTGGTCAAAGTGTGCGGTGGAAGGTTCTGTTTTAAATTTATCGACATATGTCTTATCCAAATCCGAAAAGGAAGTTCTTAATTTAGGGCTGTCATTTGCCCTTAAACCCAATAAAAACATTGTTTTAGATTTTGTGTCTTCCGTAGTTAATTCCAGGGTGGATATTCCGTGTTTAAATGGTTTGATTCTGAGCAAGTTTCTGGAACATTTCAACTCAATGGACTCTATTCCCAAAAGATTCTGGTTAGCTTTAGATAAGCTCAGGAAGAATGAAACAATATTTGTCACTAAAGCGAACAAAAGTAACACTGTGGTTATTTTGGACAAGTGTGATTATAAACAAAAAATGGAAGCGTTACTTAGTGATGAATTCACCTACACCAAAGTGAGATCGTCCCCCCTAAAGCGTCTTTCTGCCGAATTCAACAAAACCATCAGGAACTTATTAAAAGATGTCCCGGCGATTGATCCTAAAAGATTTCTACAGATTAACCCCCAACTCCCCCACATTTACGGCCTACCCAAAACCCATAAGATTAATATACCACTCCATCCCATTATTTCACACAGGGGTTCCTTTAGTTACAGGTTATCTAAATTCTTGCAGATAAATTATCCCCATTAGTTGGTAAATTTTCAGGCTCACACATCACTAATTCCTGTGACTTTATTAACAAAGTTATGTCCTTAGATTTAAAACGGGGAAGAATGATCAGTTTTGACGTTGAGTCCTTGTTTACGAAAGTTCCCATTGATGATGTACTTAGTTTTTTAAATAGAAAATTGCCAACATGTAACGTAGAACTAGGCATGCCCACATCTGTATTTTTAGAACTGATAAAACTCTGTGTCACCAATAATGCCTTCTCCTTCGGTGAAAATTTTTATTTGCGACGTTTTGGTATGGGAATGGGGTCCCCTTTATCCCCAATACTGAGTACATTATACATGGAATATTATGAGTTGGATTTGTTGCAAACAATATGTCCCAGGAATCTAATTTGGTTTCGTTATGTAGATGATATTTTCTCATTTTGGCCTAACCACTGGAACAACTTTGACACTTTCTTTCAGTCATTAAATAATCTTGTTCCCTCTATTAAATTTAAATATGAATGGGAGAACGACAAACAATTACCTTTTCTAGATGTTTTGGTCATTAATGAAAGCGGAAAGCCCAATTTCACGGTCTATAGAAAACCTACTCATTGTAATTCGTACATTCATTATTTTTCATATCATGATGAAGGGGTTAAAAGCTAAATTATTTCTTCCATGTTTCTAAGAGCACTCAGGATTTGTAGCCCACATTTGCTGGACCCGGAAAATTCAAAGATTTGGAACATTTTTATGGATTTAAAATATCCCGAGTGGTTTATCAGAAAGGCGTATTTTAAAGCCAGAAAATCTTTTTATGCCCCTCGGGAACCTTCAGTTAACCAAAAACAATATGTGAGTTTGCCTTACATTGCCGGCTTAGAAAGAGTAAAACTGTTGACGAAAGATTTTAAGTTTGCTTTGGCGTTCAAATATTCATCTACTGTGAAAAGTAAATTGGTTAGGAATAACGTTGCAAAAGAGGAACAAGCCTGTGTCTACAGCATTCCCTGTAAAAGTTGTGATTTAGTATATGTGGGAGAAACGAAGAAATATTGAAACCCGTATTAAAGAACACAAATATGCCTTCAGAAGTTGTAATACTAATAATGCCATTTTTTATCACGCCAGCCAAAATAATCATGCTATAGATTGGGAATCAAGTAAGGTACTTTATAAATGTGATAATTATGTCAAAAGAAAAATAATAGAATCTGTGTGTATAGAAAAAGTAGATAATTTTAATTTCTGCGAAGGTACTTATAAGTTAGACCCTTTAATGAGATTCTTGGTAAAAAAATCCCTTATGGAGTCGTGGGAACGTGTTCGAAACTAAGTGTGAATTTCTTAAATGTCTCTGGATTGGATTGTTTCCTTACTCACTTTTAGTAAATGTAATAGTGGAAGTAATAAATGTGGAAATAAATATAAATGCAACAGATGTAATAATAAAGGTAATATTATAAATTTAATAATTAGGGTGAAGGTAATAATAATAAATGTAAAAAAAAAATGTAAATGCAATAATAAATGCAGTAATTATGTCAAAATATTAGAATCTGTATGTATAGAACAAGAAGATAGTTGTAATAAAATGCCCTTCCAGTGTTGGGAGAACGGTATCTAACCTAGGTGCGAATTTCTCAATGGTCTCTTTATTGTTTCCTAATCAGCTTTTTTCATTCATTTTTCAGTTTATAAGTTCTGTATAATAAACAACAATGTAATAACCAATGTAATAATAAATTTATAATTTCTGTAATAAATAATTATGCAATATTAAATGTAATAAATTTAATAATAAATGTAATAATTATGTAAAAAATAAATAGAATCTGTATGTTTAGAACAGGAAGATAGTTTTAAATTTGTGCGAATGTACTTAATGAAAATGCCCTTCCGGTGTCGGGAGAATGGGATCTAACCTAGGTGCGAATTTCTTAACGGTCGGTCCCCTGGACTGTTTTTTCCCTCTTGTTTTGGTTCATTCGTGTTTCTGTATCCACCCGAGGAGGATGCCAGTGGGCGTCGAAACTGTCGTGGAAATAAACTCTGTCTATTAGAGTGGGTTTTTATTTTCATAATACATATATAATGACTCCATATTATACAAGGATAACATCACAGTAATTAACATCCTACATATGTACATATACACAGTAAAATTTAGGTTAATCTATTTATATGCTCCTTTGCAAAGTTTTCCATATCTTCTGCTGGGAAAATATACTGGATACGTGTTCCTCCTCTTAGTCCTGCCTGTACTGCTCCAAGGATATTGTTTGCTGGCACTGGGCAACTATCTTCTTTGGTTGGGAATGTATATGATGGGGCAATGCCTGAGGGATGCAGGAAATTGATAATGTAATCTTCATTTCGGCATCATAGTCTTTTACCAGCCCAAACCACAGTTCTTGTCCATATATACATCCAACAAAACCCCTAACTTTCACTTCAGTGCATGTTTCCATGAAGACTGCTGCCCTCTTCACTACCAGACTGAGTGCCAATATCCTTTAGTAGGCTTTTGACTCTCCTTTGGCACTCTGAGAGAGGGGGTAAACCATTAAGCTATCCATTGACATAGGTACAAATCTATGAAGTTTTAGGGTACCTGCAATTGACTTGATTGAAGGGCTGAAGTGCTGCTCTAATCTCTCTTCAATCTCCTTGATTTTCATTGATGACACATACAAAAATTTTATTAAAGACTTCATTTCACTGGAACAAAACTGGTACATGTCTTCAGCTGTTAAAATTTGTTTTTAGACATGTCTTTGTAGGCTTGCTTTTGCTGCTGCTCTCTCGACAGTACCTCCAATTCCATCACATGCATTTTTGCCGTGTGATGTAGCAAAAAAATGCCACTCAGCATCAATCCCAAAGTCAGCTCTGTGATGGCAAAGGTTGAAGAAATTGAATTTGTTCTTATACTGGGCAACACATCCATCAGTAAAATAGTGAATTTTTGTCAGAGTTGGATGTTTTGCATGAATAACAGGTATTATTAGCTCTTGGAGAAAAGAGTACACCATCGCTGTATTATGTTTCAATGAATCTGAAATGAAACAATAACTCTGATGACAGACGGTATCAGATTGTTTCCAGTAAAACACGAATGGGTGTACTGTGCATTGAGAGTTTTCCCAATGAAATCCTTGTGCTGCATCCTGGACAATGAATGAATAGTTCTCTGCAAAATCTCCTACTAAGCACCCTTCATGCAATGGAAGGTTGTTTTTTAAAATATTCTGCTTGGTGTTTACTTGTAAAATGATGCCTTGTGAGATTAGAAATGCTCTTACTTAATGATTCTATGAAATATAAATTCTCAACCTTTTCTTTCAGTGAACAGTGGTCCACTGTCACCCATTGCTTATAATGAATTTCTTCTGGTAGAGTCTCCATAGCATCTAATCCTTCCAACAAGGCCTTGACACCCTGTTCGTGTGGGCAGTTTTGGCACTTATGCATCATACAATTTTCATTGTTGATGTCACAAACTGAAGCAGCCATCAGCTGTGAATATTCTAGCTGTCTCACTCCAAGAGCTGCAAGCTGCAGTTTGGGATTCTGATGATATGTACAGACATAAACTGAATGTGTACCACTGCTACCTGTGAGGATACGCCAAGCAGGACAAAGACTGGCAAAACTACTAAATCCAATATGAGGATTATTTGAATCCTTAGTAAATTCTGCATAGAGCTCTCGTAAATTACAACTCATTGATGGGATTTCAGGTAGTACTCCATGTTCACTTTTCAGATGGTGACTTTTTTTTACCATGTAAGTTGATGTTTCAAAGAATGTTGACGTTTTACCTATTGTAAATGGTGACAGTGATAAAATTTGAAGTTTTAGCTTGCTGTTTTGTGTGGGATTGAACTTATCCTTAAGCTCCCTCATGAGTTCATACCTGCAATTTTTAGAAAAATTTTATTAAAAAGATTTCTAACTAGCTAGTCGTAAAATAAAAAAATTCTAAACATATCCATAAGTGGATAGTTTCATTGCGTTAATTGGTGATACCTTAAGCTACTTTAGATAGGCCTAATCATATACGGTATGTATAACAATATATATATAAGTATATATAATATATATTAGGGTGGTCCAAAAAAAACAAAAACAAATTTCCTTTCTCCACAAGGGTATTTTTATTCCTTTATACATAACTGAAAATCACACAAAATATTTTCTCCAAGAAACAGTATTTAGGGGTTGCCCCATGTGGAATCCATAAATCAGGGGTATCACGCAGCAGAAAACAGTTATGCACTTGAAAAACTATGACATTAGAACCACCTTTGATGGAGTGGGGAGCTTCTTTCGGTGGTTTGCTACCAGTCGAAGAAGGAACTGTTTCTGCTCTTCATCCTTCATCAGCGTGTTGTATTTTTGGATCAGGCTGACACCCCGTTCTGCTGCATTGTTTACTACTTCCATCCGAGGATCATCGTCCACTGTCTTGGGGGTTTCTCCAGAAAGGATTGAGATTTCGCTTTCCCTCCTTACATCAAACAAGGAACTGGTCCTTTTAGTCACAAGGTCCTCCAACTTCATGTCTTCCACTTCATCCTTGATCTCTAGATGTCGAGGAGGGCCAGGTAACCGTGGACACTGTAGGTTCCGGAGCATCCTTTTCTTTGTCACCATGGTCACTCATTCGTCGAAAAAGGCTAGGGCAACCAGGTGCTTGGAGAGAAACCAAAGATGCCTGGAAAAGGCCACAGACGCTTTACTGGCCACAGTCTGATTTGGGTAAGTCTTGAGCAGAGACAGAAGTTCGATGTTATTGTAGAGGGCTCGAATTCCAAGGGACACTTCGTTCCATTGTCTGATGTAAACGAGACTCGCAAACAGAGCGAAGTTGGTTATGTTCCTGGCTTCTCTTGCTGTCAGCTTGAATTGAGCTTGGAAAAGGAATATCTTCAACACAAATTCATTTCCCCATCCAACAAGTGTGGTGTGTTGGGTTGGGTTCTTCCTTCATCCAGGTGGTTGTACTGGGCCAGTCGGAGCACATCCAGTACACACGGTAGTCTTGCTGTCGATAACTGAGAGTTCGGCTTCCCAAGGAGCCAGTTTTCAGGTGCAGATCTCCTACTAGACGATGTCATAATCACTTCTAAAAAGAAAAAAATGAAATGTTTAGTATGGGGCAACCCCTAAATATCCATCAATCAAGCTCAATTTCCACACACAAGTAAGTCGACCCTAGTGGACAAAAACAAGGCATTTGGAGAAACAATTCAACCAACATAGTTTTTTACTATAATATTTTGGACCACCCTAATATATATAGTACTTAAATTAATTTAAGTGATACTTACTTATGTAATTCAGAATTCTTTTTGTCATCATGGGAACTTGTTGATGGACCAGCTTCTGGAAGTTCTACTCCATATGCAGATTCTATACTTCTCTTGATTTTTTCTGTTGTCTTCAAAAGTTTGGAGGTTCCTTGTTTTTGCTTTTGCTGATGTGTCATACCAGCTGTAAGCAATATAAATATAAAGTGTGTTAGTTATACAAGTAAACTGTAATATTCATGGAATAAATAATATGTCAATTTATAATAAATATCATTCATTGTACAAATGTTTTTTATTTAATCATTATAGCTATATATATATGTATGTATATATTTTTATTTGCATCAAAATAGCCTTACTTGTTTTTATTGGACTTTCATCCAAGTAGGGAAGTATGTCTTTCTTTGGAAAGCTGTCTAGATGCTTTGAAGGAGTCATTAATTGTGGATTGGAGAGACTTGAGGCACATGAATCTTCACTGATTTCCATTGGTGAAATGGCTTCCACTGCTGTTTGCTTAAGAAGCCCTGTTTTTTTTTTATATTAATTTTAGACAATTTACATATAATAGGTCATCTTCTTTTAATAGTCCAAGACTCCTAAGAATAATGTCCTCCTTAACTTTCCTTACACTTTCAAAAATTCTTTTTTTAATGTTTCTTTAGAGGATCAGAGCAAAATTTCATATTCTGAGGCATTTCGTAATAAGGTACTACACTATATTTATAAGCAGGTTCCTTCACTGTAGCACTGCAAAATAAAGAATATATGACAGTACAGGACCTGTGGGCAAAAATAGTTGATGAATAACAGAAAAAACATGGAAGATGATGATACTCAAATATATATAATGCATTAACAAGCAAAAAATATATATATACCATATATATATATATATATATTTTTTTTTTAAGTTCGGGAAGAACTGATTCGCCTCTATTTAAAAGGGCATATCTCGGCGGAAAAACAAAGAAAAAGTGAGAGGAAAGACAGAGGAAAAAGAAAGGGTGGAGGGGACAGTTGAAGTGGAAAAAGACCAAGGATGACAAGGACTGCAGGGTCGAGCCCCATCATCCTTGGGTGCTAGGGCCGGGAGGGCGCACGTGAAACCTCCAGGAACAAGCACGTACAAACGAGCACAAAGAGCACTCAAAAGCACGAGCTTAGAACCCCCTTGTGGGGATATATATATATATATATATATATATATATATATATATATATATATATGGTATATACCATGTGTGGCACTCTTTTATATACTTCTCTATATTCAAGCACCTATAGCTATCTAGCTCTCAGGATGTCTAGATCATGAAATGAGGCAAAATTAGATGTTTATAGTAAAATAATACAGGAAGTTAGTATTACTTAAATTGTGTTTTGACATGTATAATGGCCTATACACAAACTTTTTAAAGCTGATAATGATAGATAAATGATAGGGGAACATTTTTCTCATCAATGAATTTTCCCGAAATTCAGTATCCGAGAGGTCAAATGATAACCTGAAATATTCATTTATAAGTAAAAATTTTATTTTTCATCCTACATCAAAAACGATGTCATATTTGGAGTCTACAGATCATTCTGATTCCAAAAATATATACTTTTATAGGGCTATGACCAACAGGAGGAACGTTATGGCAGTTTGAAAAATGTGAGGTCAATGCTTGACCTCAAAATGACATCGCTCATAACTTTTGAACCATTGGTCAGATCAAATTAAAAACTTTGGAATCATATTTTTTGGCCAAAATCTACCCCTGTACCAAGTTTCAGCAAAATTGGACGGGTGGTGGTGTTATTTTCCAGTTTTATTGGTTGATCTGTCCTGGAATTACCCATTTTTCTCTACCTGTCAAAGATTGCAGAAAGATCAGAGGTCAGGTGGACCATAGTCATTCTACACAAAGCATGGAGTGACTGTTGAAAGGAATGTTTTATAAAGGGGTGGATAAGTGAAGAGTGGTATCATTGGCATGGAAGTGGATAGGGTAGGATGTGCAATAGATCATTGATATATAAAAGGAAAAGAGTGGTTGACAGGACAAAACCCTGAGGAACACCACTTATAGCTTCAGGAGAAGAACAGTGGCCCATCTACTGTTAAGGAAGATGGCCAGTAATCTATAGAGCAGCTATAGATTGACCAGAAAGGAAATTAGGAATAAAGGCACAGATAGAATGATAGAGAGTGAAGGTTGGCAGTTTGAAAATTAAAGATTTGTGCCAGACTCTGTCAGAACCTTTTAATATGCCCAGTGCAATAGCTAAAGTTTCACCAAAGTTTCACAGTAGAACATCTCTTGCAGAACTCATACTGATGATCTGAAAAGAAGATTATGAGAAGAGAGGTATTTAAGAATCTTCCTATTAAGGATAGATAAAATATTTTTAGAAAGGCATGAAATCAAAGCAACTGGACAATGGTTGGAAGGTTGAGAGCAGTCACTTTTCTTTGGGACAGGCTGAATGAAAGTAAACTCATCAGAAAGGGAAAATACCAGATGAGAGAGTTTGCATAAGTAGGATGTCAGCACAGAAGCAGTGTTCTTGAGAACAACATTAGGAACACCATCAGCACTGTACACCTTCTTAGAGTTGAGCCTAGATAGGGCAGAAAGAACATCTTTGGAAGAGATTCTAATTTCTGACATAATAAAGTCAGAGGGAGGAGGAGATGTAGGAACAGCACTGGAATTGTTCATGGTTGAGTTTGAGGTGAAAGTTTGAGGAAAGAGTTCAGCTTTGTCAGAAGAGATTGAAACTGAGCAATTGGAATGGAAAAGAGGGAGAGAAGAGTAAGTAAAGTTGTTGGAGAGGTTCTTATCCAATTCTAATTATTCTTGTTCTTTCTGGAATTTAGCTAAGTTTTCTCATTTTTGTCAGATGAAAGAATTTTTGGTGTGTTGAAGAACAGATTTTGCACAATTCTGGGCAGAAATGTAATTTGAGTGAGAGTTGAGTTTGATGGTGACAGTATCTTCTGAAAGCCTCCTCTCTTTTGTGGATAGCATTACAACTAGTAAAGTTAAATCAAGGATTTTTTTTGTGGGGGGGGCATTACTAGTAGGAATAGAATATGGAATGTATGCCTCCATGCCTGAGAGAATCATCTGTGATGCAATCAGTACATTTGGAAGGGCCCCAGCCATGGAAGCAGTAATCATTCCATGTGAAATCAGAAGTACTGCCCAAGGGCCTCCCAATCAGCAGTGCCAAAATGCCAAAGGTGCCCCCTCTGCAGAGGATCCAAAGGCTGAATTGGAGTGATAGGACAGGGAACAGATATAAGATTGTGGTTGGAGGAGCCCAACAAAAAAGTTTGACAGAGTAAGAAGAAGAAAGATGGGAATAAATCCAAAATGTTGGGCCTATCCACAAGGCAATCAGGGATATGAGTAGGGTGCTGTACAATCTGGTCAAGGTCATTCAGGATAGAGAAGTTGTAAGCAAGTTCACCAGGGATGTTAGTAAAATGAGAGAAAAGCCAAAGGTGGTGGTGAATTTTGAAGTCTCGTAAAATGGAAATTTCAGTATATAGAAATTGGAGGATTTGAGTTTGGGAATATGAGAACAAGTTAGGTCATTGTGTACAGTCACTGTACATATACCCAACATCTACCGTTGGAGTGAAATTGAGTATAGAGGAAGTAAGATGGTACAGAAAAGGGGTTGCTATGAGTTCCAGACACTCCAGTTTCAGTGAGGAAGGGAGGTGGTGGTAAACAGATTGAAAATTTGAGTAAAGGTGAAAATGTTGCAGAAGTTTATGAAAAGTGAATCAGGCAGAGGCCCAGAACACCTTGATTGGGCAGTAGCAGATCCAACCCCGGTGCCTGGGTCTGTTTTTCTGGTATCAGCAGAAGTCAGGAGTCAGATTGGGGACATTCACAGTCCCCTCCTGAGAGGACTCCAAGTCTCTTGAAGTTGCCTCTTTTTATATATACACAGTAGATTCCAGTTAATAGGGCCACTGGTTAATTGGGGCAGCCATTTATTTGGGACAAATCTTGAAGAACAAAAACTGATCAAGAATATAACCAGAATTTGCTTCGCTTATTTGGGACACCATGCCATTTAATTGGGCCGTGGAATTACAACAGAAGTCGAGAAAAATTCTGCTGCTTTTTGACATCTGTGCAGCACACCCTCATTCAGATTTTTTGTAAAATATCCAACTGGAATTTCTGCCTCCCAACACCACATCCTTGGTGCAGCCAATGGACATGGGAATCATAAAAAATTTGAAGACCTTGTATCATGGAAAGTTGGTAAACTACATCCTTGAAGCAATTGAAGAAAATCTAATGACATCATCTTCAACAGCTAAGGAAGTCGGTGCAAGGGTTAATCTTTTACATGCAGTACAGTTTACTGCTGATAGTTGGTGAGGAATAAGCAGCAAGACCATTCAGAACTGCTTTGCTCACTGTGGTTTTAAACACTCAGGCTTGGAGATGGCAGATACGGTCGATAGTGAAAATGACGCCATTTTGGAAGTGCAACACGTCAGAAACTACGAAGAGTTTGCATGCATCGACAATAGTCTTCAATGTTATAATGAAAATGAAGATTGTGAGGACGCAATTGTTGAACAAATTGCAGCAAAACACCAGAAGACATCAGAAGACCAGGAAAGCGATGAGGATGACACACCTGAGCTTGAACAAGTGACTAACCAGGATGCCAGGAAATTTATTGCTGGATTACGACACTATTTCATGCAGGAAGGCAATGAAGGCAATCCTATATCTGCTAGATACCTGCGCTGATTTTGTTCAGTTGCAGTCAATCAAGAGAACATGGCAGGGTACACTCAATAAATTCCTCCATCATTATTAACTGTTAAGAACTACATGCACGTTTAATACGTACATGAATCAAATTTGTTTTTAGGGTAAATATTTTTCTCTGATTTGCACCATTTGTTTCAGTTAATATACAGTAAGTATTTTTGTTACTCAATAAATGGAAAGTTTGTCTCTTGTCTTATGTATACCTTTTTAACTCTTTACGTGCAACTTCGTATAATTGGGGCAGCCACTTAATTGGGCCAAAGTATTCTAGTCCCGATATGTCCTAATTAACTGGAATCCACTGTGTGTATATATATATATATATATATATATATATATATAATAATATTTTGAAATGATTGTTGTGTAAGGTTCTTGTATATGAAGTGAAGATTAGGTGAAGTGTGTGTTTGAGAGTATGCTGAACTGCTCACAAGGTAGATGAGATATGGAAAAAGATAAGCTTAGGAGGCCAGTGACAGGAGAAATGGGAGTTCCAGCACTGCCTATCCTTATATCCCCCCCTAGAGTACTTCCCTGACTGACTGCCATCTACAATTTTCTCCTCACATTGTGCACAGCCAATGAGAAAGCGGAAATTAATTTTAAATAATTTATGTAATCTGGCAAAATTATGGTTTTGGTTCAGTGTTGATATATTTCATGCAGGAAAAGGAAAGCAGGAGTACTGATGTTTTGCTCTAATCACTGGAGCATTCTCAAGCTTGAGAATGCTTCAGTGATTGGAGTGAAACATTGCTGCTGCTCCACTTTTCCTGTGTGAAATATCTCAATTTATGCAATGCATGCAAGACATTGTTCAGGAAACTGATACCTTTTGCTTTAAGCTTGAGGCTCTCTTCATTGAAATATAGAATTTTTTTTAATTTAAAAAATTTAAGATGCATGTTTCATTTAAGATTTCCTTTTAGGTGTACGAAGTAGGAACTTTGTTTATGTAAGCCAGAATTGTCACACTTCATTTGATGCTTTTATTATTCATCTTTAAGTTTGAGTTTTATCATTAACTGTGACTGACTTGAGTCCTAACTTAAATTCAGAAGTCAAAAGGCAAAAATGGAAGTGAAAATGAAACTTAAACTAATTCAGTTACTCAGAATTCAAAGTAAAATTCAAAATTCAATTTTGATTTCATCACTCAAAATTAGTCAAAGACAAAATTGAACTGTAAACAAATCTCAGGATTTAAATTTTATATCATTTTTCAAACCAAGAAAAATTTTAGGTCAGTTAAAATACAGACATAAAATTCAATCAGCTTATCCATCCAGTAAAAGTTTTGGTACTTTGGTTTTGACTCTTTATATATGAATTTGAATTTTGTTTTAGCGTTAGGAAGCTTTCTTTAACAGAAATTAGCCTTACTTTCTAACTTGGAAGTAGAATACACTTCAGATTTGGGTAAAGTCAAGGTTGAAATTGAGAGAGTTAATTTTAACTTTAAATTCTAACAAAGTGAAAATAGTTAAAAGTTTAAAAATTTTTACTTGCTAAGCATAATTATCATTAGTATGATGTATGAATAATTTCAATATGGTAATGAGTTTTATAAAAAAATGTTGAATGTGGTCATTATTGTTTTCCAGATGGGTAAAAATAAATCAGAAAGAAGAGTGAACATACAGAAAGTGACTGCAGATGACTTCATGAACAAAGAATATATTAATACCACAGAGAGAGAGGAAAAGTATCAGTGTTCATTTTGTTCTTTTCAAACCAAGGTGCATCACAAACTTAAAATTCATTTAAGAATTCACACTGGTGAAAAGCCTTTTAAATGTGACACTTGTTCTTACAGTGCATCAAGTAGTTATGCTTTTAAGGTCCATTTAAGAATTCACACTGGAGGAAAACCTTTTAAATGTGGCACTTGTTCCTACAGTGCATCACAAATTGGGAATCTCAAGAACCATTTAAGAATTCACACTGGTGAAAAGCCTTTTAAATGTGACACTTGTTCCTACAGTTCATCAAATAGTTCTGCTCTTAAGAGACATTTAAGAATGCACACTGGTGAAAAGCCTTTTAAATGTGACACTTGTTCCTACAGTGCATCACAAATTGGGAATCTCAAGAACCATTTAAGAATTCACACTGGTGAAAAGCCTTTTAAATGTGACACTTGTTCTTATAGTGCATCAAATAGTTATGCGTTTAAGGTCCATTTAAGAATTCACACTGGAGGAAAACCTTTTAAATGTGGCACTTGTTCCTACAGTGCATCACAAATTGGGAATCTCAAGAACCATTTAAAAATTCACACTGGTGAAAAGCCTTTTAAATGTGACACTTGTTCCTACAGTTCATCAAATAGTTCTGCTCTTAAGAGACATTTAAGAATTCACACTGGTGAAAAGCCTTTTAAATGTGACACTTGTTCCTATAGTGCATCACAAATTGGGAATCTCAAGAACCATTTAAGAATTCACACTGGTGAAAAGCCTTTTAAATGTGACACTTGTTCTTACAGTTCATCAAATAGTTCTGCTCTTAAGAGACATTTAAGAATTTACACTGGTGAAAAGCCTTTTAAATGTGACACTTGTTCCTACAGTGCATCAGAAATTTGGAAACTCAAGAGACATTTAAGAATTCACACTGGTGAAAAGCCTTTTAAATGTGACACTTGTTCCTACAGTGCATCTGATCGTTCTAATCTTACGACACATTTAAGAGCTCACATGGGTGTAAGGCCCTTTAAATGTGACACTTGTTCCTACAGTGCATCACAAATTGAGAGTCTCAAGAGACATTTAAAAATTCACATTGGTGTAAAGCCCTTTAAATGTGACACTTGTTCCTACAGTGCATCAGATAGTTATGCTTTTAAGGTCCATTTAAGAATTCACACTGGAGGAAAACCTTTTAAATGTGACACTTGTTCCTACAGTGCATCACAAATTGGGAATCTCAAGAAACATTTAAGAATTCACACTGGTGAAAAGCCTTTTAAATGTGACACTTGTTCCTACAGTTCATCAAATAGTTCTGCTCTTAAGAGACATTCAAGAATTCACACTGGTGAAAAGCCTTTTAAATGTGACCTTTGTTCCTACAGTGCATCACAAATTGGGGATCTCAAGAACCATTTAAGAATTCACACTGGTGAAAAGCCTTTTAAATGTGACACTTGTTCCTACAGTTCATCAAATAGTTCTGATCTTAAGAGACATTTAAGAATTCACACTGGTGAAAAGCCTTTTAAATGTGACGCTTGTTCCTACAGTGCATCAAATAGTTCTGCTCTCAAGAAACATTTAAGAATTCACACTGGTGAAAAGCCTTTTAAATGTGACACTTGTTCCTACAGTTCATCAAATAGTTCTGCTCTTAAGAAACATTTAAGAATTCACACTGGTGAAAAGCCTTTTAAATGTGACACATGTTCATACAGTTCATCAAATAGTTTTGCTCTTAAGAGACATTTAAGAATTCACACTGGTGAAAAGCCTTTTAAATGTGACACTTGTTCCTACAGTGCATCAGATAATTCTGCTCTTAAGAGACATTTAAGGATTCACACTGGAGTTCATGAAGGGATCAATGCGGGAGATCCCACCAGGTCAAGGTATTGACCCTGGACCCCAGCAGTTACATTGGACAATGGGCCCAGCAAGAAACATATGTTGGTATGATGCAATGGGTATGAAAAGCCTTTGTGGTGTGCTCCTCGCATGCCCAGGTCCTGCCATCACAGGGTTTGGCCATGTACAGTAGGGTGGATCAATTTTACATTTTTTTCGATTTCCATATTCTAATAGAGACAAAAACTTGCGCATGCATGAGAAAATAGCCTCTGCAAAATCTTAGCTTAATAGGTAATCATCTTCTGCCCCCGGCAGAGCGATGAAAATCATATTTTAGTAGTCAAAAACATATTTTTCTTATAATTTTTAAAATATTTCAATATGCATCAAAATTATTCCTAATAACTATAAAGTCGATGAAAAAGACCTCATATGATCGTTTTTCCAAGCACGTTGTCCTACGTTAATATCTTTTGCCCCCGGCAACAACGTCAAATGTTGAAAAAATAGGTAATTTATATACATATTTTCAGATCGGCTCTTTGTCTTAAATAATGCATTTATATATTTCCCATAGCATTTATATGTTGCTTAGGCATGAAATAACACACGCGCAAAATTTTATGACTAGAGTAATATCTTCTGTCCCCGAGAAAAGTCTAAATGTGGATTATAATTACGTTAATGCGATGTTATAAGTACGAGAAGTACTAAGTACAGCTCCTCGCTTGCTAATTTTATAATATTAGCAACCCAGAACTCACCACGAGGAGGTGGCTGTACGTCGAGTTCCACCCTATCCAGCCCCAACCACCCTTCCTTTGGCTGCATGTCGATTTACATACGGTAATCTTTCTTAGAATCAAATCGTGGAATTTTTGTTCGGGAGTGAAGACGGGAGTGGATGAATCCGTCCCTCTCTTCTATTCCACTTACACTGGCAGAGGCTTTGGTTACTAATTTGATGAGTCTCTCGACCGCTTGAGTATGATAAGGGAATAGTGGGATCAGTCCATCAGGCTGGTCTCCCGTCTCAACAAACTCTTTTATTCGGGTATCAGGTATTGTTTTTGTAACGGGGGGTTCGGTCACCTCAGCCATTTGGCAGTTGATCATTTCGTAATAGTTTTGACTATCGTAGAGTAGCTCAGGCATGGCGAAGGCTCGAATTTCCCCCGCTGGTGATTGTTTTGATTGTGCTTTTAATATTCTTCTCCATCCCAATTCTCTTATGTGTTGCTCATCGGCATGTAGCATGGAGATCAAAATATTTTCTAGGTGAGCAAAGAAAGAATTTCTACGGAGGACTTTGTTGGCGATTGTCTTAGATCTTTGAGGCATGGTCTGAGAGAGACGCATCATTTCGAAAAAATGTTTTGCGCCCTCAGTGAAACTGGAGTTTTTCTTTATCTTAAACCAAATTGGTGCGTAAACTGTCATAATGAATCGCACAATTTCGTTGAAGGTGCTGGAGGGTTCACTGGTGGAAACATAGAGGCGCAGAAATCTATTTGCTGTTGTCAGCCACCTGGAATGCGCCATCTTACCTGGATTTTGAGCCGCGAGAGCTGAAGAGCAGCTACCGCTCGACACTGCTCTGTAGATGCCTAACAAATATTTTTGGTCAGTGCTCAACTCGGCATCATCTATGTCAATGTCGGGAGATGGAATGGCATTGAATTCTGTAATTGGAAGTTTTTCGCAGTCGTTCAGTTGTTTTCCAACTGGTCCAGTAAAGCCCATTGGCCCAGTTGTTTCGCTGTCCAAGTCTTGAATGAGGTGTCGCAGTGATAATTCATTAACGTGTAATAGGCATGTGTGTGTGTTATTTCATGCCTAAGCAATGATATAAATGCTATGGGAAATATATAAATGCATTATTTAAGACAAAGAGCCGATCTGAAAATATGTATATAAATTACCTATTTTTTCAACATTTGACGTTGTTGCCGGGGGCAAAAGATATTAACATAGGACAACGCGCTTGGAAAAACGATCATATGAGGTCTTTTTCATCGACTTTATAGTTATTAGGAATAGTGATGTAGGTCACATCCGCATCCGCGGAACATCTGCACATTTTCTCGCATCCGCATCCGCACTTTGGACTGCGGATGTCGTGCGGATGTGGACCGTTGAGATAAAACGTCATTAATAAGCGGAAATTATCAAATTCTACTATATTAATAGAACTAGTTCATTGTGCGCAAAAGTGATGCAAGCGACAAGACGAGAGGCTGTTCTTGTATGAAGTTACTCTCTTGCAACCTACTTAGATCCACGTTACAAAGCTAAGTTATTTTCACCTAGTACATTAGAACAAGTTAAATCATCACTTGGCAAAGCAGTTGAAGAGCTTCAATCTCTTGAATCTGTCGCTTCACCACCCACCAAAAGAATAAAAGTTTCAGTGACAGAACCAACACCTTCAACAAGCAAATCTATCACAGAATCTGTCTCTCAGTTTCTTGAGTCAAGCAGCAATGACGAGACCTACGCGATGTCAAAAGATGTAGTAAAAATGATCGAGAGCTATCACCAAGAAAAACGCCTGGCTACATGTGACAATCCTATTAGTTAGTGGAAAAATACGCAGAATATCTATCCATACTTGAGTAAACTTGCAAGGAAACATTTAGCCTGTCCTCCAACAAACGTACCAAGCGAGAGATTATTTAGCAGTGCTGGATTAATATATGATGAAAAGAGAAACAGACTGGCAGCAGAAAAGGCAGAAAAATTAATGTTCCTTAAGCATAACCTTCCTATAATTAAGTTTGAATATTAAACGATGAACATCTTAGTTTACTTTATTTTAATTATTCATTTATAAATATGCCTAATAAAACTTTAAACTTAATATAAATAGTTATCAAGCTAATTAAAGATCTCTTTCTATAAGGGTGGAGGTTGGGGAAAGAGGTCGGTGGGGTGCATTTGAGTTGGGTTCACGTCCCGCATCCTGGTAACACAATTATGGTTCCTAATTGTAGCTGAAACTCAACAAAATATAATTATTTGCAGACGAATTCACTAATTGATTTCTATATTAGTTAGATGCTTGATATTATTTTATATGTTCAGAGAAAAGTACAGCAATTATTGTACAATTAATCAATTATACTACATTATAGCTACAGCTCTCTATATAATAACTTATTATATACGTTAAACACAACAAATCTCGAATATATCCTAAAAAATAACGAAAATGTAGACATCCGCATCCGCGGATGTGAAAAAAATGACATCCGCTACATCACTAATTAGGAATAATTTTGATGCATATTGAAATATTTTTAAAATTATAAGAAAAATACGTTTTTGACTACTAAAATATGATTTTCATCGCTCTGCCGGGGGCAGAAGATGATTACCTATTAAGCTAAGATTTTGCAGAGGCTATTTTCTCATGCATGCGCAAGTTTTTGTCTCTATTAGAATATGGAAATCGAAAAAAATGTAAAATCGATCCACCCTAATGTACAGCCATGAGGAAGTGACCGCTATAAGGACACTAACCCTAGCTAAAAGCTTCAACAAAAATGAGATGTTTACTAAGGAAAATTTACGCTGGCAGGACGTCACCCAGGATAAAAAGGTCCCCTCAACCCGCTTACGTGCCAGGGTGGGTGAGGAGAGCAATGGCGCAACTTTTCTTAATCCCAGAGGAGAAGCTTCTCCAAAGGGATCAATGCAGGGGACCCCATCAGGCCAGAGTAATGACCCTGGACCCCAGCAGTTCCAACGGAAAATGGCCCCAAAACGAAACCTGAGAACGTACGACACAATAAAATGGACTAGTGAAGAAAAGAAAATAATTTTGCACTGCTCTGAATACTCAAGGTTTGAGAAATGGAGCAGGCAGAAGAACATAATCCTAGCGGAACAAATCAGGAATTCCAACTTACTTGAAGAGAAGAAAAATACCTCTGTCAAGAAACTACAATCATTAGCCTCACAAGTGCATAAGTACCTTACAGAGGAAGAAATTAGTAATATTAAACAAAATGCTCTTAGGGAAGCAACTGAGGATTACATTGCCAGAGATGGAGAAGAAAGAGAGGTAAAAATGAAAAGATTGTGGACAAGAGAAGAGAAATGGATACTGATATGGGCTACAAAGTATGCCAAAAAGAAACATGAGAGGCAGAAGGACATTACAAGGGAATGGAGAGAGATTTTTTTCCACTTTTGCCCATGTAAGAGAGAGACCAGCTGCAAGGTTGACCACTCAGAAGCACAACTTCATAACACAGAGGGCATTTAGTGACCAAGAAATGGAATACATGAATGATGAAATAGATAAACTTATTCAAAATGATTCCAGCCCAATAATGAACCCTATCCCACTATTACAGTGCCTTGAAGCTACCCAAAATAGTGATGATGAAGCATCTGGTAGTTCAGAGGACACACAAAACAGACAGCACATCAGCCAACATTTTGTAACCAATCCAATTCAGCAAATGGGACTGGGTGGTTCACCACCCAGTTTGCCTGGATCCTCTGACTCATCATTCCCTTCCCCAGCCAGATCAAGAACCCCTCCCCCATCACCACTACCACCATCACCACCACCACCACCACCACCACAATATGAAGATATGGACCTACAGCAAATGGAAGTGGAGGAGTAGTTAGCAAATACAATTGAAAATGTTAAAACCATGCATATGGAAAGCTGGCCCCGATTGATCAAACTTAGTAAAAATAGAAAGTTTAAACAATTACTATGCAGAGTAAATGTTGCAGTTAATAGACTAGTTCCAGTCAATACAGACCTTACTGAACTTAACCAAGTAAATTACGCTGTTGGCCTATACATGCAACAGAAACTTGTCCCAAACTTTAGTCCAAAGTCCCCCAGCCAAAGGTGCAATCCAAAACCCCCTCCTTGGAAAGTTAAATTAACTAAACAACTTACACAAACCAGACGAGAACTGAACCAATTAAAGCAATATTTCCAAGCACCCACACAACAGGGAAAACAAAAAACAAATAGGGAAAATAAAGAGGACATATAACCTGAGAGATAATCAATTACATGACAAGGTGCTGGAATTGGAGGGAGAAATCCCAGCCATAGCCAATAGAATCAGGAATAAACAAAAGCAGATTGACATGAAAAACCATAACAAACAATTTTCATCAAACCCTAGAGGCTTTTACCAAAATCTCATTAGGGAAAGAATAATAGTTCATGAACCACCAGATCAAACCCAGCTGGAGGCATACTGAAAACCCCTCTTTGAATCCCCCAAACAGCATAATCAGGATGCTGCTTGGATAGAGACCATCAGGGTGGCAAATGAGGGTAAACCAGAAATGGAGGAGTTATTTATGACAGAAGACAAGATAAGAAGGAAACTGGCAAAATTCTCCAACTTTAAAAAACCTAGCCTAGACAAGCTCCCGAATTTCTGGCTGAAACAGGTCACAACATTACACCACCATTATACTGCTGCCTTTCACAGGATTTTGCAGGGAGTAGAAGAAACACCAGAATGGCTTACAAGTGGAGACACAACCCTCATCCCTAAGACTCGTGAGACAAATCTCCCAAATAAATACTGGCCAATCTGCTGTCTCACCACCACCTACAAACTTTTTACAGGCCTAATTGCAGAAAGTATGTATGAACACCTGGATGCTGGAGACTATCTGGAAAAAGAACAGAAAGGATGTAGAAGAAACTGCTTAGGTACAAAGGAGCAACTGCTCATCAACAAAACTATCCTTGAAGACTGTAAAAAGAGAGGCAGAAACCTTAGTATGGCATGGATAGACTATCAGAAGGCATTTGATTGTGTCCCACACTCATGGATTTTGGAATGCCTTAAACTGTACAAAATCCACCCTACCATTATTAGCACTCTAACAAACCAGTTGACAAAATGGCAAACAAACATCAATCTTACCCATGAAAATGGGAAAATATCCATTCCCCATGTCAAGATTATGAGGGGTATATTCCAGGGGGACAGCTTATTGCCCTTGCTATTCTGCCTCACCCTGGACCCCCTTAGCAAACTACTTAGCAATAATAACAAGGGCTACAACCTCAGTCAAACTAGGCAAAGAAATCCTGACAGTGTGCTGAACCATCTCCTGTTTATGGATGATTTGAAGCTGTACGCAGACTCTGACCAAAACCTGGAATGCCTATTAAGCATCGTCCATGCTTTCTCCGGTGACATCAAAATGAAGTTTGGATTGGACAAGTGTGCTAAGTGTACACTTAGAGGGGGTAGGAAAATACAAACCCATAACATCAATTTAGGAGGAGACACTGAGATTAAAGACTTAGAAGAGGATAGTTCCTACAAATATCATGGGATAGAAGAAAGTGGAAATATAGAACACTGGCAAATGCGAGAGAAAATCAGTGGAGAGTATGTACGAAGACTGAAAAAGATCTGCAAAACCCAACTTACGTCAAAGAATAAAATAACAGCCATAAACCAACTCACCATCCCTGTTATCAATTATAGTGTAGGGATCATAGACTGGCCACAATCAGAACTAAATAAACTGGATGTTAAGACCAGAAAGATCCTCACTCTAAACAGAACATACCGGAACCAGTGTGTTCCCAGATTGTACCTACCAAGAAAACTGGGAGGAATGGGATTGACTGAGGTTAACCAGCTGTACCGATCATCGACCATCAGCATTGGGCAGTATCTAAAAAGTTTGAGTAGTCCTACAATAGCTCTGGTCCGTAAACACCATAGCACAAGGGTAGCGCAACATACTTCCATAACCAAACTGGCTCAGCACTTTGGAGGCAATAATATGACGGAAGAAGTAGAAACTGAAAGAGTACCAGCCACCTTAATAGCTAGGAAAAGTCGCAAAAGATTTGTTAAGGAACAACAGGCCAAGCATGCAGAAGAATGGGAACAACATCAAAGAGCTGGAAAATATTATCAAGAATTGCAGAAGGATTATATCAACAAAGAAGGATCATTGGAATGGTTAAGGAGAGGAGTTCTGCAATATGACGGAGAGCGACTAATAATGGGTGCCCAAGATCTTGCACTCTTAACAAATGCATTTAAAAAAATGGCTGGAATAAGTACTAATGATAGGTGTAGATTCTGTCATGTTGAGGTGGAAAGTGTTGGCCATCTAATATCAGGCTGCAGGGTGCTCTTGGCAGAGGGGTACTATACAGCCAGACATAATAAAATTTGTAAATATATTCACTGGAAGATTATGATAGCATTAGAATTAGAATGCAATAAAAATGTATGGGAACACACACCTGCACCAATTACTGGAAACAACCATTATACCATATACTATGCCACAATAATCCCAACAGCCACTTTTATAGATAATTCTGCAGTAAAACTGGACATAGTAGTGTGGGACAAGAGGGAAAGGAGTGCCTTATTGAGGTCAGTGTCCCAAATGATTATGGCCTTAATAGAGTGGAAAGGGAGAAAATTACAAAATACCAGGCACTCATATATGATACGAAGAGAAACTGGAGATTGAAAGATGCTGCCATTCTCCCCATCATAGTTGGGGCAACAGGGATGATGAAAAACAACTTATCTACTTACCTGAACTTAATCCCAGGATAGCCCTAGGCCATAGAAATCCAAACAGGGGCATTAAAAGGAACAGTCACCCTCCTTAAACGAATTCTAGGACAAGTTCAGACATAGTTGAAGTGTTTGGCTTCGGGTGGAAGCCCCCCACTTCTAACTGTAAAAAATATATTAAAGAGTATAAACCAAAAGTGAAAAGCCTTTTAAATGTGACACTTGTTCCTACAGTGCATCAGATAATTCTGCTCTTAAGAGACATTTAAGGATTCACACTGGAGTTCATGAAGGGATCAATGCGGGAGATCCCACCAGGTCAAGGTATTGACCCTGGACCCCAGCAGTTACATCGGGCAATGGGCCCAGCAAGAAACATATGTTGGTATGATGCAATAAACTGGACCATTGGAGAAAAGAACATAATCTTACTGGCAAATCAAGGCTAAGCCAAGTTCAGATATAGTTCAAGTGTTTGGCTTTGGGTGGAAGCCCCACTTACAGCTATTAAAAATACTAAAAAAAGTGTAAACTAAAAAAGAGAAACCTTTTAAATGTGATATTTGTTCTTATACTGCAGCACACAAAAGTAGTCTTCAAAAGCATTTAAGAGTTCATATCCCCTATCCCTGGGATAGGGATTTAAAGAATACTTCCCTTGTGGTCCCAGCGTGTCATAAAAGGCAACTATAAATAAGGGATGGGTGTGGGGAAACCCCTCCCACTGTATGTAATTTTCCACAAACAAGACGGGACATAATGTCTACTAAGGAAAGCTCACACACTGGCAGGATGTCACCCAGGATAAAAAGGTTCCTCAACCCGCTTACACACCAGGGTGGGTGAGGAGAGCAATGGTGCAGCTTTTCTGTCCAGAGAAGAAAAACTTTACTAAAGGGATCAATGGGGGACCCCACCAGGTCAAAGTATTGACCCTGGACCCCAGCAGTTACAATGAAAAATGGCCCTAAAGAGAAATCTGTCACTATGACGCAATAAACTGGACCATTGGAGAAAAGAAGATAATTTTGCACTGCTCTGAATACTCAGTTTGAGAAATGGAGCAGGCAGAAGAATGCAATCCTAGTGGAGAAAATCAATGCTAAGCCAGTTCAGACATAGTTGAAGTGTTTGGCTTTGGTGGAAGCCCCACTTACAGCTATAAAAAGTACTAAAAAGAGTATAAACCAAGAAAGTGAAAACCTTTTAAATGTAACCTTGTTCCTACAGTGCATTAGCTATTCTACTCTTAAGAGACATTTAAGAACTCACATTGGTGAGTCTGGCATACACAGTATGCCAGACAGAAGCATGGGAGACAGAAGGGCATCACAAAGGAATGGAGAGAGAGCTTCTTCCACTTTTGCCCATGGAAGAGAGAGACTCCAGCTGCAAGATTGACTACTCAAGTACGCCAGCCAACATTCTTTAATCAATCCAAACCACCAGATAGGAATGGGTGACTCACTATCCAGTTTGCTTGGATCCTCTGACTCATCATTACCTTCCCCAGCCAGATCAAGACCCCTCACCACCACCACAACATGAAGATCTAGATTTACAGTAAATAGAAACAGAGGAGGAATTAGCAAATGTAATTGAAATTGTTAAAATCATGAATATGAAAGCTGGCCCCAACTGATCAAACTTAGTAAAAATAGACAGTTTGAACATTTATCATACAGAGTAAATGTAGCAATTAATAGACTAGCCCCAGACAACACAGACCTTACTGAACTTAATCAAGTAAATTACGCTGCTGGCCTATACATGCAAAAGAAACTTGTCACAAACTTCAGACCAAAGCCCCCAGTCAAAACCGTAAGTGTAAACCAAAACCTCCTCCCCTGGAAAGTTAAATTAACTGAACAACTTACACAAGCCAGATGAGAACCGAACCAATTAAAACTATTTCCAAACAACCCACAACAAGGAAAACTCAAAAAAAACAAATAGGGAAAATAAAGAGAGAGTATAATTTGAGAGATAATCAGGTACATGACAAGCACTGGAATTGGAAGGAAAAATCCTAGCCATAGCCAATAGAATCAGGAACAAACAAAAGCAGATTGACATGAAAAACCATAACAAACAATTTTCATCAAACCCAAAAGGCTTTTCAAAATCTCATTAGAGAAAGAATAACAGTCCATGACTCACCAGATCAAACCCAGTTGGAGGCATACTGGAAGCCCTCTTTGAAACCCATGAACAGCATAACCAGGATGCTGACTGGATAGAGACCATCAGGGTAGCAAATGAGAGTAAACTGGAAATGGAGGAGTTATTTATAATGGAAAATAAGATAAGATAAGGAAATTGACAAAATTCTCCAACTTTAAAAAACTGGCCTAGATAAACTCCCAAATTTCTGGCTGAAACAGATCACAGCATTGCACCATTTCACTGCTGCTTTTCACAGAATTTTGCAGGGAGAAGAAGAAACACCAGAATGGCTTACAAGTGGAGATAAACCCTCGTCCCTAAGACTTGAGACAAATCTCCCAAATAAATACCACCCAATCTGCTGCCTCATCACCACCTATAAACTATTTACAGGCCTAATTGCAGATAGTATATATGAACACCTAGATGCTGGAGACTATCTGGAGAAAGAGCAAAAAGGATGTAGAAGAAACAGTTTTGGAACAAAGGATCAGCTGCTCATCAACAAAACTATCCTTGAAAACTGTAAGAAAAGAGGCAGAAACTTAAGTATGTCATGGATAGACTATCAAAAGGCATTTGAGTATGTCCCACACTCCTGGATTCTGGAATGCCTTAAATTGTATAAAATCCATCCTACAATTATTAGTACTTTAACAAACCAGATTACGAAATGGAGAACAAACATCAATCTCACCCATGAAAATGGAAAAATATCCATCCCCCATGTCAAGATTATGAGGGGTATATTCCAGGGAGACAGCTTGTGACCCTTGTTATTCTGTCTCACCCTGGACCCCCTAAGCAAACTACTTAGCAATAACAACAAGGGCTACAATCTCAAGTCAAACTAGGTGAAGAAATCCAGACTGTTTTGAACCAGCTACTGTTTATAGATGATCTGAAGCTGTATGCAGACTCTGACCAAAACCTGGAATACCTATTATGGAGTGTACATACTTACTCCAGCGACATAAAAATGAAGTTTGGATTGGATAAGTGTGCTAAGTGTACACTTAGGGAAGGCAAGAAAATACAAACCCATAACATCAATTTAAGGAGAGAGACTGAGATTAAAGACTTGGAAGAGGGTACTTCCTAAAAATACCTTGGAATAGAAGAGTGGTAATATAGAACACTGGCAAATGTGAGAGAAAATCAGTGGAGAGTATGTACAAAGACTGGAAAAGATCTGCAAGACCCAACTTGCATCAAAAAACAAAATAACAGCTATAAATCAACTTGCCATCCATGTTATTAATTATAGTAGAGAGGTGATAGACTAGCCACAATCAGAACTGAACAAACTAGATGTTAAGACCAGGAAAATACTGACTCTAAATAAAATAACATACTGGAACCAGTGTCTTCCCAGACTGTAACTACCAAGGAAACTGGGAGAAATGAGATTGACTGAGGTTAACCAGCTGCACCGATCATCGACCATCAACATTGGGCAGTATCTGAGGAGCTCTACAAACCCTACAATAGCTCTGGTTCATGAACACCACACTGCAAGGGTAACTCAATAAACTTCCATAACCAAACTGGCCCAGCACTTTGGAGGGAATATTTTGACAGAAGAAACAGAAGAAATAGAAAATGAGAGAGTTCCAGCCACATTAATAGCTATGAAAAGCTGCAAATAATTTTGCTGGAACAACAGGCCAAACATGCAGAAGAATAGGAACAACATCAAAGGGCTGGAAAATACTATCAACAACTATGGAAGGATACTGTATTAATAAAGGAAAATGGCTAAGGAGAGGAGTTCTGCAATATGATGGAGAATGACTAATACTGGGTGCCCAAGATCTTGCACTCCTAACAAATGCATTTAAAAAAATGGCTGGACTCGGTAATAATGACAGATGTAGGTTCTGTCATGTTGAGGTGGTAAATGTTGGCCATCTAATATCAGCTTGTAGGGTGATCATGGCAGATGGGTACTATACAGCTAGACACAATAAAATTTGTAAATATATCCACTGGAAGATTATGACTGCATTAGAACTGGAATGCGGTAAAAATGTATGGAACCATACACTTGCACCAGTTAGCTACTGGAAATAACCATTACACTCTCTATTATGATGATAATTCCAACTGCCACTTTTATAAAACAACTCGGCAGTAAAACCTGACATAGTAGTGCAGACAAGAGGGGAAAGGTTGTCTTACTTATTGAGGTCAGTATCCCAAATGTCCTCAACAGAATGGAAAGGGAAAAAATTAATAAATATCAGTCACTGATATATGATACAAAGAGAAACTGGGAATTGAAAGAAGCTGTCATTCTCCCCATCATAGTTGGTGCAACAGGTATGATGAAGAACAATTTAACAACTTAACCTGAATTCAATCCCAGGACAGCCTCAGGCCATAGAAATCCAAATAGGGGCATTAAAAGGAACAGTCGCCCTCCTCAAATGAACGCTAGGCAAGTTCAGACATAGTTGGAGTGTTTGGCTTTGGGTGGAAGCCCCACTCAGCTATAAAAAGTATTCTGAAAAGAGTATAAACCAGTAGTAAAAAGACTTTTAAATGTGACATTTGTTCCTACAGTGCATCACAGATTGGGAATCTTAAGGTCCATTTAAGAATTCACTGACAGTGCACTGGCTGAAGAAATAGGAACACCAGAGACTCCAGCTAAGTAACAGCCATAAAAACAAGAACTAAATATACCCAAGGTGGGTACAGCAGTGTCAAAGAAACTTCGAGACAATATGCTAGGTCAGGAAGATACATCACAGAGCTAGAAATTGACTATATAGATAAGGAAAGATCCCTGGAATGGTTGAAATGGGACAGTGAAAGGGTGATTCTTGGGGCACATGACCAAGCACTGTATACCAATGGATTCCAAAAATGGCTGACATTAATGATGATAAATGCAGATTTTGTAGGGCCGAGGTAGATAGTGTAGCTGTAGCACATCTTTTATTTGGGTGCCAGACCCTGCTGACTCAGGGGCATTATACCATGAAACACAACAAAGTGTGCAGGCTTATATACTGGAAAATCTACCACCATTACAAAATAGAAGTGCCTCCCCACCACTGGGAGTACAAACCAGATGTGGTGGGGTGTGCTACTGTCACCATATATTACGACAAAATCATCCCTACAGGAAGATATATCCAAAACAGAGCCATCAAACTGGATATAGTAATATGGGACAGAGAATAGAAAGGGACAGATTACACCGGTCTGCATGAAAATCGATTTCTTTATTTTGAGTTGTGATTCTGAAGCAGTTCGCTGCGCTGAATTAAAAAATGCTACCAGTTTTTTTCTATCACCCACAGTTTTAAAGTTATTAGCAAAATAATTTTGGGGCATTTAGTAATTTTTTACCTTTTTTATCTTTAATTAATTTCGTTTTTTCATATTTTTCAGATAGATAATTCTAACATTACGTCTTTAAAATTTTAATAATGGCTTCTAGAGGATGTACCCATAGTCCAGACATATTTTGTTATATTTGTGGTCGGTATGTTGTTGTAAAACAAAGGACAAATGTAACGACCTTCATTAAGAGAGCTTATCATGCTTATTTTGGAATTAAATTAGGAGATCAAGACAAAAGTTGGGCTCCACCCAAGGTTTGTCTTACGTGTGTTGCGGCACTAAGGAATTGGAGCAAAGGTAAAAACAAAAGTTTGCCATTTGGGATCCCTATGGTATGGCGCGAGCCTAGAAACCATACCGACGACTGCTACTTCTGTTCTTGCAATGTTAAAGGTTATAATGCAAAGAATAGAGAGAGCCTTCAATACCCAAGTCTTCCATCTGCAATAAGGCCGGTACCCCATGGTCCAGAAGTTCCTATTCTCCGCCCACCTGAGAGTCTGGATCAATACAATTCAGATTCTGATTCAGTTCCAAATCCAGACAATGATGATGTTTATGAACAGCCAACAGCTGACCGAGATCTTCCTAAACCATTAACCCAAGCCGAACTAAATGACTTAGTCAGGTATTTGAATCTGCCTAAGGACTCTGCAGAACTTTTGGGGTCTAGATTGCAGGAGAACAATTTATTGGCATCCTACACATACTTCGCTTGGTACAGAAATCGTGAGAAAGACTTTGTGCCTTTTTTCGAAGAAGATGGTTCCTTGGTATTTTGCAAGGACATCACAGGATTAGTGTGCAAGCTAGGCATCGAATACCAAACCAGTGACTGGAGGTTGTTTACAGATTCCTCTAAAACCAGTCTAAAAGGAGTGTTACTGCACAACGGTAACAAATATGCATCAATCCCAGTGGCCCATTCTACTCATTTAAAAGAGACCTATGATAACATGAAACTGCTTCTGGAAAAAATTCAGTATCAAAATCACAGATGGATATTGTGTGGGGATCTCAAAGTCCTTTGCATGTTACTTGGGCAGCAATCGTGCTACAAGGGGTGTTGTAATACCTCATCTGTCCCCAAATGTTAACCACCCATTGATGGGAGGGGGGAGAGTATTTTGCTGAGAACGGGACTGGTTGTTATATATATTTACCCTACATTATTATGTAAGCGTTACTGTAGTCTATAACAACAAAATTTATGGTGTAGCATGTGCAATCCAATGTTGGTCTCGATAAGATGGTTCACATTTGGGGATAAATGGGGGATTTATGACACACCCTGTAGTAAGAAAAACATACGTGATAGGGAAAAACTAACTATATTTTTGAGATCAGCGCACTCAAATTATATAGAATCACCAACTAGTTTGTAAAAATCGATCGACAAGTTTTCAAATGTGTACTGGTGTTATTGATGCAAGCATCCCCACTGATTATGGACTAAACTGAACAGAAAGGGAAAAAATAACCAAATACCAAGATCTAAAGAATCAGGGTTTCGGAGCCGGTAAAAAAACTTCTGGCTCCGACTCCGGCTCCGGAGCAGAAATTTTTTACAGTCTGGCTCCGGCTCTTTTATAGTAAATTCTGTTAATTATAAAATAAATATCAAGATTTATATAACTAATTGTCCAATTTAAAATATTGCACAAAAATATTTTATTATTAAATCACTTTAATACTCAAAATTTAAATTTCTTATGATTTTAAATTAGGCAAATATAATGATAGAATGAAGTTATTTAAATAACTAAAGGAAAATGATGAAAACTAAATGATATTAAATATTTATTAACAATGGTAGCTTATATAAATTAGAGAAACTTGCCTCCTAATTAGTTCAAAGTTCAAACTTAAGAATTCTCGTATGGAAAATAGTAACAATCAAACTTTATGAGATAATATATGCATCTTTTTTTAAGTGTTGAAACTTGAAAGCTTCATGAAAGCCAACTTGGCTTGAAAAAGAGCTGAATATTTCAAAAAATTCAGTTTTTAAATTTTTAATAGGTTATATTATTTACTTAAAAAGAGATTTTCTTTTAGTCAAAAAGTTTTGTAATTTAATTAACAAAAGCAATTCAACTAAAAGTCAAAAGTTCAAACTACTAATACATATTATAAAAGAAAATTTACAAAATCATTTACCCTACGCTTATAAAATCAATACTACTCCTTAGATTAACAAATGAAAACAAATGCAAAATTTTTTTTATTCTAGCTAAGGTATAATCAAACTAATTTTAAACATAAAATCAAGATATTTTTCTTGTAAATCTGTTTCCTTAAAATAATTGAAAATGAAAATTACTAAGTTTATTTATAATTTTTTTTTTTAAAACAAGATGGCCTCAATTATATTTATAAAATCCAAGAATCCTATGGTACCATTTTTCGTAATATATTACAAGAATTATAATTTGCAACTAAACCTATATTTAACAAATAACAATTTAGGTAGCAATATATCGCCCGGAGCCAGACCATGGAGCCGTATTTTCAAGGTTTCTGGCTCCGGCTCCAGGTAAGCAAAATTCACTGGCTCCACCGACTCCGGCTCCGAAACCCTGTAAAGAATGACCTAAAAAGAATGTGGTCATTGTATGAAATAGAAATAATACCAGTGATAATGGGAGCAACTGGGCTGCTCAAAAAGAACAAACTTTTATCTAGAGAAAATACCAAACAACCCAACAGCCTCAGAGATACAACTGGAAACAATCTGGGATTGTGTCACTATCTTGAGAAGAGCCCTTGGAAGCATCATCAGCAACTAAACACAGATCTGGTTAAACCCTGAGTTGGGGTTCCCAATATGTGAAAAGAAAAAAGTAAAATAATATAAACCAAAACGTGAGATACTGAAGAGAACGTGACTGACCTGCTTGTCCATGGCTTCTCCATGGATATACAGGATGAAGTTTGGATTTGATAAGTGCTCATAGTGCATTATTAGAAGAGAAAGAAAGGTGAGAACTTAGAACTGGTGGTGATTGGAGACCTTGGTGAAGATGCCACCTGCCTGTACCTGTAAGTACAGGCTGACCTTGCAAATTCATGCTAATTGGTATCCCACTGTGCCTGACTTAACAAAAGTCATGGATTGGTGGAATAAACATTTAAAAATATAGGAAAATATGCTAAAAAGCTAAATGTAATTGTACAATATAAATCTTTTTCATACTTACAAGTACTGTATATGTTTTCTTATTCAGCAAAAGTAGAGCTGCTTGGGTGATCTGAAATTTTAATGTTGAGTAGATCTACAGAAGCTAAAGCTAACAAAGACCCTAAGATCCACTCTAAGGTTAGCCCGAGAGAAGGAAGAGAGTAGTGGATTAAAAGAAGAGAATAAGGGGTTAAGTAAGTTAACATTCATTCGCAAAAAGAGAGAGAGACTCACCGTCATCATCCGCCGGCCACTGCCGACAAGTCGGAAAAAGTCGAAGAGAATAGGAAAGGGGTGAAAGATGAAAAGAAGTAAAATAAGAATGCTTACAAACCATGCAAAACACAGTCTTAACTCAAACACTGTCATACCATCCAAACTACAGACATGCAAATAAAGAGAGGATAAGAAAAAGAAGTATAAAAAGTATGACAAAAAGTGGGTTAGTTTACACTACGAGCTACATCTAAGTTCGTGTTAGTCTAATTTTTTTTTTTTAAATTTTATTGCTGGCATTATTCGTCAACAGACTCATCCTCGACCATTACCCCCAGAGCTCTTGTTGCTAATTTTATTATTTTAAACAATGTTAATATTTTCAAAATGCCTATCTAAACGGTTTTTAAACATATTAACGCTGGTAGAGTTCACGACGGACGCGGGAGGATTATTCTATTTATCAATTTAAACGTAAAGTTTTTAGCGATGTTAGTAATGAACCGTCTGCCACGTAACTTCAATCCGTTATTACGAGTATTGCTATTATCGAAAGTGAACAGTTTGTCAAAATTTACGTTATCGATTTTATTAACGATTTTGAGAACTTCAATAAGCTTCCCCCTAAATCTCCTAGTTTCGAGTGAATGCAAGTCTAACTCTTTAATTCTATCTTCGTAAGGCTTGTTGCGCAACGAGGGAATTAGTTTCGTGGCGCGACGCTGAACCCTTTCTTACCTATTAATATCCTCACGCAAGTACGGGCACCAAAACTGAACGGCATATTCTAAATGAAGCCTAACTAGGGACTTGTAAAGGGACAATATAATAATCTTCGATTTAAAATTCGAAATTAGGTGCTATGAAGCCTAACATCCTACTAGCTTTTGCGCAAAACTCCAGGAACTGGTTCCTAACTTTTAAATCCTTAGATACGCGTACGCCTAAATCTACTTCCTCGTCAACGCTCGCTAACTGTCTATCATCCATCGTGTACATGTAATTATTGTTACGAGAACCTATATGCTATACTTTACATTTGTCTACGTTAAATTGCATCTGCCACTTATCCGTCCACTCCATAATCCTATTTACATCGTCTTGGAGCTTATTTCTCTCGTCCACGTTAAGAACTTTACCGCCTATTTTAGTATCGTCCGCGAATTTTGACACGTTACAGGTCAGGCCTACATCTATGTCGTAAGTCTAAATAAATAACGTCAGCCGCTCTATGCCTATCGTATTCGCGCACTATTTCGTTATAAAACTCTAACAAATTAGTTAAACAAGATCTATGGCGTCGAAACCCATGCTGACTACTATTAATCAAATCACGACTTTCTAAGTGATCGATGATAGGATCCCTAACTACCGATTCCAAAAGTTTACCGACAATTGACGTTAAGCTAATAGGCCTATAATTGCTAGCTACTGTGCGGTCGCCTTTTTTAAAAATGGGCGTAACGTTGGCTAATTTGAAGTCTCCAGGAATAATCCCCGCTTCCAGTGACTGATTAAAAATCTTCGTTAAGGGGCCTACGATAACGTCTTTCAAATCTTTCAGATGTCTAGGATAAAGCGCGTCAGGGCCCTGGAGCCTTGCTAATTTTTAGCTTATCGATATAATGCGCAATATCACCCTCGTAAACAGTATTTCATTCAAAATAGTCTCGCTACTAAATGGAACGATATCGTCCACGTCGGGGACATTATTTACGTCTTCTACCGTAAAAACTGTCGCAAAAAAAATTAAGAATACCCGCCATCGCCTGAGCGTCGGAAGCCAAAGCGCCGTTAGCGTCCACTAGAGGGCTTATATTATCTTTTATCGGCTTACCAATGGTAAGAGTTCTTTTTCTATGGGGTCTTCTGATGATGATGAAGTGTGATCCATAAATTTGGAGGACATTTTCCTCCAGCATTCTAAAATTGTTGACTGCCTGATTTCAGTGCTACAGGCTTTTTCAATGTCTTCTTGTAGCTGTTTGACACTCCACAACTGTGCTATAGTAGTAGACTCACGTTGCTGAAGCCAGTACATAAGTTTTGTGACTGCATCAGGTGCTTCCCCGTTAGTTACCATGGGGATGGTAATCTCCTCTTCCAGTTCAACTAATGAGTACACACTATTAAATACGTATGTATGAGAATCAAATATAAATATTTCAAACAGAATAGCACTTAATATTGCTAAACATATGATGAGCACACCACTGCCATATCACTGTAAACAAACACAAGCAGGAACTGTGATGTCATAAGAGAGGTAGGAGTTATAAGCTAAACTGAACCTAATACTACTACTGTATATTTATTTTATTGTCATAATCATCGCAATACTTTTTTTAAAACTTTGGTTAGCTTCCGCCTGAATTGTTCATTCTGACGAAGGTCAAGCTTTTCACTCCACCTTAGACCTACAGTTTAATGTGGAATCCGAACCACGCCCCACCAGCAGTCCACCGTCTTAACCACTAGACCATCCAAGGTACTCATTTATCTACCAACCACTTTCTTTTTGTGGTAGAATTTCAGAATAATCAGAGATTAAAAGATTTTAAATTTAACATTTTTTTTTCTAAAATGACCATTAGGGTGGCCCACTTTTCAATTTTTTTTTTAAAGTATAGGTTATCGTAGTTTTTCCCATTATTTGGGACTATACTAGCACATTGGTACCATTTTTACAAAAATTGATCAATATTTAGGGGTCTCGCATCGACCTTGAAATTACGAGTTTTTTTTAATAATGCGTACTTTTTAACTTTTTACTGAATCAAGATAAATCATTAAGTAGTGATGTTTTCTGAATCCTCTTGATGAGAGAAGTCGTTTGGTGTGCCTTCCAATGTCATACGACTAACGGTTTAAAAGTTGTGCCTGTATACAGGTAATACCAATGTGCTAGTATAGTGCCAAATAATGGGAAAAACCACGATCACCTATGCTTTTCAAAAAAATCAGCAAATAGCAGACAAATAAGGAAGAAAGAAACAATAACTTAAACAATCACTTTTGCATTGTATTGACCACTATCACACGTCACTGGCTGCAACGTTGTCCCTCTGTGCTATGTCATCGTGGCGAGTGATGACTTCTTGAAGTCGCCGAGCTCTTTCCGGTTCTTTTCCACCACTTGCAGAAGATCCTGCAGCTGTGCCTCGTCCTTTGTGACCGTGTTCGCATAGTCTTGTATCAGTTGGACAACTGCACCCTGCACCCTCCCCGTGTTGGTGGAAGTGGTGTCGAAGCAGAGTCCGATGACGTTCTCCTCACATCCCCAATCTTCGAGAGCATGTATGGTTGCCCGCGCCTGCGACAGTCCGGTGCCGTCAGCAACAGCTGGGACTGACAGCAACTTTCCTTCTGTGCAATGAGGAGCCCCGGAGATGAGAATTGCTTGGCGGTGCTCCGCCGTTCCAAGGAAGTTCTGAAACACGCCATATATTTCAATTTCATGGTTGTAAAGTAACCTATTTTTGTTCACATTCAGTTCTCTTTTTAATTGACATTATGCTTCATGAATCTCATTACTAAATTGATAGCTATGAAAACTTAATCAACTGACCTTGACCATTTTGCCATCCCAGTGGACAACACTGTGCCTCGTGGCGTGAAGGAGTCCTTCACAGCCGTCGCCACTTCACGGCGATGTGACACACTTCCCCGGCGAGCCGTTTCTTTCGAGATGCTGAACTGATTGAGGTCTGCTGGTGGATCCGCCGAACGTGTGATAGCAGCCACAATGCTTACTACCTATGTAGAGAATGGAAAGTGGAAAGGAAACTGTCAAGAATACATGTGGGTTACGGGACACTTTAAAACTGACGCTATCGATGAATACTATACACAATACGCACCTGATTATTAGACATGCGGAAACGATCAGCCACTTCCATGACAGCAGGTGCATTAAGGATGCGGGGAGGAAGATTGACAGACACACTTGGCTCTTTCGGCAGGGGGAACGCTAGTTCTGTCTCCGACTCTCCTGACATGCCAGTATCATCATTCTCCATGGCCTCATCTCCGGTTTCGTATGCACACTTTGAGGTTTGCGGCTCCTGGCGAGGACGTTTTCTTCCTTCCTGTAGCTTTCTTTTTACAGCGAAAACTTTATCGTTCCCGCTCATCGTTGCCACCCGAGGACCACGTTGATCGAGGTAGAAGTCAATGTCTTCTTTCTTGTCCTTGTCGGACAGCAGTCGATTCTTTTTTATATCTTCGACAGCGTCAGATGCTCCGATATCCCACAGCTTGTCCACACTGTCCGAAAACTTCTGCCGTTTTCGTCCGGCGTCAGTTTCTCGTTTTCTGCTCTTTTGGAGTAAGTGCCACTCTTTCCACAATGCCTCTAGCTTCCGTTCGCAGTTGAGCTTTGTGATTGTTTTAATGCGGGCCATGTTCCAAAACTTTAAGACGTTGTTTACGGTTTCTTTGAATGCGTCTTTCCTGTTAGCAATGTACTGGATAACACTGAAGAAGTATTGCAAGACCTGCCGTGTTGTTGGCAATTTGCTACCACTGATGGAGGACGACGGTTGGCCAACTAAAAAAATTTCCGAGGCCGATCTTAGAGAAGGTAGCGATGTTATTTTCGCCTTTCCTTTTGATGACTCTCTATTTGTAGCTTCAAGAGTTCTTCCAGTTATGGTTGCCATCGATTTGTCCATGACAAAGGATGAGGAACTCAGACAGAATTTCAAAATGTTATGATCTGCAAAAAAAGAAATAGGTTAGGTACCTGGCACAGGCATAGTGCATTTTCTAATTACCTATATACATTATACATTCCGCCCGGGTATGGTGACTCATTTTTTTGAAAAGTATAGGTGATCGTGGTTTTTCCCATTATTTGGCACTATACTAGCACATTGGTATTACCTGTATACAGGCACAACCTTTAAACCATTAGTCGTATGACATTGGCAGGCACACCAAACGACTTCTCTCATTAAGAGGATTCATAAAACATCCCTACTTAATGATTTATCTTGATTCAGTAAAAAGTTAAAAAGTACGCATTTTAAAAAAAAAACGTAATTTCAAGGTCGATGCGAGACCCCTAAATATTGATCAATTTTTGTAAAAATGGTACCAATGTGCTAGTATAGTGCCAAATAATGGGAAAAACCACGATCACCTATACTTTTCAAAAAAATTGAAAAGTGGGCCACCCTAATGACCATGGACGACCAATAAGCATGGTAATTGGGTAATGCACGGAAAAATACATGGATTTTTTGAAAAACAGTTCTGAGAGACGAATTTGAGAGGTCAGTCTGTACCTAGAAATGAAAGTAAACACAAACATTGAACATGGGAAAATGAGGATGAAAGCCTCCACTGAATATATTAGAAGAGTAAAAAAATATGTAAAGCAGAACTTACCACCAAAAACAAACAGCAATTAATCAATTAGCAATCCCAGTCATCCAGTATAACTGGAATAATAGATTGGCCACAATATGAAATTAATAAACTCGCTGTATAAACTAGGAAAATTTTCAACTACACAAATTAATATATAGAAACCAATGTTATAACAGACTGTATTGACCAAGAAAACGAGGAGGAGCAGGACTAATGGTGGAACTATACAAAAACTATGAATAAACTCTATTGCTTATAATAATTATTTTCGTATGCTATGTAGGAAACCAAAATGGTACAGTGCCAGATTTATGTTTACTACTCGTTACCTACCTACCAGCCAAATGTTAATTCGGAAGAATATATATAATTTCATTACTACCCAGAAGATATAAGATCTCTACAAACCGACATAAACAGAATCTACAAGTGGACGGAAGACAACAATATGAAGTTTAACACCGAGAAATTTCAGCTATTACGGTACGGAAAAAGAGAAGACCAAAAATCCATGGAATGGACAGGAAATTCAGGGAAATTCTAGAGCGAAAGATTTAGGGGTTGTAATGACAGATGATGCTAAATTTGAAACAAAATAAGATAGCAGTAAACAGAGCAAAGAGAATAACGGGACAGATATTGAGAACCTTTAAACGAAGGGATAGGAATGTAATCGATTCCTCTACTGAAAACCCTGATCATACCCAAATTGGAATACTGCGCGGTCCTAACATCCCCATATAAAAAAGAAGACATTATATAGCTGGAAGGGATCCAGAGAAGCTTCACAGCCAAGATCAATGGGTGCAAATAACTAAATTACTGGGAAAGGTTACGCGAACTAGATCTATATTCACTGGAAAGGAGAAGAGAGATACACCATTATTTACACTTGGAAAATAATGGCGAAATTAGTCCCTAATCTTACTCTGAACGCTATAACTACCCAAACAACGGTGGAAGGTAGAAACGGTAGACTGTGTCATATTCTCAAATTGAAGACGAGACAGAGGACATCCTTAACCCTAAAAGAAAATAGTTTTGTAGTGAGAGGACCAAAACTGTTTAATCAGTTGCCCAAAGACCTAAGAAACACGAAGGGAGTTACAGTGGACATCTTCAAAAGAAGACTATACGCCTGGCTCAGAACAAATCCCGATGAGCCGGGCGTACCTGGCTATGTGAGGTGGAGAGCACAAGAAACCAACTCACTACTTCACCAGGCCAACTCGAGAGGAGGGGCGACAAGCTTGACCTTCGTGAAATGAGGAATCATCGCGCGAAACCTTTGTAAGGTTGTAAGCCTATGTAAGGTAAGGGTCCAAAACAGCTGTTTTTGTTCAATATCCTGTCTTCAGGTACTGTGTACCTCATCTATATGACAGTCTTAGTTCAGACAACTGATGGTTTACAATACCTTATTCTTGTAATGTAGCAAAGGTATATGCATATTAAGTTATGTTATAAGATTGGCCACCTTGTCGTGGTGGGTGGGCTCCCGTGTTGACCCAGTAGGCTACGTCGGCGGGGGCTTAACTCCCGCAAGGGTCACCCATGCCGGTCAGGCTGCTGGGGGACCGGGGTAAGAGCCACTAAAGTCTTTGGCTCCCAGTACGGGTCTCCAATGCTGTCCTTCAGAGGTGACGCCCTTAGGGCGTCACTGTGTTGGATGTTTGGGTGTCCGGGCCTGTGGGATTGGAGGGGTGGGGTCTTTGCGCCGTTTGGGGGCAAACGTTTGCATCACGGGGCCCCATTTTTAAACGGATGGTGTCCCCTGGGGACGAAGTACCCCGCCCCCTGTGGTTTGCGCTCGACCTCTCTTTCTCACCGGTAGACAGTTTCTCGCGTCTCCTTGGTCCGTGTTCTACAACATCAATAACATATGGAAACTATTACCTCTTGTCCTAGAGCTCGAGTGGTGGGCAACCAGGCCCGCCGAGTCATCTACCACTGGAAGACCAGGTCTTGAGGAGGTCGACCCCTCCTCCAGCAGCGGAACACTTGCACTCTCTTTTGTTACCGACCCCAGCATGTACCTTGAACATGCCTTTGGATATACACCCTCTGGAGCAGGGTTCTTGCCCCTGCCCACCTCAGCCGCCTTCGGACAAGTCAGGTTCCACCCATGACTTGCCTCCAAAACCCGGCTTCTTACTCTCCCCGTATGCCCCTCCACCCACAGTCGGCCTGCCTCCCCACGGAGAGAGCCCCACGGCGGACGGGGAAGTCGGTATTCACGTCCATCCTATCGACCGTTGGATATCCCAGTTCACTTCGATTCTGCAGCCTCTCTATCCCTTCTAAGTATCCCAAAATTTCTAGTGATCCGGCCTACCTCTGGGTCCCTTCCGACCAACTCTAAACCGACGTTTCAGGCGATCTGAGCCCGCAGCAACTACAGCCGCTATGATGTGCGACCACAGAGGGATGGCTCCCTCCTCATAAAATCACGCTCAGCAGCAGAGACGAAAGCGCTACTCTTCCTCACTGAGGTCCTTGGATGCTCGGTGTCCGTCTCCCCACACCCTCGCCTGAACCAGTCAGGGCACTATTTACGCCACCCCCCTATTATCGATACAGTGAACGAGCTCTTGGAGGACCTCGCACCCCAGGGTGTCACTAAGATCCATCGTTTTACATCCCGATAGGGAGGCACCCCCCTCCCCCACCCCGCGCCTACTTCTAGCCTTCAATACCTTAATCCCTCCTGACCGTATTGTATCGGGTATGGGATACCGCACGTCATGCGAGTTTAGTGTCAGCCCATACATCCCAGACCCGACCAGTTGCTTTAAATGCAACGAGTTTGGACACGTCAGCTCGGTTTGCCGGCAACCGCACCAACTGTGTGTTCGTTGCGGACAAATCGTTCACAAAGTGCCTCAACACACCCAAATGCTCCAATTGCGAAGGCGCACATCCCTCTTCATCCGCGAATACCTTTTCTTCAAGTTCGAGGAGGTCCAAGGCCTGCAGGTAGCCGACTTCCTTAGCCTCCGAGAGGCGCGAGACAGGGTGCGGAGTCGGGAGGTGAGGCCGGGGGTATCTTACGCCGCTGCCCTCGGCTTTGTCCTCTCGGCACGCCGCCCTGGTCTGCCGCTCAAGCCCCCCTCCACCACTGGGCCCCATCCCTCCCAAAGGGAGTCCTCGCTGGACCCGACGACCTCCTGTCCCCCCACTATCCCTCCTCTTCACGCACCTAACCTGCTACAGATTCCCCAGGAGTCTGGGACCAGGACACCCAGGCTCCATTCCCCTCGAACCCTGCCCTCCCAGCACTCTGCACACACCCGAACCTAACGCCCGGAGCAAGCCGACGAAGCGAAGGCGCCGGAGCAAGCTGACGAGGCGGAGACGCCGGAGCAAGTCGCCAGACCCTCCGGCCTTTCAACATGTCTCTCCCTCTTCCCCCAGATCTAAGAAGACGGCTCGGACCCTCACACCGCCCACTTCGTCTACGAGGACCATATCACCCCATCGCGGAAGTCTTACCAATCTACCCCCACAGATTCTGACAATAGTAGCCGAATTACATGACCCGCGTCCAATCTGGACAACATCCTCTTCCCCGAGGATCCAGTGAATGCGGCTCTGGCGCAACTACATGGTGTGGCCAAGGGGAGCTCGGCCGCGTCCATGAGTCTTATCGGTATGCCCTTGCCTCCTGGTGCCATTTTTTCCACCCCTCCACGAGAATACTCTGGTTCATCTTCCACCCCCACAGTACCTGCCCCCACCAACATCCCCGTCCCCCTCCCTGTTAGCCACCCTGAGCACATCCTCCCGCCAACCTGCCCGATCCTTCTGGTACCCCCTCTCGCCACCCAGGGTCCGCCGTGAGACCCCAGACAGGCGGGGAGGTGCCACTTTGGAAAATAAAGCGCTCCCTCCTGGCCCGAACACAGAACCCCAACAAGAAACCGCTCACCTTCTGAGCCCACGACGTTTGCCTGGCTGCCGTGATCCACGCCTGCGGTCTCGCTCGGCCGACTCGACCCCGCAATTCCCGCGGAGGTCGACTGGCCGACCGATTCCTTCTCTGGTGAACGGCAGGCAGCTAGCCATGCTCCTGACCCATCCTTCCCTTTCGCAAACCCCAGATCGCCCTTCACACCCCAACCCCCTAGCACCTACACCTTTACCCATCCCCCATCATCGAATAATGGACCCCACCCCGAAACTACAATAGTACATTGGAATTGCAGAGGAATATTCGCGAATTATGAAGGTCTTAATTCCTTGATTGCCACTTCCCGTCCGGTGTGTTTGTCTCCAGGAGCTAATCCTGGAGACCAGGCCCATGCCCTGCCCTACTCGATATTCCTACATCACCACCCCGTCTCCTACCTGCACTCGAAGGGGGTCCGCCATTTTCATACACCACGCAGTCCCCTTCCACAGTCTCTCTATCTGATCCCCGTTACAGGTGATTGCTACCCGGCTTTCTCTGGATGGACAGTACACCGTCTGTTCAATATACCTCCCTCCCCACACTCAAGTCTCCCGCGATGACTTGGTGGAGGTGGCACAACTACTCCCCAGGCCCTTTCTATTACTAGATGATTTGAATAGTCGCCACCCCTTGTGGAGAAAGACACACCACCTATATGGCCCCGACCCTGATTACTGTCATGACCGAGCTCTCCTTCGAGTGCCTCAATGATGGTTCTCCTACATTTTACCATGCCACCACCTGCACTCCATCCTGTATAGACCTGTCCTTCGTCTCGACCGATACCCTCCTAGATTTCACATGGCAAGTCCCCAAGAGGAGTGTGGAAGTGACCATTTCCCTGTTCAACTCACGCTAAATTGGCCCGATCAGACCGTTCGGGTAGGAAAAATGGATTACTGCCAAAGCTAATTGGTCCCGCTTCCACGACAATACATATACAACCGTTACGACTGCCCACTTCCCATACTCCTACAGTGCATCGCATACTTCGAGTCAATCGTTGTAGCAGCTGCAAGCATTAACATCCCACGATCCTTCGCCTACCCCAGCGCCCGATGGGTACCTTGGTGGACCCCAGAGTGCACGGAGGCCATACGCGCCAAAAAGAAGGCTACTCGACGCTACTACCGTCCGCGACTCCCCATCCATCGCACGAAGATGCAGCGGGCCAGGGCCATCGTCCGCCGTACAATGAAGACGGCGCCCCGAGCTTCTTGGCGTGCCTTTGTATCTGGAAGAAGGTACGGGTTGTCGAGAGGCGACATGTCCTCTCCCGACCCGCGTCCTCCGGACTAACGACGGACTTCTATACGAGCTTAAATCGGTGGCAAGCCACCTAGCTTCTACCTTCGCCGCCGTTTCTTCCTCCGCAGACAGTTCCCTCTTACCCGCCCCAAAAAATAGCTCCTCTTCACCGTTCCTAGACAGCACCTACAACCGGTTGTTCACCATGCGTGAACTACAGGCGGCACTGGCCTCTCGACGATCCCCTTGTCCCGTCCAGGACGCTATCCCGTACAGCATGACCCAGCACATCCGCCCTACCTTACAAATTTTCCTACTAGACCTATGCAACCGCATATGGATAGAAGGCACCTTCCCCCTCCCGGTGGAGGGATGCCCACGTAATCCCTATCTCCAAACCCGGCAAAGATTCCCTCGATCCCACAAACTACAGACCAATCGCCCTAACGTGTTGTGCCTGCAAAATCTTCGAAAAAATGGTCGCTACGCGATTAGCAGCTCCAAAATCTGGTTCTCGTCGGAGCCCTGCCGACCTTCATCAGGGACTTCCTCTCCTCTCGAACCTTTGAAGTTCGGGTGGGCTCAGCCCTCTCAGACACCTTCGTGCAGGAGGACCCACAGGGAAGCATCCTCAGTGTTCTGTGCTTTTCCATCGTTGTATAAACAGTCTCAAAATGCCTTCCACCCACCATCCGTTCTTCCATATACGCGGATGACCTTGCGATCTACTTCGCAGGGCGGGAGCCGTCCGTCGTTCAACGGCAAATTCAGCTCGCCATCTACCGGATGGAAAGGTGGGCGACGTCGGTGGGGTTTCGCCTCTCCACCCCGAAGACCAAGTGCATGCTTTTCAGCAGTAGTAGTCCCGCAACCCTTCCTGTTCTCTCTGTCACGTTATATGGCAATTCTCTTGAGGTGGTACCCTCCACGCGATTTCTGGGCATGACTCTAGACCGACGGCTCAACTGGGTTCCCCATCTCAAACACCTGAAGCAATCCCTTCAACGTCCCCTCACTCTCCTAGATCACCTCTCCCACACCACATGGGGTGCAGACCGACGCTCTCTCCTTCGCCTTTACATTTCCATGATGCAGTCGAAGCTGGACTATGGCCGTGTAGTATACAGTTCGGCCTCCAACGCCTGCCTCCGTATCTTGGACCCGGTCCTTAATAGGGGCCTCCGCCTCGCCACCGGTGCCTTCCGCTCTTCTCCTCCAAGTGGATTGCAATTACCTCCCTCTCGCCCTCCGACGGGGTTTGCTCATCATGAGGACATACCTCCGTGCACAGAGACTGCCCTCTTCGCTTCTATGCGTAGTGATTTCTGAACTACCACCCCAGGGACGGAGCTGGCACTTCACTGAAGCGGTCCGCTCTTTCCTTGACCTTTCCAACATGCCCGCCCCCTCAGTTATCTCCATCTCATACAACATCTACCCTTCATGGCTCCTCACCCCTATTAAGTTTTGCAGGGACCTGTGTGCCCTACCAAAGACTACCACGACCGCTACGGTATACAAGTCATTCTTCCGAGAACACGCAACCCAACACCCGGACACAGTCCCCATTTATACAGATGGTTCCCGCTCGGAGGCTGGTACGGCCGCCTCAGCGGTGATACTGTCCCAGCCGCTTTCTCGAGGCGTCACCCTGCCCCGCGACGCCTCCGTTTTCTCAGCAGAACTTTTGGCGATTATGGAGGCCTTCGACATTGTGCGCACCCACTCTGCCGACTCCTTTGTCATTTATTCAGATTCCCAAAGCATACTTCTCTCCCTATAAAGATTTAACCCCCCCTCATCCGCTCGTCTACACCATCCAGCAAACCTTCCATTTTTTAACGACCTTCCGACACAAGACAATCGCCTTCTGCTGGGTCTCGGCACATGTCGGCATCCAGGGTAACGAGGAGGCGGACCGCACGGCAAAGACGGCCTGCTTACTGCCGGCCTCCCGGCCTCTCCCTTTCTCCGGCTTTTTCCCCGACTCTCCACTCCCACTTCCGCTCCATCTGGCAACGGAAATGGGACCAGGCCACACAAAACAAATTCCCCAAGATCAAACTGCAATTAGGATACTGGGCCTCCTCATTCCACCGTCCCGCCATAAAGAAATGATTCTAGCCCGTCTCCGCCTCGGACACACACGCATTACACATGGTCACCTTATGGCTAAATCGCCGCCCCTATCACAATCGTACATCTCCTGGTCGAATGCCCAAACCTGTCCGCTCTTCGTCGCAGATGTTTCCCTCTCTTGTCCAAAATTTCCATAACCGAGCGTCTACAATCGATCCTCGCCGAAGGCCCCATTCAGGAGCGGCTCGCAGGTAGGCACTGTGGAACTGCAGCACCCCCATGATCTTATGATCTTTATATTTAAATATTTAAAATAGCCTCTCTGATTGTTTTTCAATGAACTTTGAGTTTTTAAATCAGATTATGTCCTTTTTTCCTTAAGCTATTTCAATGCCGAACGAATGAATCACGAAATTAGCTTCAGCCTTCCCGTGGAACTGCGTACTTAACAGTTCCAGATTTTGTTCGAAACGCTTGAAACCTCGGTGGCGGACGTACGAAGAGCGAGTCAGAATCGCGGGTTTAAGAGGATCCAAAGCACTGTGGACAGAGCAGTGCCGATTTGTTTGTTTGGCGTGGTAGTTGTGTTGCTGTATCGTTTGCTAATTCGAAATTTAATTTCCGAATTGCATTTATCAATAATTCGTTATCATTTATTTTTTGTCGTGAGATTGAAGTTAATTATATAATAATTGGATTATTTACAATATATATAGCTTTCATTTCTTAGAATATTTTTTCGCTCAGAATAAAAACAGAAGAATGGAATTTGTTTATAAATAAAATTTTTGGCAAATTCGAAATTACCCGTTAAGCGTAAGTACCCTATAATTGATTTTATGATACTATTTTACTTATTTTTATGACTGAGTAGTGAGTAGTTATCTATTTATCTATTCGACTTTCTCTCTCTCTCATATATCTATATATATAATCGACACAATTGTTCGCAATTTCTGAGGCAGCACCCCCATAACTGAAAGTCACGAGCCGCCACTGGCCCCATTATTCAGCGGAAGCGATTTTCCTTTTCCTCACTCTTTCCCATGTACTTCTTCGTATCTAAGACCATACTCCTCCTAACCACTATCCAGCAATTGAATCTTCCTCACCCCTCCGAGTCTACCATCCCCAACTCAGTGACACCACTCACCCACTGACTCGCTAAGATATGTACCATTTTCACTAGGTATGAATCGGCGGTAAATTAAAGAAGGAAAAAAAAAAAGATAAGATTGTATTTGTCTGTTGCGGTAAATGGCTATGGATTGTAAATGATCCGCAATAAAGATGTTTTTTTTATGGAGATTAACCAAATGCACAGATCTACCATAGTTATTACTGGCCAGTACCTGATTAGTGCCATCAACCCCCATCTAAGCTTGGTATGTGAACATCGTGGAAAAAACCACAGCAGCGAACTTCAGTTACCAAACTAGCCAAACATTTTGCACCAACAAGCATTCAGGAAGAAAGAGAAATACCAGAAAAACCAAGAACATTGGAGACGAAGTATCAGGTCATCCCATAAGTAATGTCATTTTTTACGATAGATTAAGTTTAAACTAGTCCTACTCGGTTTAAGCATAAATTTTCCGAAGGTTATATCTAAGAGGAGATATATCGTGTTTCTCTACATACTTTACAGACCTTGACCAGTGAAGACGTGTGTTTTGCTTTATGTGAACCCCTCATAAACATGGCGGTGTCAGAAGAGCATATCAGGCATATAATGCTTTACGAGTTCAAAAAAGGGAATAGTGCTACTGAAGCAACGCGAAACATTCAGGACGTTTATGGCAATGATATTTTGCATGTGAGGAAATGTCAAAGATGGTTTCAAAAGTTTAGGAATGGTGACTGCTGTTTGACAGATGCAGCACGCTCTGGACGCACTGCTGAGTTTGATGATGACCTGCTGTTAGCCGCACTTGAAGAAGACTTCAACAACTGTCGAAGAATTGGCCCAGAAACTCAATTCATCCCCGTCCACCATCCATCGACATTTGCAACAACTCGGGAAAGTGCCTAAGTTAGGAAAATGGGTGCCACATGAGTTGTCGGTCGACAATCTGAGGGTGCGGGTAAACAGTAGCACAGCTCTTCATTCCCGTGAACTCCAAGATCCGTTTTTGCACCGTTTAGTGACTGGTGATGAAAAGTGGATACTGTACCAGAATGTTAAGCGCCGTCGACAGTGGGTTTGTGCCAGAGAACCAGCGACACCACAGCCAAAACCAAGTCTTCACCCTCGGAAGGTGTTGTTTAGTGTTTGGTGGGATAAAGGTGGTGTAATACACTTTGAAACCTTACCAAACAACCAAACAATCACCGCTCAAGTCTACTGTCAACAACTGGATCGATTGAACATTGCACTAAAAGAAAAGAGACCTACTTTGGTTAATCGGAAAGGAATCGTGTTCCACCACGACAACACACATCCTCATACCGCTCGGATCACTTCTGCAAAAATTGAGGAGCTTGGGTGAGAAAAACTTCCACATCCTCCATATTCTCCAGACCTTGCGCCTTCAGATTATCATCTCTTCAGGAGTCTGAAAAACTATCTTGACGAGAAACAGTACACTTCTAGATGACCTGCACACCAGTCTTTGTACGTTTTTTGCCTCAAAACCGCCTGAATTTTATAGACATGGCATTGAAAAGCTTGTAGGACGTTGGCAGAGTGTCATTGATTCCGATGGAAAATATACTAGATTAAAAAGTTTCAGTTGAGTTTTTTTTTGTCCTTCAAATTCCGATCTAAAAAACGACATTACTTATGGGATGACCTGATACTTGGGTGGGAAGATTTGCAACTGAAATAGAGACACTATATAGATAGAAAAGATCACAAGAATGGCTAAATAGAGGTACCTTGCGTTTTGATGGAGAATAAATCATAATGGGCACACAAGACCAAGCGCTATACACAGATGGTTTTAAAAAGATGGCTGGAATCTCGCTGAATAAGTGCAGGTTCTGCACTTATCATTCAGTGAAGTGGAGAGTGTAGGACACCTAATATCAGGTTGCACAACACTGCTGGGGGATCGGTGGTACATACACACATAATAAGATCTGCAGGCTCATTCATTTGCACCTCTGCAAAAAGCATCAGATCCCAGTCACCAAAAGATCCTGGGGACATACCCCTCCACTAGACTGTCCCCAAAAAAATAATTTTGAAAGTTGAGTTCGCATACCCTGTTAATTGATGAGGTTTGGTTGTAGAATATGCCTGGTAAAATATAGGGTTGATTGAGTAATATTAAGCGACTGCTCAGAGGACATGAAGTTTGCTGAAATAGGGTAAATTTCGCATCCTCTGTAGTGTACAGCACAATATTTAAATGTTCAGTTTTTTTCATTTATGTATTAATTATTTAAGGCTTTTTCTTGTTACTAATGGTTATCATTTATGTTTCAGAAATTATGTTCGCCATATCTCATGTAAATGCAAATGGCCAAATAAAGATTACATAAGCTTATTTGGCTAGCAAATTTATCTAACTATATTTAGGCTCACCACAAAAATGACTGAAACTAGAAGGCAAAAATACAGTATGGCTGATTGGTATCATGGGAAATAATATGATGGAAATCAGCTTCCAACACTTAGACAAGTGCTTTGTCGCTTATTCCATGGCATCATAAAGGAGAAGCAAACGCTACTAGGAGCAGCATCAATTACTGTTGAGGAAATGTTGGTAATGTGGAGGAAGGCCAATATACGAACATCACAAAAACCAAATGTTCTCGCCAAACTCAAGAAAATCTATAACCAGTATGTATGCTTGGGGAAAAATAAGCATAGAAAAAGCAGCACCCAAGAATCTAACACAAAAGCATTTGAAGAACAGCTTGATATTCTTTTTGATATATCTATCTCATGAAAAATGCAAGTGGCCTAATAAAGATTGCAGAAGATTGGGAATTTCTGGAAGATCAACATGGAGTGCGAAAAATGTATATGGCTGGTCAAGATAAAGTTTTCGTGGCAGAAATGGAAAGGAAGGAAAAGAGGCTAGAGGGAGAAAATGAGCTTCGAAAAAAAACATATGACATAAACACTGCTGAAAAGCAAACAAAGGCAGGAAATTCAAAGGATGAACTAGATTCTATATCAAGTGACACTGAGGAGGAAACATGCATAAGTGAATACCATAAACGAAAAATCTCCAATCCCGTGCCTTCTACTTCTATTTCAACTCCCTCGAAACAACAAATATCAAATCCAAATCCTCGGCGAATAATCAACGATCCTAGGTTCTCTGCTGCATTGGATCGTACAAATACATCTTTAAAGGAAGCAATACACATAGTTACTCCTGCTCTTCAGGCAGCAGGAGTTGATATTAGGGAGGTTACCCTCTCAAAATCATCAATACAAAGATCAAGACTGAAATCTAGAGCAAAGTTAAGTAAAGAAAGAAAAAAAACATTTAACCCAGAAACTCCTCTCATTATACATTTCGATGGAAAGCTAGTCCCCAGTTCTGATGGAGGAAAATCTGACCGTTTAGCTGTTGTTGCCTCGGGTAGAAATGTAGAAAACTCCTAGGAATCCCTAAATTGGTGGAAAGTACGGGAGTCAAGATGGGTAGAGCAATATCACAGTTAATAGAGGAATGGGATGGCATACGAAACTGGATTGCTGGTCTTTGTTTTGATACAACAGCCAGCAATACTGGCATCCATGGAGGAATCTGCACCACCATTGAACAGGGACTCCAGCAGAGAATACGTTTCCTAGCTTACCGCCACCACATTCTTGAAATAGTAGTGGGAGCTGTTTTTGACAAATTCTTTGTATCTCGAGGGCCTGATATAGATATTTTTGCGAGGTTCAAAGATCAGTGATCTTGTTTAGACAGAAGTGAATATACTCCCTTTGAAAGTGATGCCAGAGAAATGTCAGAAAAAGAATTAGAATGGGTGAAGCGGGAACGTGATGACCTGGTACCAATGTCTCCATGAAAAATTGCGAGACAACCATGAGCGCCACGATTATCAGGAATTCCTAGAGCTAGCCCTCATTTCTTTGGGGGTAAAACCATCAAGAGGAATACACTTTACAGCTCCTGGAGCATACCATAGGGCAAGATGGATGGCCCAAAGGCATTTACTACTTAAGAATGTATCTATTTCGAGATCAATTCAATTTGAGAGACAAAGAAAAAGAAGCTATCAGACTTAACATATTTTGCGTATCAATATATATAAAAGCCTGGTTTAATGCAATAAGAGCTGCCATTGCCCCTACCAATGATCTATGGATGATAACAAAGCTGGAAGATTCCAAAGAAATTGATAAAGAGATATTGACTGTGGCATTAGGCAAACTCAGATCCCACCTTTGGTACTTATGCGAGGATTTAGCACCTTTAGCATTTTTTTCAGAAGTCAACAACTCGAGAAAAGGGTGCAATGGTGCAAGCTTTTGGAAACCAAGTTAAAACTGAAGATCTTCGCAGAGTAGAATGCAAAACAATTCGGACTTTCAAATGTAAGAATCTTTCTGACTTTATAACGTGCAGATCATTGAATTTTTTCAAGGCTATGAAAATTGATGAATCATTTCTAACAGTAGATCCAGCTGCATGGTTGAACACCCAGCATATATTCATGGAAAGGATTTAGTTTCCCAGCTGAAAGTGGTTAATGAGTGCGCTGAAAGAATGGTAAATTTGCCACTGATTTTAATGAAACCATTACGACCAGTGAAGAGCAACGCCAGTTTCTTTTTCAAGTTGTTGAGTTCCATCGTAGAAAAATTTTAACCCCTACAAAAGCGTTTTTTATAAAATCAAGCAATATAAATTTATGACGCAAATTGGTATCAAAGGAAAGAAATTGTGATTTCTCCCAAAATTTCATATTTTTGAATGCTGTAAAGCAGTCACTAAATATGCACCAAATTGGATAAAATTTGTACGTGATGCATGTTTCATCAAGTGTCACAAAATGAAGACCTCTGCGAGTTTGAACGAATAAATGTTTTTTTTAACATCACAACTTCGGACAGTCTACCCTCCACCAGTAGTAGGAAATGAAATAGTAACTATTTTCTATGACACCATCATACCAGCAGGAACATGCATAGAAAATAAAGCAGTAAAACCAGACCTATTAGTGTGGGAAAAAAAGGTAAAACTGCTTTAACCCCTTCAAGATGTTGACATGCGTGTGTATGTCCAATTAGCACGCTCCAATATACAATGACATATGTGTGTATGTCCAAAACTTAAATATTTGTAACTAAAAGCAGAAATGACGTATAATTTAGCTTTCTTTAATTTTTGGACATATACACGCATATCAATAATGTCGTCATATATTGGAGCACACTAATCAGACATACGTACATATGTCACCATAGTGAAGGGATTAATAATAGATGTAAGTGTTCCAAATGATTACGGAATTAACAGCAGAGAGGAAAAAGTCACAAAATATCAAGACTTGAAGAATGACTTTAAAAAGAATGTGGAAGTGGAAGCTCCATGCGATAGATATTATGACTGTTATAATTGGAGCAACAGAGTAATAAAAAAGAATTTAAAGAACTACTTGGACACTATGAATGCGTCAGTGACAATGGGTGAAATAGAGAGAGAGAAGTATTAGGGGGGAACGGTAAACATCTTGAAGAGAGGCTTCAGGAGTAACCTGCACAGATGAGCACCACCTTTGCAGTTCTAGGAAGGAACTTTGGTGGAGCCAATGTGATAAAAATGTGAAACAACGTGAAGTAACCAAGCAGAGAATGGAATGAGGAAGTAATGGAAGTTCAGAGGCAAGGAGGAGATGCCAGAAATAACAATCACATGCTTAAATATAAAGACCAAATTGGGAAACATTTCTAATTTTAAAAGCCAAGATCCAGATATGCACCCGAACTTTTGGCTCAGACAAGTTTCACTATTCACCATCACTAGTTCAACCTTCACCTGCTTGCTGAATGGTGAAGATCAGTCACCAGAATGGCCACCCTCTTTCCCACATCTCTGGATACAAAGCTTTCAAACAAATAGTTTGTGGAGTAATTTTCATGGGATAGGGGAAGCCACCAACGATAAACAAGACGGTCTGTTTGCAGGCCACCCACCTGGTGGGGTAGCTATGCAGTGGAAGTTATATATGGGAAATATATTAATGAATTGAAACTTGGTTGAAACTGGCCAACTCGAATAGAAATTTGTGTTGATAACAAAAAATGTGCCATTCTCTGTATCTATATGGCTTTTCAGGCAGTTGATAATGAAGAAGATTACTTCATTGAATTGGGGCAGGTCAATATTATTGATGAGTTGCATACAACATGTGTACTGTGGAGCTATTATTGCTGATCTCAATGATAATGTGCTTAATGATAATTCTTTGTTTAGCAACCACTTAAAAGCCTTCTGTGAAGAAGATAACTTGACTTGAAGATAATAACGTGTTCATAAAGATAAACGATTAATATGATCGTGAACAGCGTTGAACGCCATGTTTATTAGTCTTACACAGTAATAAGGTTCCATTATGATTACTGCAAGTCTATAGGAAGATATACCACAATACAATTTTTTTATATACTAGTGAATTTGAACCAAAAATAGACATTACACAACCTCCACACTCCCTCATTCCCCTTCCCCACCCACCAGTCTCGCGTATATTAAATCATTATGTAACAATATTAATAAAGCTGTCTGCAGAGTCCGTGTGCAGCTTAAACCTTTACTAACTTATGAATCTAGTGAGACCAAGACAAAGGTAATGAAAATTGCAAGAAGGAAAGGGGCACAAATGAACCTAACGATAGGAAATCGGACCTTAAAAGAAGCTGAGCAGTTTAAATATCTGGGAAGCCTATTAACCAACAATGGAGATTGCAGTAAGGAAGTAAGATCTAGAATTGGTATGGGTAAGGTAGCTTTTGAGACAGAGAAAAGACTACTAACAGGTAAACTCAACTTGAAGCTGAAGAAAAGGTTAGTAAAAAGCTTGATATGGAGTGTGGTATTGTTAGGAGCAGAAACAAACATGGACACTGAAAACAACTGAAAAGAAACTCCCGGAAAGTTTTGAAATGTGGATTTGGAGAAGAATGCTAGAAATAAGCTGGAGGGAACGCCAAAGTAATGAAGTACTGCAACAGGTAAGGGAGGAAAGAAGACTCATTAAGTTGATACGAGAAAGACAGAAGAAATGGATCGGACATGTGTTGAGAGGAGAAGGATTGTTGAAGGTGATAGAGGGTAGATATGAAGGTAGAAGGCTAAGGGGAAGGAAAAGGAAAGCAATGCTGGATGATTTGAAGGCAGGCAGGAGCTATCATGAGATGAAAAGGATAGCTCAAGATAGAACACTTTGGCGGGACACATGAGTTGGACCTGCCTGATAGACAGAACACGATGGATGAATGGAATCTACACGATTATGTGTATTCACATTGAGCGAGAAAAAGATTGAGACAGTGTGAGAGAGAGCGAGGTAGATGGCAGAGATAGTTAGTGGGAAATGGTTTATCGATTGTTACACAAAGAACTTGTTAAGTTTCGATCTGAATAACAGTAACATTATCAAAATCCCACAAGAATAATCCACGGTTATACAAGCATAAACATATTTATATATACTTATAAATTCATACAATATCATGCTAATGTTTGTGAAATGACGTTCATGGGCCAAACCGTGGTGTTGGCATGGTTACTTGCTGTCGCCGTCAGGAGAGACTACGTATGGGCGTGTCAGTGGAAACCGTAAGGTGACGGTTTCATGAAGCAGGATATCACCAACGGTTTGTGGCTGATACCTATTATATTAATAGCGTTTTCCAGATTGTATTTGTATCATCAATGTAGAGAGAGAATGATTTAATCACGATGGACAGACAAACCCAGTAATGTTTTCCAGATTTCCTGGTGCATTATAAATGTAGAGATATTATATATATATATATTATATACATACACACACACACACACAATAAAACCGATTCGTTATTACACCAAATATGCAATGGTTGAGAATGTTTTACTAAATACTTTATCATACAAAATGCTCACAATTTGCCATAGATTAACATAAATGGCACAGCTATAACCGGTTCATAGTTAGTATTTGGCCCATCCCCCATTATTGTCTATTACATCTTGTAATCTGTGTGGCATAGATGCAATATGGTTATGTATGTGTGGGTTCCTTCTGAACATCTTCCACTCAGCCATAGTGTGATCCAGCAGCTGGCGGCTAGTCCGCTCCTGCCTAGGCTCCCACGAGTTCACCACATTCCTCCACACGTTCCCAATGGGGTCGAGGTCACACCTCTTACTAGGCTAGTCCAGTAGTTCTAGATTTCGCTGCTCCTCGAACCACCACCTAACAATCCTGGCGGTGTGGATGGGAGAGTTTTCCTGTAAATGGATTTTAAAAGTAGAATTATATCTCATCCATACGCTTCATCAATAACCTACTATTCAAGATAGGTTTTAACCCCTATGTATTAGGGGTTTCTCTCAGCTGAATTTAATTGTGCCCCGTTATACAAATAATACAGTCTGCAGTTATCCAGAATAAAATCCTGAACTATTATCATAGTACTGAAAGAGTTTTATTCGTCCCATGTAAATGTGGAAACAGGACATACAAATGCGTGTAATACATAAATCTTACTCTAGTAATAGTATAATATTCTATAACACAAATACAATATACCTGCATAAAGATAATCTGCTCAGGATAGGGCAAGGCATACGCACGTACAGAGCATTTTTTAAGCTTTTCCCACTGGGCAACAAAGGCAGATCGGGAAGTGGGGGAATTAAGTCAGGGGTGTGCTGCCAATTTCTTAACAACCGGTTCTGATACAGATAAGGGTATAAATCGGCGAGCGCCAATGGCACGAGTCATTAAGCTAAGGTGTCTGGGGTGAGCGGTAGCTTCCCAAGCCAACGCATTTTAGTTTTTCCAATCAGCATTTTGTAACATTTTGGCAGAAATTATTTAACATTCTTTATACTCACTAATGACATAATTATCTAAAAAATAAACTAATTTTTCATCAAAAAATAAATAAATATTGAAACGACCACTGCTTGTGATACTACCTATATTTTTCTAAAAAATCCTGAAAACGTTTAAAAAAATTTAGATATAAATAAATTTCTACTGACTTAAATATTTATTAAAAACAAACAAATGGTTTGGTGATCCAATCAAAATTTAGCAACCGGTTCGGGCGAACCGGACCGAACCAGTCCCAGCACATCTCTGGATTAAGGATACTATGGTATGAGAAACAGAAAACTGAGTTCATCTACAGTAAATGGAAATAAGTCTACTTGGAGACCCGTATTGAGTGGAGTCCCACAGGGGTCTATGCTGGGACCTCTGCTTTTTGTTGTCTATATAAATGATCTTGAGAAGGGCCTATCATGTAAAACCTCAAAATTTGCTGATGATCCAAAATTAGGTCATAATTTAATAGTCCCTATTTGATACAAGATATTGAAAAACTGGAAAAAGTACAGAAACGAGTAACAAGAATGATCCTAGCTCTAAGACAATTGACATATAAGGAAAGACTGGCGTATCTAAACATGTTCTCATTAAAAAGGAGGAGGTTAAGGGGTGATATGATAGAGGTGTATAAAATGATAAAAGGGTTGGATAAGATAAATTTTGAGTCTCTTTTCATTAAAGATCACAATAACCAGACTAGACGTCATAGTATGAAATTATTTAAGTCAAGATGTAGAACAAATTTAAGAAAACAGTTTTACAAACAGAGTAATTAAGTTTTGGAACAGTCTGACAGAAGAAGTGGTGACTTCAGATACACTTGATTCTTTCAAAAGAAGGTTGGATAGTATGATGTCTGCAAGGGACATCTGGTGATAGTGTTTAAGCCCATTTTTATTGCATGAATGGTACTACTTTACTTCATATATATTATGTGCATTTAGGTGATAGATCCCACAACTCAACACAAGTGTTGTGGGATATTGGGAGGCAGCATCTTGGGTTAGGAGATACTCTCTGTCCTTACACACCCCATTTAAAGAGATTCCTCTGCCGAGCGGTGCCCCCCATAGTACTGTGAGGTATTGAAAAACTCATGATCTTCACCTGCCCCACAAACACCTTTAAATGGGTGCACACACATTTCTACATTACTGTACAGTCTTTACAGCCACATCTACACTTTTCCTCCTAAGTATATATATTGTAATGTATATGGTTGTAAATTGTGACTTGGTCCGCAATTGATATGGACCGTGACTTATTTTTGGTTGGCAAGGTACTGGTATTGATGGGTACCGTAATGAAATTGACTGGATTCTTTGGATCTGATATATTTGCATGTCAGTTATAAATAGATATAGAGTGTAACGTATTTGTGGATAGTAGCCTATTATGACTTTCATCCTCTGGATCCAGAGATTCTATCTTTAGTTTTAAATTGATAATTAATTAGTTTTATAAGAATTGGTTGTTGCCAATGTACAGGCAGTTTTTACATAGTGGAGCCACCTCGATGGGCCGAAGTGGCCCCTAGTGTGCCCACTATAAAAATTTCTTATGTTCTTATGTAGTGTTAGAAGTAGTATTACTTGTTGTGGCCTTGGAAGATGCATTCATGGCTGGATGTAATTCATACTGAGTTCCAACTAACAAATATGTAAGAGATTTAGACAAATTCTGGGTACCCACTTGAGCATAAGACGCAGAGGAGATAACTGAGAGAAGTACTTACGTCTAGCTTCAGGAAAAGACAAATTATCATCAATTTTTATATGAATAATCTCACTCTCTCTGATCCAATGGGGACACTGTCGAGAATTAACAAAATGAGAAGCTTTACAATTAATACAAGAAACATCTCTATCAGGTAATACACAGGTCTCTTTATCATGATCTTGTCCACATTTAAGACATCTGTTACTATTTGTGTGGGTTCTTGTCCCATGTCCATACCTCCAACAATTAAAACAAAGTAAAAGATTAGGGTAATATCGCTTGACATCATACACTAAATATCCACAGAATAGTTTACTAGGAAGAGTAGCCCCACCAAAAGTACATACTAAAAGAGAAGTAGGAATCTTCTCTCGACCTTTATTTAATCGTTTCATACCAAGAACAGAATTGGTAGAAGACTTTAATTCAGTCAAAATTTCCTCACTTGATAAATTAAGGTTCTGGGGCAAAAATAATACCCTGAATTTTATTCAAATTATAAGCAATCTTAGCCTCAACTTCATAAAGACCATTTATAATTGATTTAGTATCCAAGAGAGCCGGAGACTGTCTCAAGTTGATGGTATTCACGAGCAGTGTTGGGCACTAAAGCGTTAATCCGATAACAGTTAATTAACGAAGTTAACTTTTTTAACGGACTATTAACGGAAGTTAATTTCCATTTATCGTTATCGGACCAGTTAACTTCCGATAACTCGATATTTAGTCTGTTAAAGTCCGTTAACACGTTAACTGCGAGGAGTCATTCACGGAAGATCACAGCTCCGCGAATGAATTCAAACCGCCATAACTTCAGTCTGCCAATTCCGTCCTCTGCCGCAGTGGAACGGCTCTTCTCTCTCGGCAAGGACATCCTGAGGCCCAAGAGGTCAAGACTGGCAGTTGGGCCTAACTTTGAGAAGTTGGTCTTTCTGAAGGGCAACCAGCACATTGTGTCATAGTCTTTAATAAATGTGCCTAAAATTTAATTTTACCTTTCAGTTCCCGCCATAATAATTCTCTGGTAAATTAAAATTTAGTTAATGGTTAGTGGTTACAAGGGTTTCAAAACATGTAATCAGTACATTTTTTATTAAAAATAAAAAAAAAAAGTTATTAAGCAAAAAAGTTGCAAAACTTGATAAAAATACAGTTAAATACCTATTTATTGTTGTATTTTGCATAAATAAACATTTTCTATGGGTTTTAAAGCTTTTTTCCTTGATTTTTTTAAATGTTAGTAAAGAAATAGTTATCGTTAACGGATTATCGTTAACTTCCGTTAACTTTGTAGTAAAATTATCGGATTATCGTTATCGAAGTTAACTTTTGGTTAACGGTGCCCACCACTGTTCACGAGTAATGAGCCAGACCTACAATAGGTGACAGATTTCACTGGTCCACCACAAATAAGCTCTATAGACTTAACACCAAAAAGGCTAAGTTTGGTTAAGGGAACTGACAAATTTTTGCTATTCAAAAAATAAGGTAATATCGCCTTGCTGTAGAAATCGTTACGTTGGATAATTCGAGGAAGTATACCTGTTAAAACAATCTTAGTTTTTCCTTTAATCGCTCTAGTAAGTCCTTGTACCTAGCCAGCAGTTCTTCCGATCTAGAATTTAAAACGTTATTAGTACCAACATGAATAACATACGTTGTGTCCTCGGCGGTACCGTTTGTAAAATGGTCAACACTATTAGTTGTATCCTCCACCCTTGCACCAGGGTAGAAGTAACGGCGCCTACGACGAGGGTTTCTCCCACAGAATTCCTCGAGCTGCCCTCGAACAATGGAATCGCCAACGAGTTATATTTCCGGTTCATCAGCATCTTCGAAATCTAAAACAGAAAACTTATTGTTTGTTATTACTGGTAGACAAGTCTTAGGTTTTCTCAATGGGGCTCCATTACGCACTCGAACGAAGGGTTGGGAACTAGGGGAAGAGAGAGGGCTATTAGTACTATTTATATTATTAGTAGAAGCCTCACTCTGGCCTCCCTCTCACGTTCTAACTCGTTCCTCGGGACTTCCATGCTTGAGCACCACCTGCAAACTAACTGCTCATTATTATTCGCCATTGTAAACGCGTAAGCGGCAATTTTCCCTTCACAGCGACTGCAAGTACTTGACGGGGGTGTCATGCTTTTAATTAGTTAAAAAAAAAAAAAAAAAAAACCGAGAGTTTGGAAATTAACAAATTACAACGTAGGTCTACCACGTACTTATTGTGCCGTCACCTGCCCGAACCCGCAAAAATGTTCTTGAAACGCGGAAACAGGTTCTTGTAAAACAAATTTATACTAAATGAATATATAATTAAGCTACCGACGACGGATCTGTGAAAGAAAGAGTATTAATAATACTAATCTGATCGCGATTCGACCGACTTTCTTACTTTTTTCCCACGGTGTGTGACCACACTCTACCTGATCTCCCGAAGGAAGGGAAAATGAACCTTATTTTCTGATAGATTTGAAAAACAAACCAGGGAAAATGAACCTTATGACTCCTCGTTTTCTGATAGATTTGAAAAACAAACAAGGCAAGCAACGTGCACTAGCCTTGGTTTAATCAAATAATATAGTACTGAATAAAGTCAATAAATGAAATATATTCGTTAATGAATGATTAGTAACACGAAGTAATTTAGTTAAGAATGCACCAAGCACTATTTTTTTTAAAGACACCTCAACGAAAACTACTTATTCAATTGATAACACTGGACACTCGATAAAACACGTTTGTATATATATATATATATATATATATATATATATATATATATATACAGGGTGGGTGGGCCGAAAGTCTGGATCCATAGGAAAATATTTATTTTAATACATAAATTACACCAAATGGTAAATACTTAAAATGAATATCAACTTTAACTCGTAAATGCGTATCCGTGATACTGTACAGTAGTTCGTACTCCAGTATAAATACTCAAATACTTTTTTTATTTCAGCCCAGAAATGGCTTCGAATCTAACAGAAGACCGGGTAGAACTTGTGCTCATGTACGCAAGACAGGGCGCTACACACAGAGAAGTTGCTACCGAATTCAATAGAAATCATCCTGATAAGCATCCAGTAACACATGCGACTGTTAGCAAGTTGTTTAAACGTTTCAAAGAAACAGGAAGTGTACATGATCGACGGCGTTCTGGTCGTCCAAAAACTGCAACTGATGAAAATACCTCTGCAATGGTATGTGAAACTTTAACGAATAGTCCAGTAAAGTCAACAAGAAGATTATCAAATGAAACACGCATCTTGAGAACGTCAATTCGAAGAATTATTAAAAATCATAAATTCCATCCCTAAGCCGCCAATTTGAGCATTTGTTATAATTTGTTGTTTATACTGGAGTACGAACCACTGTACAGTATCACGGATACGCATTTACGAGTTAAAGTTGATATTCATTTTAAGTATTTACCATTTGTTGTAATTCATGTATTAAAATAAATATTTTCCTATGGATCCAGACTTTCGGCCCACCCTGTATATATAAAATGTTTGATTTGATAAAGCTCCATGCAAAGAAATCCAAGGTCATTAGTTCTGGAGATCGAGCCGCCCAGGGCCTGTTGCCTCCACATCCGACCCACCGATTTGGAAATCGTTCATTTAGGTACTCGAGAAGACAGGGCCGGCCTTAGACCAATCGAACCTATTTGATCAAATTGGGCCCCGCGCTCACATGGGCCCCACACTTGGGTTGCAACCTCCAGCTTTGAATAATAAGGAATGCAGTCTTTGGAGCCACGGTTTAAGCAGTTGAAAATACATGTTGATTTATTTGGGTTTTTTGAGTAAATTTCAACAAATTCCAAAAACATGCTGCAGATCTGGAAATTGAGCTAACAGATGTCAAGCTCATGTGATGAATGTGATGAAGCAAAAAACTTAAACTTCAACAAAATTTTGAAAGAGTGCAGAACAGAAAGCAAGAAAGATTTCTTTATAAGTATAGTTTTATTTTAACACGTTTTATGTCAAAATATCAGCTAATAATTTATTAGCTTATATTTTGTAATAAAACGTGTTAAAACAAGACTATTAAAAATAAAACAGTATCTATATTTATTAGTAATAAATATAGATATTGTTTTATTTTTAATACAACGTTATAGCATATATTCATGATACCTAATTTGAAATAATCTTAAGTCCAGGAGGCCCCACCAAAATGGTCCAAATTGGGCCCCGCAATTGCTAAGGCCAGCCCTGCCAGAACAATGTTTGCGTAATGACAAGGTGCCCCATCTTGTTGAAAGACGACGGTGTTCAAAATGCCATCTGAATGAAGCTGGGGTTCCAGGAATTGCTGAAGCATCTCCAGATAAATAAGCCCTGTAACTGTAGCTTCAGCAAAGAAAAAGGGCCTATAAATCTTAGAGTTTGTCATACCCAACCAGACAGTAACTTTAGGAGAATCTCGTTTCCATTGATAGAAATCAACTGGCTTTTCATTAGTCCATATACGGCAGTTATGGCGATTAACCTTTCCACACGTGTGGAAAGTTGCTTCATCACCGAAGAGAATGTGGTCCATTAAATTTTCATTCTGAATGTGTTCAACAAGATCGGCACACATTGCACTTCGCTTTGGATAATCCTCTTCATGTAAGTCATGAAGCACCTGAATGTGATAACTTTTCTTCAACGTCGATTTCAAAATTTTGTGGACAGTTGATTTGGGTATCCCGAGTTTACGTGATGTGGTGCGAATTGACATGCTTGGATGTTCATCGATAACATTACGTACCGCATTCACAGCATACTCCGAGACACTTGGACGTCCAGATCTTGACTCATCATGAACAGATCCCGTTCTTATAAATTTATTAAGCAAATCACGAATTTTCTTGTCTGTAGGACCTGGCTTGTGGAATTTTCTTTCAAACCTCTTTCTAATTTCTTTGCATTTCTTTCCTCTAATCCGATGTGTCACCACCATCACACGTTCTTGTACATTCATTTTCATAGGGTTCTGCAACAAAAATAAATAAAAACAGTTAATTCAACGAAATAGCTAGGGACTTTCTAAACACCCTGTATAACAAGAATGTCATTAATGCCGCTAACTTCCCAACCCTTTCGAATGGTCTCCCTCATTTTGTGTAGATTATCCCATGCAGAGACAATCCATTTAGCATGAATAGGTTTCAGTGTGGAGAGCTTCAAATCTATTTTACCGAGAGATCCATTTACGTTGAGTGCTGCTGAAACTTTATCCGCATACCAAGAGGTAAAACTTGCCTTGATATACGACATCAACCTCGACCAATCACAGTCCAGAATAAATGTCGTCATTCATGACGTCATTTTAATCTAAGATTATAACTAGCAACTACTGACCGCGAAATGATGATTCCGCGAACTCGTCCAAGGATATGAAAGAGCGAAAATTTGCTGCCACGAAATTAACCTGGTTTACAGTATATATACTTATAACAATATTATACTAATGTTTGTGAAATGACGTTGATGGACCAAACCGAGGTGTTGACGTGGTTACTGGCATGATCTATGCTCATACCATATTTCTACACTGCATAACGAACACAGACTCTGAAAATGAATCCAGCTCAAGATAAAATTGTACAGCGAGGCCAGATAATTGGTATGCGGGAAGCAGCCCTCTCTGTAGCTGACATAGCCATGGAACTGGGAATTTCGAAGCCTAATGTTCGACGCTGGGTGCAGAGGTGGCAGGAAACTGGGAATCTGCTAGATCGTCCTAAGTGTGGGGCACCAAGACCACCCCAGAAGAAGACCGGAGAGTAATCAACGAAGTGCAGAACGATCGATCCTATCAACAACGCAGTCGCCATCCAGGAGACACTACATATGGGCGTGTCAGTGGACACCGTAAGGAGGCGGTTCCATGAAGCAGGATATCACCACCGTACTCCTGCCAAAAAAGAGAGGATCGAGGAACGACATCGTCAGGCCAGGCTCTCGTTTGCTCGCCAGCATATAAATGATGATCTCGCATACTGGAGCAGAGTTACGTTTGCGTCTACAACTGACGGCCGTTTTCGGTGTTGGTGACAGGACAACATGAGATATGCCTGCCAAAATATTTACGAAGTGGGCACGTGACTGCGAATGTGTGGGGATGGATGCACCTGCAAGGACTAAGAGAGCTGACTGAGATCCACGGGAGGCTTACGGCAGATCAATATATAGAGATCATGGAGGAGGTGATGCTGCCTTCTGTACGTGCCAGAGCATTTTTTAACCTAGTGAGTGGGCGACGTGAATGTCAACCAGTGAAGAAAATTTGTCGCCCGATAAATGAAATTTTAGGGTACAGGGCGACAAGGAATTTTCAAAATTTGTAAAAATAGAATTGGCTTGGGAGCATTGTCTTGGAAGCCATATAAATACATATAATACATGCATATATGCCACAATTAGAACTGTTTATCCGAAATGTAAATATGAAATTTACATTGAATATTTATATATAGATAATGCTAGTGTTATTTTAGACCACACGGAGATGGTGGCCTGATTAGGGAACATCCGGATCCATAGTATCCTTAATCCAGAGGTGTGCTGGGACTGGTTCGGTCCGGTTCGCCCGAACCGGTTGTTAAATTTTGATTGGATCACCGAACCATTTGTTTGTTTTTAATAAATATTTAAGTCAGTAGAAATTTATTTATATCTAAATTTTTTTTTAACTTTTTCAGGATTTTTTAGAAAAATATAGGTAGTATCACAAGCAGTGGTCGTTTCAATATTTATTTATTTTTTGATGAAAAATTAGTTTATTTTTTAGATAATTATGTCATTAGTGAGTATAAAGAATGTTAAATATTTTCTGCCAAAATGTTACAAAATGCTGTTTGGAAAAACTAAAATGCGTTGGCTTAGGAAGCTGCCGCTCACCTCAGACACCTTAGCTTAATGACTCGTGCCATTGGCGCTCGCCGATTTACACCCTTATCTGTATCAGAACCGGTTGTTAAGAAATTGGCAGCACACCCCTCACTTAATCCCCCCACTTCCCGATCTGCCTTTGTTGCCCAGTGGGAAAAGCTTAAAAAATGCTCTGTACGTGCGTATACCTTGCCCTATCCTGAGCAGATTATCTTTATGCAGGTATATTGTATTTGTTATAGACTATTATACTATTACTAGAGTAAGATTTATGTATTAAACGCATTTGTATGTCCGGTTTCCACATTTACATGGGACGAATAATGGTCATAAAATTGTTGTTTAACTCTTTCAGTACTATGATAATAGTTCAGGATTTTATTCTGGATAACTGCAGACTGTATTATTTGTATAACGGGGCACAATTAAATTTAGCTAAGAGAAGCCCCTAATACATAGGGGTTAAAACCTATCATGAATAGTAGGTTATTGATGAAGCGTATGGATGAGATATAATTCTACTTTTAAAATCCATTTACAGGAAAACTCTCCCATCCACACCGCCAGGATTGTTAGGTGGTGGTTCGAGGAGCAGCGAAATCTAGAACTACTGGACTAGCCTAGTAAGAGGTGTGACCTCGACCCCATTGAGAACGTGTGGAGGAATGTGGTGAACTCGTGGGAGCCTAGGCGGGAGCGGACTAGCCGCCAGCTGCTGGATCACACTATGGCTGAGTGGAAGATGTTCAGAAGGAACCCACACATCATACATAACCATATTGCATCTATGCCACACAGATTACAAGATGTAATAGACAATAATTGGGGATGGGCCAAATACTAACTATGAACCGGGTATAGCTGTGCCATTTATGTTAATCTATGGCAAATTGTGAGCATTTTGTATGATAAACTATTTAGTAAAACATTCTCAACCATTGCATATTTGTTGTAATAACGAATTGGTTTTATTGTGTATATATACAGGGCGTCCCAAAAAAATGTATACACACTTTAAATAATTATAAAGGCAGTTTATTAAAATACATTTCATTTTCAAAATGTAATAGAATCTACAGACATTATTTAATTGTTTTGTCAACGCCTGTTTTCAAACTGACGTCCGTTCTGGTCCAGGCACTGCTGATAACGCGAAGCAATGGAATCGCAAACATCACGAAACATTTCGTTTGGTATTTGTGTGCATTCTCGTTCAATGGCTGCTCTCAATTCAGCGACTGTTGCAGGTTTTATAGCGTAGACTTTGTCTTTTAAGTATCCCCATAAAAAAAAGTCTAGTGGTGTGAGGTCTGGTGAACGCGGAGGGTATTCTACGAAACCCCTTCGTCCAATCCACATCCACATCGTGCCAAGTACCACTCGCAATACTCCACTCTTCGGTCCGGATCATCTTCATTAATAGCATGGACTAATCTTGGAATGTAACTTTTCCATTGACAGCGCTTCAAAATGCGTTGGACAGACGATTCTGAAATTCCTACCTCACGACTCGCTTGCCGCACAGATTTTCTTGGACTTTGGTGATACGTTTCCAGTACTCTTTCTTGCTTTGTGGGGCTTGTCGATGTCCGTGGTCTTCCGGAACGCTTCTTGTGGACATTCTGAACAGTTCCATCGGCTTCAAACTTATCTCTAATTCGAGTGATGGTAAGTCGCGTTGGTGGATCTGTTTGAAACTCCCTCCTAAACTGTCTTTGCACTTCAACTGCGTTTTCACACTTCCAGTAGCATTTTAGAATGAATTTCCTTTGTTCAAAGCTTAGTCTGACTGCCATTATTAATTCTAATGGGTTTAACTTGGAAAGAAAGAAACATCAATTGAGCTATCAGCTGTTAAAGTGTGTACATAAAGTCAGGATCTATTTTTGTGAAGCACTTGGAAATTATATGGAATTCAATCATAAAATGATAAAGTGGTAACATTTATTAAATAATTAAGAGTAGGATTCGACGTGACGCCCATCAGTATCCCTGCACAGCTCAAATCGTTCCGCAGCATTTCTAAACACATTCTGGAGCATTTGCGGGGTTATGTTATCTGCAGCAGTTCATATGCGTGTACGTAAGTTTTCAAGACTCATAATCTTCGTCTGATAGACGTGCGATTTGATAAAGCCCCATGCAAAGAAATCTAAAGGGGTTAAATCTGGTGATCTCGCTGGCCAAGGTCTGTTGCTTCCGCGTCCGATCCAGCGATTTGGAAAACGTCCATTTAGATAATCCTGAACAATTTTGGCATAGTGACAAGGAGCACCATCATGTTGATAGACGACGGGGATAGGATTGTTAGTACGGTCGTCTATCAACATGATGGTGCTCCTTGTTACTATGCCAGAATTGTTCAGGATTATCTAAATGGACGTTTTCCAAATCGCTGGATCGGACGCGGAAGCAACAGACCTTGGCCAGCGAGATCACCAGATTTAACCCCTTTAGATTTCTTTGCATGGGGCTTTATCAAATCGCACGTCTATCAGACGAAGATTACGAGTCTTGAAAACTTACGTACACATATACGAATTGATGCAGATAACATAACCCCGCAAATGCTCCAGAATGTGTTTAGAAATGCTGCGGAACGATTTGAGCTGTGCAGGGATACTGATGGGCGTCACGTCGAATCCTACTCTTAATTATTTAATAAATGTTACCACTTTATCATTTTATGATTGAATTCCATATAATTTCCAAGTGCTTCACAAAAATAGATCCTGACTTTATGTACACCCTGTATATATTTATAATATCTCTACATTTATAATGCACCAGGAAATCTGGAAAACATTACTGGGTTTGTCTGTCCATCGTAATTAAATCATTATCTCTCTACATTGATGATACAAATACAATCTGGAAAACGCTATTAATATAATAGGCATCAGCCACAAACCGTTGGTGATATCCTGCTTCATGAAACCGTCACCTTACGGTTTCCACTGACACGCCCATACGTAGTCTCTCCTGACGGCAACAGCAAGTAACCATGCCAACACCACGGTTTGGCCCATCAACGTCATTTCACAAACATTAGCATAATATTGCATGAATTTATAAGTATATATAAATATGTTCATGCTCGTATAACCGTGGATTATTCTTGTGGGATTTTGATAATGTTACTTTTATTCAGATCGAAACTTAACAAGTTCTTTGTGTAACAATCGATAAGCCATTTCCCACTAACTATCTTTGCCATCTACCTCGCTCTCTCTCACACTGTCTCAATCTTTTTCTCGCTCAATGTGAATACACATAATCGTGTAGATTCCATTCATCCATCGTGTTCTGTCTATCAGGCAGGTCCAACTCATGTGTCCCGCCAAAAGTGTTCTATCTTGAGCTATCCTTTTCATCTCATGATAGCTCCTGCCTGCCTTCAAATCATCCAGCATTGCTTTCCTTTTCCTTCCCCTTAGCCTTTTACCTTCATATCTACCCTCTATCACCTTCAACAATCCTTCTCCTCTCAACACATGTCCGATCCATTTCTTCTGTCTTTCTCGTATCAACTTAATGAGTCTTCTTTCCTCCCTTACCTGTTGCAGTACTTCATTACTTTGGTGTTCCCTCCAGCTTATTTCTAGCATTCTTCTCCAAATCCACATTTCAAAACTTTCCGGGAGTTTCTTTTCATTGTTTTCAGTGTCCATGTTTGTTTCTCCTCCTTACAATACCACACTCCATATCAAGCTTTTTACTAACCTTTTCTTCAGCTTCAAGTTGAGTTTACCTGTTAGTAGTCTTTTCTCTCTCTCAAAAGCTACCTTACCCATACCAATTCTAGATCTTACTTCCTTACTGCAATCTCCATTGTTGGTTAATAGGCTTCCCAGATATTTAAACTGCTCAGCTTCTTTTAAGGTCCGATTTCCTATCGTTAGGTTCATTTGTGCCCCTTTCCTTCTTGCAATTTTCATTACCTTTGTCTTGGTCTCACTAGATTCATAAGTTAGTAAAGGTTTAAGCTGCACACGGACTCTACAGACAGCTTTATTAATATTGTTACATAATGATTTAATATACGCGAGACTGGTGGGTGGGGAAGGGGAATGAGGGAGTGTGGAGGTTGTGTAATGTCTATTTTTGGTTCAAATTCACTAGTATATAAAAAAATTGTATTGTGGTATATCTTCCTATAGACTTGCAGTAATCATAATGGAACCTTATTACTGTGTAAGACTAGTAAACATGGCGTTCAACGCTGTTCACGATCATATTAATCGTTTATCTTTATGAACACGTTATTTTCTTCAAGTCAAGTTATCTTCTTCACAGAAGGCTTTTAAGTGGTTGCTAAACAAAGAATTATCATTAAGCACATTATCATTGAGATCAGCAATAATAGCTACACAGTACACATGTTGTATCCAACTCATCAATAATATTGACGTGCCCCAATTTAATGAAGTAATCTTCTTCATTATCAACTGCCTGAAAAGGCATATCGATACATAGAATGGCACATTTTTTGTTATCAACACAAATTTCTATTCCAGTTGGCCAGTTTCAACCAAGTTTCAATTCATTAATATATTTCCCATATATAACTTCCACTGCATAGCTACCCCACCAGGTGGGTGGCCTGCAAACAGACCGTCTTGTTTATCGTTGGTGGCTTCCCCTATCCCATGAAAATTACTCCACAAACTATTTGTTTGAAAGCTTTGTATCCAGAGATTTGGGCAAGAGGGTGGCCATTCTGGTGACTGATCTTCACCATTCAGCAAGCAGGTGAAGGTTGAACTAGTGATGGTGAGAAGTGAAACTTGTCTGAGCCAAAAGTTCGGGTGCATATCTGGATCTTGGCTTTTAAAATTAGAAATGTTTCCCAATTTGGTCTTTATATCTAAGCCTGTGATTGTTATTTCTGGCATCTCCTCCTTGCCTCTGAACTTCCATTACTTCCTCATTCCATTCTCTGCTTGATTACTTCACGTTGTTTCACATTTTTATCACATTGGCTCCACCAAAGTTCCTTCCTAGAACTGCAAAGGTGGTGCTCATCTGTGCAGGTTACTCCTGAAGCCTCTCTTCAAGATGTTTACCGTTCCCCCCTAATACTTCTCTCTCTCTATTTCACCCATTGTCACTGACGCATTCATAGTGTCCAAGTAGTTCTTTAAATTCTTTTTTATTACTCTGTTGCTCCAATTATAACAGTCATAATATCTATCGCATGGAGCTTCCACTTCCACATTCTTTTTAAAGTCATTCTTCAAGTCTTGATATTTTGTGACTTTTTCCTCTCTGCTGTTAATTCTGTAATCATTTGGAACACTTACATCTATTATTAATCCCTTCACTATGGTGACATATGTACGTATGTCTGATTAGTGTGCTCCAATATATAACGACATTATTGACATGCGTGTATATGTCCATTTCTGATTTTAGTTACAAATATTTAAGTTTAGGACATACACGCATATGTCATTGTATATTGGAGCGTGCTAATTGTTCAAGTCTTGATATTTTGTGACTTTTTCCTCTCTGCCGTTAATTCCGTAATCATTTGGAACACTTACATCTTATTAATCCCTTCACTATGGTGACATATGTACGTATGTCTGATTAGTGTGCTCCAATATATGACGACATTATTGACATGCGTGTATACGTCCATTTCTGATTTTAGTTACAAATATTTAAGTTTAGGACATACACGCATATGTCATTGTATATTGGAGCGTGCTAATTGGATATACACACGCATGTCACCATCTTGAAGGGGTTAAAGCAGTTTTACCTTTTTTCCCACACTACTAGGTCTGGTTTTACTGCTTTATTTTCTATGCATGTTCCTGCTGGTATGATGGTGTCATAGAAAATAGTTACTATTTCATTTCCTACTAGTGGTGGAGGGTAGACTGTCCGAAGTTGTGATGTTAAAAAAAACATTTATTCGTTCAAAGTCGCAGAGGTCTTCATTTTGTGACACTTGATGAAACATGCATCACGTACAAATTTTATCCAATTTGGTACATATTTAGTGACTGCTCACAGCATTCAAAAATATGAAATTTTGGGAGAAATCACAATTTCTTACCTTTGATACCAATTTGCGTCATAAATTTATACTGCTTTATTTTATAAAAAACTTGCTTTTGTAGGGGTTAAAATTTTTCTTCGATGGAACTCAACAACTTGAAAAAGAAACTGGCGTTGCACTTCACTGGTCGTAATGGTTTCATTAAAATCAGTGGCAAGTTTACCATTCTTTCAGCGCACTCATTAACCACTTTCAGCTGGGAAACTAAATCCTTTCCATGAATATATGCTGGGTGTTCAACCATGCAGCTGGATCTACTGTTAGAAATGATTCATCAATTTTCATAGCCTTGAAAAAATTCAATGATCTGCACGTTATAAAGTCAGAAAGATTCTTACATTTGAAAGTCCGAATTGTTTTGCATTCGACTCTGCGAAGATCTTTAGTTTTAACTTGGTTTCCAAGAGCTTCCACCATTGCACCCTTTTCTCGAGTTGTTGACTTCTGAAAAAAATGCTAAAGGTGCTAAATCCTCGCATAAGTACCAAAGGTGGGATCTGAGTTTGCCTAATGCCACAGTCGATATCTCCTTATCAATTTCTTGGGAATCTTCCAGCTTTATTATCATCCATAGATCATTGATCGGGGCAATGGCAGCTCTTATTGCATTAAACCAGGCTTTTATGTATATTGATACGCAAAATATGTTAAGTTTGATGGCTTCTTTTTCTTTGTCTCTCAAATTGAATTGATCTCGAAATAGATAGATTTTTAAGTAATAAATGCCTTTGGGCCATCCATCTTGCCCTATGGTATGCTCCAGGAGCTGTAAAGTGTATCCCTCTTGATGGTTTTGCCCCCAAAGAAATGAGGGCTAGCTCTAGGAATTCCTGATAATCGTGGCGCTCATGGTTGTCTTGCAATTTTTCATGCAGACATTGGTACCAGGTCTCCACGTTCCCGCTTCACCCATTCTAATTCTTTTTCTGACATTTCTCTGGCATCACTTTCAAGGGGAGTATATTCACTGCTGTCTAACCAAGATCACTGATCTTTGAACATTGCAAAAATATCTATATCAGGCCTTCGAGATACAAAGAATTTGTCAAAGACAGCTCCCACTACTATTTCAAGAATGTGGTGGCGGCAAGCTAGGAAAAGTATTTTCTGCTGGAGTCCCTGTTCAATGGTGGTGCAGGTTCCTCCATGGATGCCAGTATTGCTGGCTGTTGTATCAAAACAAAGACCAGCAATCCAGTTTCGTTTGCCATCCCATTCCTCTATTAACTGTGATATTGCTCTACCCATCTTGACTCCCGTACCATCTGCCGGCCACTGCCAAGTCAGAAAAATAGTCGGAGAGAATAGGAAAGGGGTGAAAGATGAAAAGAAGTAAAATAAGAACGCTTACAAACCATGCAAACACAGTCTTAACTCACAGTCATACCATGCAAACTACAGACATGCAAGTAAAGAGAGTTACAGACATGCAAGTAAGGAGAGGATAAGAAAAAAACAATTAGGTAAAGTTAAACAAAAAGTGGGTTAGTTTATTCTACGAGCTACATCTACGTTCATGTTAGTCTAATTTTTTTTTTTTAATTTTATTGCTGGCATCCCACGCTGGGATTAATCGTCAACAGACTCATCCTCGACCACCACCCCCAGACTTCTGTTACTAATTGTTTTTTATTTTAAACAACGTTAATATTTATAAAATGCCTATCTAAACGGTTCTTAAACATATTAACGCTGGTAGAGTGAACGACTGACGCGGGAAGATTATTCCATTTATCAATTACTTTAAACGTAAAGAAGTTTTTAGCGATATTAATAATGAAACGTCTGCCACGCAACTTAAATCCGTTATTACCGAGTATTGCTATTATCGAAAGTGAACAGTTTGTCAAAATTTACGTTATTGATGTTATTAACGATTTTGAAAACTTCAATAAGCTCCCCCCTTAATCTCCTAGTTTCGAGTGAATGCAACTCTAACTCTTTTATTCTATCTTCATAAGGCTTGTTGCGCAATGACGGAATTAGTTTCGTGGCACGACGCTGAACCCTTTCTAACCTATCAATATCCTTGCAAATGAGGTCTGACTAGGGACTTGTAAAGGGGCAATATAATATCCTTCGATTTAAATTCGAAATTACGCGCTATGAAGCCTAACATCCTATTAGCTTTTGCGCAAGACTCCAGGCACTGGTTCCTAACTTTTAAATCCTTAGATACGCGTTCGCCTAAATCTACTTCCTCGTCAACGCTCGCTAACTCTCATCCATCGTGTACGTGTAATTATTGTTACGAGAACCTACATGCAAAAGTTTACATTTGTTTACGTTAAATTGCATCTGCCACTTATTCGTCCACTCCATAATCCCATTTACATCGTCTTGGAGCCTATTTCTATCGTCCTCGTTAACAACCTTACCGCCTATTTTAGTATCGTCCGCGAATTTTGACACGTTACTAGTCAATCCTACATCTATGTCGTTAATGTAAATTACAAATAGCAATGGGCCTAACACTGAACCCTGTGGGACACCGCTACCTACATCCAACCACCCCGATTCACTACCATTAACAACGACCCTCTGTCTCCTAGCACGAAGCCATTCCTCTAACCAGTTAGCTACCTGACCGCGTATACCGTGCGCTTTAACCTTCGCAATTAATCTTCTATGCGGAACTGTATCGAACGCCTTTTTAAAATGTAAATAAATAACGTCAGCCGCTCTATGCCTATCGTATTTGCGCACTATTTCGTTATAAAATTCTAACAAATTAGTTAAACAAGATCTATGGCGTCGAAACCCATGCTGACTACTATTAATCAAATCTCTACTTTCTAAGTGATCGATGATACGATCCCTAACTACGGATTCCAAAAGTTTACCTACAATTGACGTTAAGTAAGCTAATGGGCCTATAATTGTTAGGTTCCGTATGGTCGCCTTTTTTAAAAATGGGCGTGACGTTAGCTAACTTGAAGTCTTCAGGAATAATCGCCGTTTCGAGTGACTGATTAAAAATCTTCGTTCAGGGGCCTACGATAACGTCTTTCAAATCTTTCAAATGTCTGGGATAAAAAGCGTCAGGGCCTGGAGCCTTGCTAACTTTTAGCCTATCGATATAATGCGCAATCTCACCCTCGTAAACAGTTATTTCATCCAAAATAGTCTCGCTACTAAATGGAACGATATCGTCCACGTCAGGGACATTATTTACGTCTTCTACGATAAAAACTGTCGCAAAAAAGTTATTGAAAATACCCGCCATCGCCTAAGCGTCAGAAGCCAAAGCGCCGTTAACATCCACTAGAGGGCCTGTGTTATCTTTTATCGGCTTACGATTATTGATGTATTCAAAAAACTTTTTTGGATTATGTTTACTATCCGCAGCTATAAGTATCTCTAAATTACACTTAGCATTCCTAACTGATCTTTTAACCTGACGTCTATGCTCGATATATCTATTAAAGTTAGCTACCGTGCCATTGCGCTTATTAAGTCTATACGCTCTGTTACGTTCAGGGATGGGAAATCGAAATCTTTTTCGATTCAAACTCGAATCCGATTTTCACGCAATTAGAAATATAGATTCGAATTCGGATTCAAATTTTTCGGTTTTTATCGATTCGGATTATTTCTTTTTCGATTTCGATCCGATTCGAATCCGATTCGGATCCAGGCCTAATTTTTCTTGATTTTTATGAGTTCATTTAATAAAATTATACCTATCATCGTTGTTTTAGTCAAGGGGTGGCTATTATTAATAAGTTTCATTTTTAACAAATAATACAGATAATTCTCAGTCTATTAACGATCTAAGTAATAACTTTAGATTTACTCTTAATAAGGTGCAAAAAAAAATCATTCATATAAGCTAATTTATTAAACAATTAAGGCTCATATATACAAGAAATATTAATTATAGCATACATAAAAATTAAAATATGATAATATACTTTAAGAAATATATCCACTGTATAGATACAAATTTACAAATTAAAATTAGCCCTGACAACTAAGATATTTTCAATGTTCGAAGGCAAAAGGTTATTTCTTTGAGGAGCGTGTGAAATTGTCACTCTCGGACAATACCAAAATTTAAGGATTAGGATTAGCACCTTAATGGATGGAGTATAGGATTAGTATGATTTTTGTCCGAGCAAACAGATTCTCGGAAAGATCAGTCTTTACCTGTGGTGAAACCGGAAACGTTAATAAGCCTTATAAGTTATTTATAAGTTATAACCAAATTTTTAAAATCCGGATCCATATTTTTTAGCGATTTGAATTCGAATTCGGATTCATCGTTTCTTTTCGATTCGGATCAAAATTTCGATTCAGATCCGCGCCCGTTTTTCGATTCGAATTTTTTTTCGATTCAGATTTCTCAAAAAATATCGATTAATTTCCGATTATCGATTCGAATCCGATCCGATTTCCCATCTCTGGACTTACGTTCGTTTATGAACTCGCCTATTTCCCTAGTCCACCACTTGGGCCTACCATGATTTCTAGCGCGCTTGGGCCTACGAAGAATAAACTCCCTTTCAATATTCATAAAACCTTCTTTAAACGCCTTCTAATGCAAATTTGTGTCATCACCCATAAATAAGTTATCCCAATCCACTACTCTCATCCTATCCGCAAAACTATCAAAATTAGCCCTACGAAAATCAGGGACTTCTATTATGTTACTATTCTTAGTGTTTTCTATCGATAACTTAAACCTAAGAATTTGATGATCACTACATCCTAAACTCTTGCCTACTTCTAAACTATCGACTATATTTTCGCCGTTCGTCATCACCAAATCTAAAATATTGTCACCGCGCGTTGGTCCGGTAACTATTTGTCGTAAAAAATTATCCTCCATGAACTCAATCAATCTCAAACCCTCCTTATTACCAGTAAAAGTCTCGTAATTAACATTAGGGCAGTTAAAGTCTCCGACAATTATACTATTCCGATTGTCAATGAAGTTACGAAGAAGTGAGTAAACTCTAGTATCGGTGTCGAAGGGTTGAACGGGAGGTCTATAAACAACAACAAAATTAAAACTAATACTACGCGCCCTAACTTCAACGCATGTCGCATTAATTGCTGCTGGAAAATCTCTCTTAACCTCGATAGCCCTAAGGGAATTACGAATGTACAGCAAAACGCCGCCACCAAACCTATGTAACCTATCATTAGTAAAGAGTTTAAAACCCGGTATATCAAGTTCCCCCAACAAGTCCCGAGTCACGATATTTAACCACGTTTCAGTGATAGCAACTATATCGTAGTTGCCGGAAAAAATTATCGCCTGAAATTCGTTTAATTTATTTCTAATATTACGCGCGTTATAATAAAAGACGTTTAAGGTATTTTTTACCACGGGCCGGCGTTTAAAACTATTTTTCAGGTTGGGCCCGCGTTCCCCGGACCCACAACGTTTAAAGAAGGCTTCGACCTATACAGCTTTCGCACGTTTTCGTCTATTATTCTTCATCTTTGTATTGATGATTTTAAGAGGGTAACCTCCCTAATATCAACTCCTGCTGCCTGAAGAGCAGGAGTAACTATGTGCATTGCTTCTCTTAAAGATGTATTTGTACGATCCAATGCAGCAGAGAACTAGGATCGTTGATTATTCGCCGAGGATTTGGATTTGATATTTATCGTTTCGAGGGAGTTGAAATAGAAGTAGAAGGCACGGGATTGGAGATTTTTCGTTTATGATATTCACTTATGCATGTTTCCTCCTCAGTGTCATTTGATGTAGAATCTAGTTCATCCTTTGAATTTCCTGTCTTTGTTTGCTTTTCAGCAGTGTTCATGTCATTTTTTTTTTTCGAAGCTCATTTTCTGCCTCTAGCCTCTTTTCCTTCCTTTCCATTTCCGCCACGAAAACTTTATCTTGACCAGCCATGTACATTTTTCGCACTCCACGTTGATCTTCCAGAAATTCCTAATCTTCTGCAATCTTTATTAGGCCACTTGCATTTGCATGAGATAGATATATCAAAAAGAATATCAAGCTGTTCTTCAAATGCTTTTGTGTTAGATTCTTGGGTGCTGCTTTCTCTATGCTTATTTTTCCCCCAAGCATACATACTGGTTATAGATTTTCTTGAGTTTGGCAACAACATTTGGTTTTTGTGATGATGGTATATTGGCCTTCCTCCACATTACGAACGTTTCCTCAACAGTAATTGATGCTGCTTCTGGTAGCGTTTGCTTCTCCTTTTTTATGCTATGGAATAAGCGACAAAGCACTTGTTTAAGTATTGGAAGCGGATTTCCATCATATTATTTCCCATGCAGGGGCAGATTTAGACCGTCTTCCGGAAGACGGTCAGAATGATAAATATGATGTCATTTTCCATTGTTTTATTTTTATATCTTTCATTTCATTTACAGTAAAAATATGATATAGCAACTTGAAAATGTACTTCTGCCAAAAATGTGCTACCGAAAATTTCACAATTTACAATAGTTCCGTATGCTTTTTTTACTTTTCAAATTTTGGAAGACTCAGCCCAGAAGGGTGGATCCGCCCCTGCCATAACACCAATCAGCCATACTGTATTTTTGCCTTCTAGTTTCAGTCATTTTTGTGGTGAGCCTAAATATAGTTAGATAAATTTGCTAGCCAAATAAGCTTATGTAATCTTTATTAGGCCATTTGCATTTACACGAGATATTGCAAACATAATTTCTGAAACATAAATGATAACCATTAGTAACAAGAAAAAGCTATAAATAATACATAAATGAAAAAAACTGAACATTTAAATATTGTGCTGTACACTACAGAGGATGCGAAATTTACCCTATTTCAGCAAATTTCATGTCCTCTGAGCAGTCGCTTAATATTACTCAAACAACTCTATATTTTACCAGGCATATTCTAAGACCAAACCTCATCAATTGACAGGGTATGCGAACTCAATTTTCAAAATTAGTTTTTTGGGGACAGTCTAGTGGAGGGGTATGTTCCCAGGATCTTTTGGTGACTGGGATCTGGTGCTCTTTGCAGAGGTGCAAATGAATGAGCCTGCCGATCTTATTATGTGTGTATGTACCACCGATCCCCCAGCAGTGTTGTGCAACCTGATATTAGGTGTCCTACACTCTCCACTTCACTGAATGATAAGTGCAGAACCTGCACTTATTCAGTGAGATTCCAGCCATCTTTTTAAAACCATTTGTGTGTAGCGCTTGGTCTTGTGTGCCTATTATGATTTATTCTCCATCAAAATGCAAGGTACCTCCATTTAGCCATTCTTATGATCTTTTTTATCTCTATAGTCTCTCTCTATTTCAGTTGCAAATCTTCCCACCCTAGCACTTCGTCTCCAATGTTCCTGGGTTTTCTGGTACTTCTCTTTCTTCCTGAATGCTTGTTGGTGTAAAATGTTTGGCTAGCTTGGTAACTGAAGTTCGCTGCTGTGGTTTTTTCCACGATGTTCACATACCAAGCTTAGATGGGGGTTGATGGCACTGATCAGGTACTGGCCAGTACTAACTATGGTAGATCTGTGCATTTGGTTAATCTCCATAAAAAAAAACATCTTTATTGCGGATAATTTACAATCCATAGCCATTTAACCCAACATACAAATACAATCTTATCTTATCTTTTTTTTTCCTTCTTTAATTTACCGCCGATTCGTACCTAGTGAAAGTGGTACATATCTTAATGAGTCAGTGGGTGGCAATCAAGGAATTAAGACCTTCCTAATTTGCGAATATTCCTCTGCAGTTCCAATGTACTATTGTAGTTTCGGGGGGTCCATTATTCGATGATGGGGAATGGGTAAAGGTGTAGGTGCTAGGGGGTTGGGATGTGAAGGGCGATCTGGGGTTCGCGAAGGGGAAAGATGGGTCAGGAGCATGGCTACCTACCTGCCGTTCACCAGGGAAGGAATCGGTCCGCTAGTCGACCTCCGCGGAAATTGCGGGGTCGAGTCGGCCGAGCGAGATCGGAGGCGTGGATCACGGCAGTCAGGCGAACGTCGTGGGCTCAGAAGGTGAGCGGTTTCTTGGTGGGCTTCTGTGTTCGGGCCAGGAGGGAGCGTTTTATTTTCCAAAGTGGCACCTCCCCGCCTGTCTGGGGGTCTCACGGCGGACCCTGGGTGGCGATAGAGGGTACCAGAAGGATCGGGCAGGTTGGAGGGAGGACGTGCTCAGAGTGGCTAACAGGGAGGGGGCCGGGGATGTTGGTGGGGAACAGGTACTGTGGAGGTGGAAGGAGATGAACAAGAGTGTTCTCGTGGAGGGTGGAAAAAATGGCACCAGGAGGCAAGGGCATATCTATAAGACTCATGGGCGCGGCCGAGCTCCCCTTGGCCACACCATGTATTTACACCAGAGCCGCATACACTGGATCCTCTGGGGAGAGGATATTGTCCAGATTAGATCTCGTCGTGGGAGGCGGGTCATGTAATTCGGTTACTAACGTCAGAGTTTTTGGGGGTAGATTGGTAAGACTTCCGCGGCGGGCGGGGTGATATGGCCCTCGTAGACGAAGTGGGCGGTGTGAGGGTCCGAGCCGTCTTCTTAGGTCTGGGGGAAGAGGGAGAGACATGTTGAAAGGCCAGAGGGTCTGGCGACTTGCTCCGGCGTCTCCGCCTCGTCAGCTTGCTTCGGCACCTCCGCTTCGTCGGCTTGCTCCGGCATCTCCGACTCGTCGGCTTGCTCCGGGCGTTAGGTTCGGGTGTGTGCAGAGAGTGCTGGGAGGGCAGGGTTCGAGGTGAATGGGGCATGGGTGTCCTGGTCCCAGACTCCTGGGGAATCTATGGCAGGTGAGGTGCGTGAAGAGGAGGGATAGTGGGGGTACAGGAGGTCGTCGGGTCCAGCGAGGACTCCCTTTAGGAGGGATGGGGACCAGTGGTCGAGAGGGGTTTGAGCGGAAGACCAGGGCGGCGTGCCGAGAGGACAGAGCCGAAGGCAGCGGCGTGAGATAACCCCGGCCTCACCTCCCGACTCCGCACCCTGTCTTGCGCCTCTCGGAGGCTAAGGAAGTCCGCTACCTGCAGGCCTCGGACCTCCTTCTCGAACTTGAAGAAAAGGCATTCGCGGGATGAAGAGGGGTGTGCGCCTTCGCAATTGGAGCATTTGGGTGTGTTGAGGCACTTGTGTGGGTGAACGATTTGTCCGCAACGAACACACAGTTGGTGCGGTTGCCGGCAAACTCAGCTGATGTGTCCAAACTTGGTGCATTTAAAGCAACTGGTTGGGTCTGGGATGTATGGGCTAACACTAAACTCGCATGACGTGCGGTCTTCCATACCCAGGGTTGGCAAAAACCCAGCAAAAACCCAAAAACCCAATTGGTGTTTGCTGGGTTTTTGCCAACCCTGCCCATACCCGACACAATACGATCAGGAGGGACTAAGGTATTGAAGGCAAGAAGTAGGCGCGGGGTGGGGGAGGGGGTGCCTCCCTGTCGGGATGTAAAGCGATGGATCTTAGTGACACCCTGGGCTGCGAGGTCTTCCAAGAGCTCGTTCAGTGTATCGATAATAGGCGGGTGGCGTAAATACTGCCCTGACTCTGCGTCAGGCGAGGGTGTGGGGAGACGGACACCGAGCATCCAAGGATCTCAGTGAGGAAGAGTAGAGCTTTCGTCTCTGCGGCTGAGCGTGATTTTATGAGGGAGCCATCCCTCTGTGGTCGCACATCATAGCGGCTGTAGTTGCTGCGGGCTCGGATCGCCTGAAACGTCGGTTTAGAGTTGGTCGGAAGGGACACAGAGGTAGGCCGGATCACTAGAAATTTTGGGATACCTGAAAGGGATAGGGAGGCTGTAGAATCGAAGTGGACTGGGATATCCAACGGTCGATAGGATGGATGTGAATGCCGACTTCCCCGTCCGCCGTGGGGCTCTCTCCGTGGGGAGGCAGGCCGACGGCGGGTGAAGGGGGGGTATACGGGGAGAGTAAGAAGCCGGGTTTTGGAGGAAAGTCTCGGGTGGAACCTGACTTGCCTGAAGGCGGCTGAGGTGGGCAGGGGCGAGAACCCTACTCCAGAAGGTGTATGTCCATGGGCATGTTCAAGGTACATGCTGGGGTCGGTAACAAAAGAGAGTTCAAGTGTTCCGCTGCTGGAGGAGGGGGCGACCTCTTCAAGACGTGGTCTTCCAGTGGTAGATGACTCAGTGGGCCTGGTTGCCCACCACCCGAGTTCTAGGACAAGAGGTAATAGTTTCCATATGTTATTGATATTGTAGAACACGGACCCAGGAGACGCGAGAAACTGCCTACCGGTGAGAAAAAGAGGCCGAGCGCAAACCGCAGGGGGCGGGGGTACCTCGTCCCCAGGGGACACACCGTTCGTTTAAAAACGGGAACCCGTGATGCAAAAGTTTGCCCCCAAACGGCGCAAAGACCCCCCTCACCCCAATCCCACCGGCCCGGACACCCAAACATCAACACAGTGATTCCTAAGGGCGTCACCTCTGGAGGACAGCAATGGAGACCCGTACTGGGAGCCAAAGACGTTAGTAGCTCTTCGCCCAGTCCCCCAGCAGCCTGACTGACATGGGTGACCCTTGCGGGGGCTAAGCCCCCGCCGACGTAACCTACTGTGTCAACACTGGAGCCCACCCACCACGACAAAGTGGCCAGAGGCAGGGGGCCAATCTTATAACACAACTTAATATGCATATACCTTTGCTACATTACAAAAATAAGGTATTGTAAACCATCAGTTGTCTGAACTAAGACTGTCATATAGATGAGGTACACAGTACCTGAAGACAGGATATTGAACAAAAACATCTCTTTTGGACCCTTACCTTACCTTACAACCTTACAAAGGTTTCGCGCGATGATTCCTCATTTCGCGAAGGTCAAGCTTGTCGCCCCTCCTTTCGAGTTGGCCTGGTGAAGTAGTGAGTTTGTTTCTTGTGCTCTCCACCTCACAGCCAGGTACGCCCGGCTCATCGGGGATTGTTCTGAGTCAGGCGTCGTCTTCTCTTGAAGATGTCCACTGCAACTCCCTTCGTGTTTCTTAGGTCTTTGGGCAACTGATTAAACAGTTTTGGTCCTCTCACTACAAAACTATTTTCTTTCAGGGTTAAGGATGTCCCCTGTCTCGCCTTCAATTTGGGAATACGACACAGTCTACCGTTTCTATCTTCCACCGTTGTTTGGGTAGTTATAGGGTTCAGAGTAAGATTAGGGACTAGTTTCGCCATTATTTTCCAAGTGTAAATAATGGTGTATCTCTTTCTTCTCCTTTCCAGTGAATATAGGTCTAGTTCGCGTAACCTTTCCCAGTAATTTAGTTATTTGCACCCATTGATCTTGGCTGTGAAGCTTCTCTGGATCACTTCCAACTGTCTAATGTCTTTTTTATATGGGCATGTTAGGACTGAGCAGTATTCCAATTTGGGTATGATCAGGGTTTTCAGTAGAGGAATCATTACATTCCTATCCCTTCGTTTAAAGGTTCTCAATATCTGTCCCGTTATTCTCTTTGCTCTGTTTACTGCTATCTTATTTTGTGTTTCAAATTTCTCATCATCCGTCATTAGAACCCCTAAATCTTTTGCTCTGGAATTTCTCTGAATTTCCTGTCCATTTCGGGTATATTCCATGGATTTTAGGTCTTCTCTTTATCCGTACCGTCCTCTTGTAGATTCTGTTTATGTCGGTTTGTAGAGATCTTATATCTTCTGGGTAGTGATGAAATTATATATATTCTTCCGAATTAACATTTGGCTGGTAGGTAGGTAACGAGTAGTAAACATAAATCTGGCACTGTACCATTTTGGTTCCCTACATAGCATACAAAAATTATTATTATAAGCAACAGAGTTTATTCATAGCAGTTTTTGTATAGTTCCACCATTAGTCCTGCTCCTCCTTGTTTTCTTGGTCAATGCAGTCTGTTATGACATTGGTTTCTATATATTAATTTGTGTAGTTGAAAATTTTCCTAGTTTATATATTGAGTTTATTAATTTCATATTGTGGCCAATCTATTATTCCAGTTATACTGGATGACTGGGATTGCTAATTGATTAATTGCTGTTATTTTGTTTTAGGTGGTAAGTTCTGCTTTACATATTTTTTTACTCTTCTAATATATTCAGTGGAGGCTTTCATCCTCATTTTTCCATGTTCAATGTTTGTGTTTACTTCCATTTCTAGGTACAGACTGACCTCACAAATTCGTCTCTCAGAACTCTGTTCTTCAAAAAATCCATGTATTTTTCCGTGCATTACCCAATTACCATGTTTATTGCTCGTCCATGGTCATTTTAGGACAAAAATAAAAGTTAAATTTAAAATCTTTTAATCTCTGTGAATAGAATACTGTGATTATTCTGAAATTCTACCACACAAAGAAAGTGGTTGGTAGATAAATGGGTACCCTGGGTGACCTAGTGGTTAAGACGGTGGGTTGCTGGCGGGGCGTGGTTTGGATTCCACATTAAACTGTAGGTCTAAGGTGGAGTGAAAAGCTTGACCTTCGTCAGAATGAACAATTCAGGCGGAAGCTAACCAAAGTTTAAAAAAAAGTATTGCAATCATTACCCCTTTTTCTTTGTTTATTCAATCCGACGTGAATGCAACGAGTCTTTTACTTATATAGAGGTTCTGAATGTAGGGACTAGGCTTGCTTTAAACCCTAGGTCCATGTCCCAAAGCTGGATCCTGTCTGCTTTGCAGATAGCTGGTGAGGAAGCTATATTTATGGGATCTCTTTGCGAGAGACCCGTTGCCCACGTCGGGCTAGCATCATGAAAAAGAAAAACTATGGTATTTGTCATTTACCATTACTTATTCGGACTATAGTGGATTTAATTTTCCCAGAAGAGTTCCTTGTTCCATGCACGGTCTGTGTTTAACATATAAATTTCTCAGGGGACCATTCTGAGTTTGTGTATTATATATATATAATATATATATATATATATACAGGGTGTCCCAGAATTAACTATCTATTTCAATGAAATCGGACAAATTTTTTAAAAACACACTTTTATTTATGTTTATCATGTTTAATATGTGTTAAAAATGTATAAATTTCTAAATTTTTTTCATAATTTTTTTTCATAATTATCTGGTCCAATGAAAGACCGTCTGAAGTCATAGAATGGCAAAGAGACTCTCCAAAAGTTAACGTGTGGCTTGGAATGACCAAATCCAAAATTTATGGCCCATTCTTCTTTGCGGAAGCAACTGTAACAGGTACCGTCTACCTTGATATGCTTTAGCAGTTTCTCGAACCACAGCTTCTTGATGATGGCATTCTTGATAATGTTGTGTTTCAACAAGATGGAGCACCATAAATTTTGGATTTGGTCATTCCAAGCCACACGTTAACTTCTGGAGAGTCTCTTTGCCATTCTATGACTTCAGATGGTCTTTCATTGGACCAGATAATGAAAAAATTATGAAAATAAAATTATGAAAAAATTTAGAAATTTATACATTTTTAACACATATTAAACATGATAAACATAAATAAAAGTGTGTTTTTAAAAAATTTGTCCGATTTCATTGAAATAGATAGTTAATTCTGGGACACCCTATATATATATATATATATATATATATATATATAAAACTTACTTTAACTTTACTTATATCATTATTTACTTTAATCTTTGTCATTTATCAGGTTTTTTATTCAAAGAATTGGTTTCAGTTTCATTTCAATTTAAACAAAGGGGGGCATATGCAACGGGTAGGGGGGAGGGAGGCCGCATAGCGGTGTAATTACAGTGTGTAGAATAAGAATACAAAATTTCGACCCCCCTAATAAGCAGGTCAGTCACGTTCTCTTCAGCATCTCACCTTTTGGTTTATATTCTTTTACTTTTTTCTTTTCACATATTTGGAACCCCAACTCAGGGTTTAACCAGATCTGTGTTTAGTTGCTGATGATCCTTCCAAGGGCTCTTCTCAAGATAGTGACACAATCCCAGATTGTTTCCAGTTGTATCTCTGAGGCTGTTGGGTTGTTTGGTATTTTCTCTAGATAAAAGTTTAAGTTCTTTTTGAGCAGCCCAGTTGCTCCCATTATCACTGGTATTATTTCTATTTCATACAATGACCACATTCTTTTTAGGTCATTCTTTAGATCTTGGTATTTGGCTATTTTTTCCCTTTCTGTTCGGTTTAGTCCATAATGAGTGGGGATGTTTGCATCAATAATCTGTCCCTTTCTATTCTCTGTCCCATATTACTATATCCAGTTTGATGGCTCTGTTTTGGATATATCTTCCTGTAGGGATGATTTTGTAAAGTAAGTAAAGTTAAACCAATGTTTTCATGTATTAGTAGTAGGAATAGAATATGGAATGTACGCCTCCATGCCTGAGAGAATCACCTCTGTGATGCGCTCAGCACACCCAGAAGGGCCCCGGCCACGGAAGCAGTAATCATTCCATCGGAAATCACAGAAGTACTGCCTAAGGGCCTCCCAATCAGCGGCGTTGAAGTGTCAAAGGCGCCTTCTCTTGGGAGGATCCAAAGGCCGAAATGGAGCGATGGGACAGGAAACAGATATAAGATTGTGATCGGAGGAGCCTAACGGAGAGAAACGTTTCACAGAGTAAGTAGAAGGATGAGAGGTAAGAAATAAATCCTGAATGTTGGGCCTATCTCCAAGGCGATCGGGGATACGAGTAGGGTGCTGTGCAATCTGTTCCAGGTCATTTAGGAGAGAAAAGTTGTAAGCTCGTTCACCAGGGATGTCAGTGAAATGGGAGGAAAGCCAAAGGTGGTGGTGAACATTGAAATCTCCTAAAATGGAGATTTCAGCAAAGTGAGACCGGGAAAGAATGTATTCCACTTTGGAAGTGAGGTAGTCAAAGAATTTTGGATAGTCAATAGAATGAGGAGAAAGGTAAACAGCGCAGATGTATTTAGTTTGAGATTGGCATGTAAGCCACAGCCAATGGGTATAGAATTCGGAAGATTCGATTTCGGAAATACGAGAACAAGTTAGATCATTGCGTACATATACGCAACATCCACCTTTGGAGTGAAATTGAGTATAGAGAAAGTAAGAGGGTACAGAAAAGGGGTTGCTGTCAGTCGTCCCAGACACCTGAGTTTCAGTGAGGAAAAGAAGACGAGGTTTAGAGGAGGGAAGGTGGTGGTCAACAGATTGAAAATTTGAGAAAAGGCCACGAATGTTCCAGAAATTTAAGAAAAGTGAATCAGACAGAGGTCCAGAACATCTCGAGTGGGCGGTACAGGGCCGGATTAAGGGGCGAGCCAACGTGGCACTGGCTCAGGGCGCCGAAGTTTAGGGGGCGCCAAAAACCGAAAGAGCAACAGAAAAAAAAGACAAAATATCGCTATCAATCAACAAGAAACAAGTGAACAGTTTAAAAAAGGAATTCAAAGATAGGATAAGGGCATTTGTGACATTTTTCAGTCTGCACGAGCTAAGATTCAAAGATAGATCAGCACAAATTTTTAAAAATTGTGGTAAATACTAAAAAATTACATTTAATACTTTTTGTTTACGCAGTATATGTATCAGGCGCGTATTTACATATTTACATATGGGCCAAATGGGCCATGGCCCAGGGCGGCAAATTTTAGGGGGCGACAAAATTTTGAGGGCAGTAAAATTCTGGAGGAAAAGTCGTAACAAGAAAGGTAACAAGATTGGTAACAAGAAAGCACTTTTTAGGTAGGGAAAAAATAAAAAATTTCTGGTGCTTTTTTAGCTAAAAAAAAAAACGGAGAAAAGTTAGTGCCACTTAAAAAAAAATCTCATTACGTTTGAACGAAGTCGATTTCAAAGATGGTCCTTGGCCTTAATATATTTTATTAATTTTAATATCTTTATTTTAAAGCTAATTATTTTTATTTTATTTCAGATTTATTGTTTACACTTTATAGAGTATGAAGCCAAAATTTGGCCAATTATTTTGTTTAAGGTTTTCTCTATAAAATTGAATTTATATATTTTTTTCTATTTTGCAACTTTGAACTTTGAAATTGGACAACATTTAAAATTTAAAGACAAGATTGTGTTTATCTCAGTTTAGTACGTATTTATACAAGGTAAGAAGAAGGCAGTTTTTAAGACAATTTTGAATTTTTTATGTTAACTTAACTGCCTATATGTAGTTAGCCGTTAGAGACCTACTCAGCCTGGCTGAGCTATTTTTTTTAAATATATAATTATAATATATTTTATTAATTTTAATAACATATTTCTATTTTAAAATATATTATTCATATTTTTAATTAATTTCAGATGTATTTGTTTTTTCAGATGAGAGTGATGGGAGAAAAAGACTAAGCGGCTCGGAGTATAAGAAGAGAGCTCTGGAGAAAGCTGAAAAACAACGAGATGTCATTGACAAAACTGCGAAAATTTATACTTTCTTCAAGAAATCCGATATAAAGAGCAAAAATGTTGAAACAAATCCGAATGTTCTTTTAAAAGAATTAGAATGTACCGAGATTAGGAGTTTCCAAGAAGATCAAAATATTAATGAAGGTCCGAGTAATTTTAGGTTATCTGGTAGAGAAGTTCAAGAATCCTGCCTACCCTGTACTAAGTCTTGTGATGTAGGTAGCATCACAACTACCTCCAGCAATACTTCCATTGGACAAGACCCAACATTATGGGAAGTTAATGATGCTACACGTCATTATGTGTCAGAGCATGGCATAAATCAGGACCTAGAAAACATGAACTTTTCTCAATCAAAGAGACGCTTTGGTGAACGATTCAGATATTTTTGTAAAACCTTATTTGAAACACAGTTTGTCAACGGAGAGAAGGTGAAGAGAACATATTTAATGTATTCGAAGAGCACAGGCTCAATTTTCTGCGTTCCATGTCAGTTATTTGGTGGAACTACTAAAATTGGTAAGGAAGGATTTGATGACTGGAAGCATGGCAGTGAAGCAGTAACAAGCCATGAAAATTCCTCTGAACATAAGTCATGTGTGTAGCTATGAAAATGAGAAGTTCAACTCTCGGAAGAATTGACAGACAACTTTTCTATCGAATTGATGAGAAGTAGTAGTATTGGAGGAATGTTTTACAACGAGTTGTTGCAGTGGTCCGGTCACTGGCATCTCATGATTTACCTTTTAAGGGCCATATTGAGAAATTTGGTTCTGTCCACAGTGGAAACTTTATAATGGCCTTGGAACTTATTACTGAATTCGACCCTTTTCTGGCGGAACATATTGCAAAATACAAAAATCCAGGAAAAGGTCATACCTCATACTTGTCTTCGTTTACATGTGAGCAATTCATCAAACAAATGGCCGACAAAGTTACCAAACAAATAACTGAGGAAGTGAAGTGTGCGAAGTACTATTCCATTATTGTAGACTCCACCCCAGATATATCACATGTCGATGAACTTGCAGTTATTCTGAGATACGTAAAAGAAGATGGGCATCCCTTAGAGCGATTTTTGGCATTCCTTCCCAGCAGTGATGTAGGTCTCGAGATCGGTCTCGGTCTCGAGACCGATCTCGAGACCGATCTCGAGACCCAATTTGCAGATCTCGATCTCGGTATCTGCTATTTAGATCTCGGTCTCGATCTCGGTCTCGACAGACGCGGTCTCGGTTTTTCTCCCCGAGACCTTTCGAGACCTCTCGAGACCGTAATGAAAAATACATGTTATTGGCATACTCATGATGGTGGCTTGGTTGAACAGACACAATTCAGAATGTTTATGAAAGTTTGTAAAAGTAAGGGACTCTAGATATTCACTAATCAGTCACCCTGTTTTGAATTGCCACGTTTGTCTTGCGGGGGTGTGTGGGTCTGGACTTTATTAGGTTAGCGCTACAAAAAAATTTGCCCCCCCCCCCGTCAGATTAATTTTATTGAAAATGGAAACACATTGAAGTACTGATAAAGATATTAAAGTAGAACTTAAAGAGGAAATAAAAGGTACCATATGTTATAATTTCATTATAAATTTTTAAAATTATCACAGAATTCATTATACCGGTATATTTTTTATCATTAAAATTCATTATATGTACAGGGTGGGCGGAAAGTAGCTCCCTAATTTAAATTACATATAAATTATGTATAAATTGTGATTGTATTGTTATATTGTTATGGTGTGTTCTCTAAAGTGGTACAATTGTAACGGTAATCTTTTTTTCTCTAAAGTGTTCTCTTTGTGTTCTCTAAAGTGGTACAATTGTAACGTTCATTTTTTTTTTTTCATTTCAGATTGAAGGGTAACATGGCTGAGCGTTTAACACTGCAGGAGCGTGCCCAGTTGGTGGCACGGTACGAAGTTTGGCAATCTGTCATTCGAGTTCAAAGATGGTGGCGGGCCATTCACGGACCACGTGCCCAAGTGGACCCGAAAACAATCAAGAACTGCCACTCGAAGCTCATGACCACGGGGTCTGTGGCAGATGTTCGAAGATGTGGTCGCCCTTCGACATCCAGGGCCCAGGAGACGGTGCAGGCAGTTCAGGAAATGTTCGCACGGAGTCCACGAAAGTCAACTCGCCAGGCAGCTCGGGAAAGTGGACTCTCCCGCTACTCAGTGCGAACTGTGCTGAAGAAGGAGCTGAACTGGCGTGCGTGGAAGCCGCATTACTGCCAATCTCTCTCGGACGAGGACTGCGACATTCGCATGGAGTTCGGGGAAATCATGCTGGCTTGGCATGAAGACTGGCCCCATCTCTTCCGCAACATCCTCTGGAGCGACGAGGCGGTGTTCCACGTCGGAGGCTTTGTCAACCGCCACAATTGCCACTACTGGGCAGGAGAGGATCCCATGGTTACCGCTGAAAAACGGCAGAATCGGTTCAGTGTAACAGTGTGGTGTGGTATGACCTCAGATCAGGTTGTGGGCCCGTTCCTTCTGCGCAACACCATGAATGCTGAGCGGTACCTTGCTATGTTGCGAAACGAGGTCTGGCCGGTTGTCAGCACATGGGAGAACATCGACGATCTGATATTTATGCAAGATGGCGCCCCTCCGCACTTCGCTCTTGTTGTCCGTGAGTGGCTGGATGCCCACTTCCCTGGGCGTTGGATGGGTCGTCGTGGTCCACATCAATGGCCAGCCAGGAGCCCCGACTTGACACCGTGCGACTTCTTTCTTTGGAGGTGGGTAAAGGAAGAAGTCTACCGCACCAAACCGAGGACATTGGAAGAACTGGAGGACCGAATTCGGGAAGTCATGTCCTCCATCCCGCCGGAGTTCCTGCTAAAGTCAGTGGATGCCATTCCTGGGCGGCTCCAGAAGCTGGTGGAAAGAGTTGGAGCTCACATTGAATTTTAGAGAAAACCTACCATGTATGCCTACCTTTTCATATTATTTCTTCTGAAATAAATGGATAATATACGTATTTTTTTACCAATCCAAAATAGGGAGCTACTTTCCGCCCACCCTTAGATCTCTTTGGGCTGAGTGAATGTATATATGAAAATTATTTCACGAAAGTAACACGTGAAAAATATTTATGATGAATAAAACCACGAAGGAAAGGAAACAGAATGGTGCTCAAGCGCTTTCGTCTAATGACATCCTCAGGAACACTGTTCCTGAGGATGTCATTAGATGAAAGCGCTTGAGCACCATTCTGTGTTTCCTTTCCTTCGTGGTTTTATTCATCATATATATATATATATATATATATATATATATATATATATATATATATATATATATATATATATTATTTATACCTTATGCTAATTGCCATGCCTCTGTTTATAGTACCGATATATCAATTTATTTTTCATAGAAATGGTGTTGGAAAAATGCTATACAGGAAACTCAAGCACGGAGAGTGAGCAGATACAGAGAGACAGCGCTCATTCTCACAGCAGCGATGACGAAATAAAACAGAGTCAAACCAAAGTTCCGAGACTAATGGCAAAATATCAAAGCTATCGGTCCAAGCAGAAGAACGTTGAAACTGGGAAGATTTTGAACCGCAGGGAACAGTTGCGGCGGTACCTCTTAGAGATCGATAAATCTCATATTTTAGACAACTGCTCTCCACTCCAATAAAGTTTTGGCACCAGAAAAGGGATAAATTCCCATCACTGGCCAATATTGCCACGACTATTTTAACAGTGCCTGCCTCTAGTGCTCCAATTGAGCGTGTATTAGCCATGGAAGCATAATAATGAGGCCCCACAGAAGTCGAACTTCAGCAGATCTTCTGAGCATGTTGATGTTCCTTAAGTGTAATGAGCACCTATCATACTTTAGATAAATGCACAAGTCAAACTGGGTAGTGGGTACGGTCATTACACCTTCTGTAACAGATATAAAAAGTAAATAAATAAAAAGTACGTGTATGTATATATATATATTCATTTGTTAATTTATAGGCTACACTTTTTGCATTCAACACACTACATCTGAGAAAGTAATTATTAGTTTATTAATATACTTAACATAGTCTAATTTCCATAGTAGTGTAAAACAAATTGAAAGGGCATGATCTTGGTCTCGATCTCGATCTCGGTCTCGAATTTTAAGGGTCTCGATCTCGGAAGGTAGATCTCGATCTCGAACCTTTGATCTCGGTCTCGATCTTGGTCTCACAGGATCAGGTCTCGGTCTCGGTCTCAGTCTCGGACTTGGTGGTCTCGACTACATCACTGCTTCCCAGCGTAGGCCACAAATCAGAGCAGCTTTTCAACAGTTTCAAGCATATTAAAAATGCATGATCTCGACATTGCAAACTGCAGAGGACAGTCGTATGATAACGCTCTCAACATGTCAGGGACTTACTCTGGCTTGCAAGCCAGAATAAAAGAAGCGTCCCCAGTAGCAGTTTACCTACCCTGCTCTGCACACTCATTAAATTTGATTGGACAGTGCGCAGCAAGTTGTAAGGAAGCCATTGATTTTTTCGCACTTCTCCAAAATCTTTACGTGTTCTACTCACCGTTCGGAAATACTACAAAATCATTTTACCAAATCTGAAAATATAACGCTGAAGAGCTTAACAGACACTAGATGGTCACGTGAAGAAGCGTGTAGGAGTCTCAATAAAGACCGGGAAGAGGTTATAGAGGCACTTACGTCCATTGAAGAAGATGAATCAGAAAAGCCTTGCACACGCAGTGAAGCATCAGGCTACCTCAATCAACTGCAACGCCTTGAAACTACAATTCTTTCTTTAATGTCGGGTGACATTCTAGAACGTTTCAATGCTACAAGTAAACAGCTCCAAGCAGTTAACATTGATCTTGTTATCGTAGTAGAACTGTATGCATCATTGACATTCTATGTAAAAGATACAAGAGACAACTTCGACTTTTATGAAGAAGCAGCAATTAAGAAATCATCTATCCGCGAATATGAAGTTACAATGAAAAGAAAAAAGCAAACAAAACTTCGAGTCGACAAAACTCGCGAAGGCGAGGTAGAATTAGATGGACGGAGGAACTACTTCATTAATACTTATCTCGTGGTACTTGACAGATTATTGTCAGAATTAAACCGTTGCAAAGATGTGTATAAAAACCTCCATGCAGGGTTTGCATTTTTTACAAAAATCACCACCTTGAATCCGACAGATATAACTGCCAATGCTATTAAGCTTTGGGAATTTTACAAGGATGACTTGGCGGAAGCATTTGTTAATGAGTGTCTTCATTTCCGTGGGTTTCTTCTGAATTTGGAGAAAACTCCTACGAGCATTCTTGAGATAAGTGAGATGACCCAAGCAAAAGGATCAAAAGAAGTTTACCCATATGCATATGTTGATATTGCGCTCAGGATCTTCCTATGTACGCCGGCTTTCAACTGTTCTGCCGAAAGATCTTTTTCTGTACTGCGACGACTAAAGAACTACCTACGGTCACTGATGTCAGAAAATCGTCTCAACTCTTTAGCTATCCTTAGTATTGAATCGGAACTCACGAGAGCTCATAGCTATACAGATCTTATTGACTCCTTCGCTGTTCAGCAATCTCGGCGGAAACTGCTTTGAGTATTCTACAACGGTCGATTTCATAACTAAACAAAGATCGTAAAGATAACCTACAATACATTTCTGTTCAGACACTTAAGGGATTGTTTTATATATATATATATATATATATATATAGGGTGAACCAAATGTAGGTGGACAGTAAATGATAACGTTTATTTTGAGAATACATATTTAATTTTTTTGTATACTATAATACAAAATAAAATTTAAATAAATTTAGTTATAATATTTAATATAATATAACACAAACACCATAGTTATAATGAACACCATAGTTATAATATAATATAACACAAACCGTATTCAACCTACTGTCCACCTACTTTTGGTTCACCGTGTATATATATATATATTATATATATATAATATATATATATATATATATATATAATATATATATATATATATAAAATATATTATATATATTATCATAATATATATAATATATTATGATTAATACAAAAATATCTTATATGTTAAGATATATTTTGCTAGAGTAAATGCCAAAACCATTTGACTGCATTTTACTGAAAACTCTTATATCAAATAACTATTTATTGCTAAATAGTAACTTCGTAAGTGTCCGAAGGGCGGCTAAATCAGTATGGCCCTTGGCGCCAGGAAACCTAAATCCGCCCCTGATGACAGGCTTGTAATTATTGCTGGATAGAATATCCCCATACTTATTTTTGACCAGGGGCAACATCTATACGCTCATGAACTCTGCAGGGATATAGCTATGAGCAAGCATGGCTGAGAAGACCAATAACATGCAGACACACCACGTCATTGGCATATTTTAAGTGCTCATTCGATAGGTCAGCTACCCCTGACGCAGAACCAGTCTTTAACTCTTTAATTAACCTCTTTACTTCAGGAACTGATATCAAAGTATTTTCCCTTGTCCCTCCCACAGGCGTTTCGCTGTAACCTATCTTAAGCTCATCCTTACTCACACTATTAAGAATGTTTGAGTAGTAGTTTTTCCACAGCTTTGCAATTTCATCTTCCCCTGACACCCCATCGATTGTCGGAGGCAGGCCATTTTTGACACCCGTTTGAGTCTTAACGAATTTCCAAAAAATTTTATTATCGTTAAGTGAGCTTCACAGGCTTTTGATGCTCGGATAGAATCATCTTCCTGTTTACATTGCCGTATGGCCGCCTTATACTGATCCCTACTTCTACACATATTCATGTATACTGGTTCTAATCTGGGTCTACCATGAAAGCACCACAAATCGTAGGCGTGTCTCGATTCCCTCTTCACCGGGGCAATAAAATCATTCCATCCAGGAATAATCTTAGTGTGATAGTTGTAAGATTTAATCAGGGGTCTTCCTGCTCCTCTTAATAGGGATACTAAATTATTATAATACCTTTCCATGAGTTTACAGTGAGAATCATTTGAGTAAGGATTACTACATTCAAACAAAAGTGGTTAACCGTTTTGTCGTTTAAAAGTTGCGAGTTTTCTCTTGGCACCAGTTTGTTCAGGAGAGGAATAACAAAAGAATTAGATATGGAATCAATTCAGATTCCGTACAACATCCATCAAAGATCAGCAACGCCAAATAAAAAACTAACCCAGTTCAAGATTAAAAAAATAAACATAAGAGATCAGTGTAACAATTAATGCAACCAGGGGCGTCGATTGCTCTAAAATAATGGGGGGGATGCTTCGCCTTCAAACAGCGAATCAAACAATACTCTGAGTAGCTGTTGCTACAAATGCTACGTGCAATTATTAAAATGCAAATTGACTGCTAAATTCCATGATAAATATACACTTGATCATAAATATACACTGCGCCCCCCCTCCGTAATCGACGCCCATGAATGCAACCCAAAATATTTAAAGTAAAGATTACACTGGTCAACACTCATTTTATTGCCAATCATATTAGAGTGATTTTGGGGTAACTTTGTGGTGCTGATTCCGAATATGACATCGGTTTTGCTAGATTGGCTCTAATTTATGAGATAATTGGTACTCCATTGAAACACGTAAAAATGCAAAAAATTTAATGTTCAGGCGGAGCCTACTTACAAATCGCATTGAAATTGTCTCAAATCATACAAAAGTAAACACATGAAATACATAATGGCATTTTATTCGGTCTCACCATCTAGAATGTTCCGGTAGTTTCCCATATGCACGCGTTATGGTTACGTTTCCTATTAATTGAGGGTATTCATTATCTCAAGAACTAGAGCCAAATCGGAAAAACTACTTTCATTTTGGAATTCAGCAACCCCAAAATACCCTAAATTCGTACGAATTTCCTTGGCAACGAAAAAAAAAATGTTTTTGTGTTGACCTGTGTTATATAAGTGAGGAATCGTTTAGATCGTCAGAATTTTGTTAGCTTTATCACGTAACAAATTGAAAATAAGGCAAAGTATGAGACAAATATTGAGATGTCTTTGTTTTTGATCATTATGTAAATTTAATTCTGTCTCTGCAATTTACGTACCATTTTTTATTTATAGTTATTAAATTTAAAATTTGAAGGCTAATTGAAATTGTGGCTGATCACATCCAAAAGGGTAAGTGGACCATACGTGTTGTTCGTGGGTATGGCCGCTACTGCTTTAAAAGGTATTGTACAATTTTTCTCTATTTGTTATAGTCCATCAGTCGAGGATACGTTGAAACCGAATTTTTCAGCACGGAACCATTTGGTGATGCGGAAAAGGCGAAACGAGTAGTAGTAGTAGTATCATCTCTCGCTTGTCTACAACTGAGTGACGTGGCATCTACGGTTCTCCGTGTGATTTCTTCCCTACCTCGTGTCGAAGTACGAAGTAGGCATATTAATCGTCCATGTAGGAGAGAACTTTCGTAGCAAAGTGTCTTTAGTTTAAAACTGCTTCATGATATCAACTATTTTTTCCTTAGAAATATTTTAGTTTAATTATTTGGAAGACGCGAGTTTAAGAGTACTGCGGTAATGAATTTGCCGTTTCTGAGTTACTTACAGTCGATACGTTTCCAATTTGGGCTAAAAATTGGGCTATTAATAACGAATGAAAATAAATGTGTGCCTATTTATTCCTAATTAAGACGCAATGACTCTTCTTCGTAATCTTAATGGCAATTATTTATTGAATCGTCTCACGATGAAAGATTAAAATTTTATTTGATTTTCCGCATAAATGATGCCCTTTTAAGGTCGACACAACGACTATTATAAGCAGTATCACAAACTACGAGGTCACTCGCTCCATCCGATTTCTTTCGATAAACTGAACTCAAAAGCAGATTTTCCATTTCTCTTTATTTAATTGTCTTCATTTTGTATTTGATGAAAGAAATATTTTCCGATTTAGTTCCCAAATTGGTGTTATTACTCTCAAAATATATATAAGTTTCATCAAATGTATTAGGCAATATCGTATGTCCACAAACCTGATCAAAATAGTATTTTTTTAAATGCTTTTCTCGCGTACAGGTATGCCACTTTACGACTTAATTATACGAATGCGTAACAATTAATGTGCGACTCATTGAACACAATTTCGTAAATCGAAAGTTTATTAAGGAATATTTTAATTAATTGGCACGTCATCAGCTCTCAAAACCGCGTGAACAAACCAAAATAAGACATTAATTTTTGAGGGGTAGAATTAATTTTATTAAAAATATTTGCGTGTCTGCGTATATTGATGACAAAATGTTAAATGATGATGATGAGAAGATGACGTAAAATATTATGAAAACAAAACTTATTCAAAAGTTGTATAATAACTCGGGCATTCATTTAACAATTAAAGACGTTATTTACAAAAAATAGAATGAGTGACAATCCATACAAAGCGGGACTGTAAGAAAGTTGGATTGTCGGATGTGACCGTAGTAAAAGGCAAATTGTACTTTGCGTATTATGATAGCGGGTGCTATAATAATTATTCAACCAATTTATTACATATTGTGACGATCTTTTGAGCCTTGAATGATCAAAAGTATTTGAAAGTCTCGTAAATTAATCTACGAGAATCGAGTTGGTATATTTAATTGACTTTCAACAAATTACAAATAGGAAAAGTACGAAAGATGAGCTAAGTTTGGTCTTGGCAAAGTTCGATGAAGTTAATGAGGTAACAGCCGCGTCCTACAGCTTTACGTGGAATCCGAACCACGGGTCGCTACATAATTTGGGCGCGGAGGACGGTCTCCCATCCAACTACTTTCCAGACCCAATGTCGCTTAACTTCGCTGATCTATGTAAATCGGTGTTACGAAATCGACCGCGACATGGCCCGTATATATATATATATATATATATATATATATATATGCGCGATAAAAATAACACTGGGCAACAAAAACATTTTTTTTCGTGTCCCAAGAATGAAAATACCTTATTCTTATAGTATTTTCTGTGCTGAATCCAAATAAGTTTGTAAAATTTCTCTATCAGGTCTGGTTTTTGTGTGACATGCAATTTAATTTTTAAAAACCCATATAGTTACATACTTATTAAAATATGATCGAAAAGACATACCTGTAGTTTAAAAAGTAGCTTGTTTTGATTTTCTGCTGTGCTTTGCCTCAGGCATGTCTCTCTTAAGAGTCCAGCAATAGTCAGCCAGCATACTGGGGCTCCATTTGCCTTGGTAACGGTTTTCCATGGCAGAAATATCCTGATGAAAACGCTCACCATGTTCGTCGCTTACCGCACCCAGGTTTTCCGGAAAAAAGTCCAAGTGAGAGTCCAAGAAATGAACCTTTAATGACATATTGCACCTCATTGCTTGGTAAGACTTAAGAAGATCTCCTACTATTTCAGGATAGTTTTCGGCCTTGTGATTTCCCAAAAAATTTGTGCAGACACTTTTGAAACTCTGCCACGCAGCTTTCTCAACTTCATTCAACTCTCCTTCAAATCTCTCATCTCTTAACAATTCTCTGATCTGAGGGCCTACAAAAATGCCTTCTTTAATCTTGGCATCACTGATCCAGGGAAACTTATTTCTCAAGTATGTGAATCCTGTTTGCGCTTTATCCATCGCTTTAACAAAGTTTTTCATAAGTCCAAGCTTGATATGCAAAGGAGGAAGGTACACTTTCTCAGGGTCAACAAGTGAACTATTCACAACATTTTTCTTGCCTGGAACAAGTGAGGTGCGTTTTGGCCAATCCTTCTTAACGTAGTGGTTTTGCTTGTCCCTACTGTCCCACTCACATAAAAAACAACAGTACTTGGTGTAACCTAGCTGCAACCCTATCAAAAGTGCAATGACCTTCAGATCTCCACAGATATTCCACTTATATTTCTGATACTGAAACTTTTCTAAAAGCAACTTCATGTTGTCGTATGACTCTTTCATGTTTGCAGCATGTGCAATAGGTACAGAAGGAAATTTATTTCCGTTGTGAAGAAGGACTGCTTTCAAGCTGACTTTTGAGGAGTCAATGAACAATCGCCACTCATCCACGTTATGTTCATGACCAAGAGCCCCCATGACTGAATTAACATCTTTACAAAACACAAGTCCATCTTCATGGGAGAACCATTCTTTGAATTCATCATGGCGGCTGCGGAAAAAACAAACTTTAGTGTCACGTTGCAGTAGATTCCAACCCTTTAATCTTGAACCTAAAAGTTCAGCCTGCTTCTTAGATAATTTCAAATCACGAACTAGGTCATTTGGATCTCCTTGTGACAGTAAATGTGGTTCATTGGAGGAACAGGTAGCCTGGAATGTTGGATCAGAAATGTCTTCATCTTTTTCCTCGTGATATGCTACAGCTACGTTTGATTCCTCATCACTTAAACTTACATGTTCAGGAGGATTTGGTACTGGAAGTTGAGCACTGTGGGGAACTGGTCTCATTGCAGACGGTAGATTAGGGTATTTCATAAGGCTCTTTGTTTTTGAAGTGATCCCCTTTGTATTTACCAGGGAGAAATAGCAGTCTGTTGTGTGATCTTTGGGTTCCCTCCAAATCATTGGAATAGCAAATGGCATGTGACGTGAACCGTTTAGCCATCCTGTAAGTAGTCTTACACATGTCACACAACAAATGTGAGGGGCCCAACTCTTGTCCTGATCGCCTACTTCACATCCGAAATAAAGTTCATAGCATTTTCTTACTAATGGTGTAAAGTTACGTTTCTGGGATTTTAAAGTTAGATCACCACATACATAACAAAAGGAATTAGGATGATTCAGACAGGTCCGCGGCATTACAAAACATCTATATGAATACAACACTGGTGTAAAATTAACAAGAAGCAACAGACACTAGCTGTTAACACTGTGACATTTACAAGCAGACTGACTTGGAGCTGCTCTACACACAGAAACTAGGCTCATGTCTGAACAGGTACAAACATGTTTCAACCTGCACAGTCTGCTGCTCCGACCAAATTTATCCTGCCAGCATTATCAGAACTTTCTCCCCAAAAGAATAAATTGTATTAATTTTACAGAAAAATTAATACAACATATATATTAATATTAATATATTTTATTATAGTTATATTAATTAATATAATATATTATTATATTTATTATTTTTATAATGTTTTATATTATAATATTGTTATATACTTAATTATATATAATATGTTATTATTTTTTTATCCGGTGATCATGCTAAATGATGAAAAAATTAACATAGCGTCACAAGTAAACTAAGCCTGATAGAAAAAATCTGATTTCATATTTAGATTCAGCATGAAAAAGTACACTTAGAACACCCATCAAAACCCTTGTGACAAAATTGTTGTTGACCAGTGTAATCAGAGAATACAAGAGTATAAATTTCAAAATTTGTTGAAAATTTTAAATTTTGAGTCAAGTACGAAACAATTTGGATTTTGTTCAAATTTTGCAAACATTTTGGAATTACTTTTGAGACGTCGTAAATGTAAAATATTTAATAATTATTGAATTTAGTTTAGAAAATATGGGATATTTCCCGTGATTACCAACCCAATATCAAATATCTTCTTATTTAAAATCGATATGAGAGAGAGAGAGATAGATACAAGGAGTTACAAGGAAAAGAAGTACCTCAAAAGGCCTTGCGGCCCATACCAATGGCAACGGGTGCCAGGGAAAATTTTCTATACACTCAAATAGTGTGCAAGATTTGGTCTAACCTTTTCTTGAACTGATCCACAGAAGAACTGTTCACAACTTCTGAAGGTAACCTGTTCCACGTGTCACAGATCTTATACGTAAAGTAATTCCCACACACACTAGTCCTAAACCGTTTCAGATCCAACTTCCAACCATTGTTGCGAGTTGGGTTATCATTTAAACTAAACATACTTCTAAAATCGACATCGTTGAACCCGCGTAAGAGCTTGAAAACTTCGATCAGTTGACCGCGCAGCCTCCGAGTTTCCAGCGAAAACAAGTTCAGGGCGCGTAACCGTCGATTGTAGCCGATATGCCTAACGGAAGGGATTAACTTTGTGGCTCTCGACTGCACTCGCTCCAGCCTCTCAATATCTTTCCTGAGAGAGAGAGAGAGAGAGTTACAAGGAGTTACAAGGAAAAGAAGTACCTCAAAAGGCCTTGCGGCCCATACCGAGGAGGTACCAATGGCAACGGTTGCCAGTGAAAATTTTGTACACACTCAAATAGAGATAGGGAGTTACAAGGAAAACAAGTACCTCAAAAGGCCTTGTGGCCCATACCAAGGAGGTACCAATGGCAACGGGTGCCACGGAAAATTTTCTACACCCTCAAATAGTGTGCAGAATTTGGTCTAACCTTTTCTTGAACTGATCCACAGAGGAACTGTTCACAACTTCTGAAGGTAACCTGTTCCACGTGTCACAGATCTTATACGTAAAGTAATTCCCACCCACACTAGTCCTAAACCGTTTCAAATCCAACTTCCAACCATTGTTGCGAGTTGGGTTATCATTTAAACTAAGCATACTTCTAAAATCGACATCGTCGAACCCGCGTAAGAGCTTGAAAACCTCGATCAGTTGACCGCGCAGCCTCCGAGTTTCAAGCGAAAACAAGTTCAGGGCGCGTAACCGTCGATTGTAGCCCATATGCCTAACGGAAGGGATTAATTTTGTGGCCCTCGCCTGCACTCGCTCCAGCCTCTCAATATCTTTCCTGAGGGTGGGCGACCAGAACTGCACAGCATACTCCAGGTGCAGCCGAACAAGGGAATTGTACAGTGAGAGCACAATCTTCTTGTTCCGAAACTGAAATTGCCTCCTGATATAACCCAATAGTTTCTGGGCTTTCTTTTCCACCTCTACGCACTGTTTCGTAAACTTCAGTTCGCTGCTAATTAGCACACCCAAGTCCTTTTCTAAATCAGTCACCTCGATATTACTACCCAACATCAAGTAGTCCGACTTGGGATTGGCGTAGCCAATGTGCATCACTTTGCATTTACCCAAGTTAAACGGCATTTGCCATTTTTCGGACCACTCTCCTATGCTACCTAGGTCCGCACGCAGTTCCTCGATTGCTTCGGGCGTCCCAACATTGGCCCCAAGCTTGATGTCATCAGCGAATTTGGCGATCCGACTGACGATGCCACCGTCGATATCATTTATGTAAATGATAAACAACAGTGGCCCCAAAACGGAACCCTGAGGAACCCCACTAGTGACCGAGGCCCAACCCGAACTAGCCCCTTTAATTACAACCCTCTGCCGCCTATTCCTCAGCCAGTTTTCAATCCACCTACCTATTTCCCCACCGATACCCAGCGCGCGCACTTTCGCCATTAGCCGGCGGTGAGGTACCTTATCAAAGGCTTTCTGAAAGTCGAGATAAAGTATATCAATCGCCCTACTCTTATCATACTCACTCAACATGACGTGGAAAAACTCGAGCAAGTTGGTGAGACACGACCTATGCCGTCTAAACCCATGTTGGGAGTCCCCAAGCAGCTTGAAGGAATCCAAATGGTCAACGATCCTATCCGCTATTATCCCCTCTAATAATTTACCTACAACTGAAGTGAGACTAATGGGACGATAGTTCCCTGGACTTTCGTGATCCCCTTTCTTAAAGATAGGGGTGACGTTGGCTTCCCTCCAGTCACCAGGCACCTGGCCCGTCTCCAACGATTTGTTGAAGACTGTAGTCAGGTGGGGTGCCACCTGGTCGCGCACTTCTCGCAACACTCTGGGGAGAAACTGGTCTGGCCCAGGAGCCTTAAACGCGCTCAGTTTGTCTATTCTATCGGCAACGACTGTCGCGGTACATCTAACGCTATCCAGGCCAGCACCTTCGTGCCTCATGCCTGGCTCGGGGATGACGCGGGTATCCTCCCTGGTGAACACTCCCGCAAAGTACTCATTAAGCACATTAGCGATGTCCGCGTCGGAGGTCCCAGAACGCCGCTTCCGTCCTTTAACGGACCTATCATGCTTCTAATGGGCTTTCTACTATTAACATAACTGAAGAACTCCTTAGGGTTCCCCTTGCAGAGGCTTGCCACCCGTAGTTCTTCGTTACGTTTCGCTAGCCTAACCTTCGCCTTCACTTCCCTACACAGGCGGACATACGCTTCAGTGTTCTCGTGGGAACGATTGGCCTTCGCCCTCCTATACGCTACTTTCCTATTTCGGATAGCCGAAGCGATGTCACGATTGAACCACTTAGGCTGCGTTGAAGCAGGGGTGACCGGTTTTGAGGGTATGGCAGTAGACTGCAGCACCATAACCTCGTCCCGGAATGCACTCCACACTCCCTCAACATCGCCGCCGACCTCTAACCCCATCTCTCCTACGCTATCCCAGAGAGAGAGAGAGGAGAGAGAGAGAGTTACAAGGAGTTACAAGGAAAAGAAGTACCTCAAAAGGCCTTGCGGCCCATACCGAGGAGGTACCAATGGCAATGGGTGCCACGGAAAATTTTGTACACACTCAAATAGTGTGCAAGATTTGGTCTAACCTTTTCTTGAACTGATCCACAGAGGAACTGTTCACAACTTCCGAAGGTAACCTGTTCCATGTGTCACAGATCTTATACGTAAAGTAATTCCCACACACACTAGTCCTAAATAGTTTCAAATCCAACTTCCAACCATTGTTGCGAGTTGGGTTATCATTTAAACTAAACATACTTCTAAAATCGACATCGTTGAACCCGCGTAAGAGCTTGAAAACCTCGATCAGTTGACCGCGCAGCCTCCGAGTTTCAAGCGAAAACAAGTTCAGGGCGCGTAACCGTCGATTGTAGCCCATATGCCTAACGGAAGGGATTAACTTTGTGGCCCTCGCCTGCACTCGCTCCAGCCTCTCAATATCTTTCCTGAGGGTGGGCGACCAGAACTGCACAGCATACTCCAGGTGCGGCCGAACAAGGGAATTGTACAGTGAGAGCACAATCTCCTTGTTCCGAAACTGAAATTGCCTCCTGATATAACCCAATAGTTTCTGGGCTTTCTTTTCCACCTCTACACACTGTTTCGTAAACTTAAGGTCGCTGCTAATTAGCACACCCAAGTCCTTTTCTAAATTAGTCACCTCGATATTACTACCCAACATCGAGTAGTCCGACTTGGGATTGGCGTAGCCAATGTGCATCACTTTGCATTTACCCAAGTTAAACAGCATTTGCCATTTTTCGGACCACTCTCCTATCCTACCTAGGTCCGCACGCAGTTGCTCGATCGCTTCGGGCGTCCCAACATTGGCCCCAAGCTTGGTGTCATCAGCGAATTTGGCGATCCGACTGACGATGCCACCGTCGATATCATTTATATAAATGATAAACAACAGTGGCCCCAAAACGGAACCCTGAGGAACCTCAGTAGTGACCGAGGCCCAACCCGAACTAGCCCCTTTAATTACAACCCTCTGCCGCCTATTACTCAGCCAGTTTTCAATCCACCTACCTATTTCCCCACCGATACCCAGCGCGCGCACTTTCGCCATTAGCCGGCGGTGAGGTACCTTATCAAAGGCTTTCTGAAGGTCGAGATAAGGTATATCAATCGCCCAACTCTTATCATACTCACTCAACATGACGTGGAAAAACTCGAGCAAGTTGGTGAGACACGACCTATGCCGTCTAAACCCATGTTGGGAGTCCCCAAGCAGCTTGTAGGAATCCAAATGGTCAACGATCCTATCAGCTATTATCCCTTCTAATAATTTACCTACAACTGAAGTGAGACTAATGGGACGATAGTTCCCTGGACTTTCGTGATCCCCTTTCTTAAAGATAGGGGTCACGTTGGCTCCCCTCCAGTCACCAGGCACCTGGCCCGTCTCCAACGATTTGTTGAAGACTGTAGCCAGGTGGGGAGCCACCTGGTCGCGCACTTTTCGCAACACTCTGGGGAGAAACTGGTCTGGCCCAGGAGCCTTAAACGCGCTCAGTTTGTCTATTCTATCGGCAACGACTGTCGCGGTACATCTAACACTATCCAGGCCAGCACCTTCGTGCCTCACGCCTGGCTCGGGGATGACGCAGGTATCCTCCCTGGTGAACACTCCCGGAAAGTACTCATTAAGCACATTGGCTTTCTACTATTAACATAACTGAAGAACTCCTTAGGGTTCCCCTTGCAGAGGCTTGCCACCCGTAGTTCTTCGTTACGTTTCGCTAGTCTAACCTTCGCCTTCACTTCCCTACACAGGCGGACATACGCTTCAGTGTTCTCGTGGGAACGATTGGCCTTCGCCCTCCTATACGCTACTTTCCTATTTCGGATAGCCAAAGCGATGTCACGATTGAACCACTTAGGCTGCGTTGAAGCAGGGGTGACCGGTTTTGAGGGTATGGCAGCAGACTGCAGCACCATAAACTCGTCCCGGAATGCACTCCACACCCGCTCAACATCGCCGCCGACCTCTAACTCCATCTCACCTACGCTATCCCTGAGGCTAACAAAGTCCGCTCACCGGAGATCGAGCTTACTGCCTCTCGAGTTACTACGCTTCACCCGAGGGACGCGCACACGGAACCTAATCAGACCGTGATCACTCCCGCCCAACGATTCGTCAACGGTGAGGCCAGTGACGAGGTTGTCTTCGGTCGTGAATACTAAGTCTAGAACGCTTTCGCCTCGTGTAGGCTCGTTGACCCACTGAGTGAGGAAGTTCTCATCAGTAAAGACAACTAGCCTCCTCCCTTCAGCATCAGCAGTCCTGTCTTCGCACTTTATGCCGCGACAGTTGAAGTCTCCTAAAACTACACACACCCTATCACCTAGCAGGCCACTGAGTTCGGTGTACAGAGCTGTATCCTCCTCGAGGAGGAGACGCGGAGGTCTGTACACCAAGATTAACCTATAGTTCGTCCCCCCCCACGTTCAGATCGACACCAAGCAGTTCCCGTTCCGATCGGAACTGGCAGTCAACCGGACTCAACGTGTCCCTGACGTATATTAGTACCCCACCCCCCTCCCCACGGGTGCGGTCTTTGCGAAACATTCTATACCCAGGAATTTCGAACTCCCCAACGTAGTCCCTACGATTAGTATGAATCCAGGACTCGGTGATAGCAACGATATCCTGGTATTCTGATGCTAAGAGCGCCCGTAGCTCGCAAAACTTGTTCCTAATTGACCTAGCATTAAAAAGCATTGCACGGAGGGAGCCTTCCCTATTCTGACCGCCCCCTAGCACGACCCGTTTCCCGAACAGCCAGGGCTGTCGGGAGTTGAAAAATTAAAGTTCAATGAAACCACATCAACTGGCAACATCTTTCCTTTGCCTTCAATTAGTTTAAAGCTCTCGGGTGTTTGGATCATAGTGTCAAATGTTTTGTTCGGTTCCATTTGGCTCTTTGTATCGCAATCAATCAACCATTTTCTTAAGCAACATTTATTTTCAAGTGGAAATCTGGAAAAAAGATATTACTCGCAAATCTGGGTAATTATGTTAAAGAACAGATTTTGCATGATTCCGGGCAGAAATATAAGCTAAGTGAGAGTCAGGAGTAGAATGGCAACCGTACCTTCTGAAAGACTCCTGTCGCGGATAGCATTAGAACAAGCAAAGTTAAACCAACTTTTTTTTGGCATCAGTAGTAGAAACAGAATATGGAATGTAGGCCTCCATGCCCAATAAAATCACCCGTGATGCGGTCAGCACACTCTGAGCGGCCCCGGCTACGGAAGCAGTAATCATGCCATGGGAAATCACAGAAGTACTGCCTAAGGGACTCCCAATCAGTGGCAAAGTGCCAAAGGCGCCTCTTTTTGGGAGGTTCGAAAGGCCAAATTTGAGCGAAAGGACAGGAAACAAATATAAGAGGAGGAGGAGCCCAACGGAGAAAGAAGTTTGACAGAGTAAGAAGAAGGGTGGGAGGTGAAAAATAAATTCAGAATGTTGGTCTTATCTGCAAGGCGATCGGGGATACGAGTAGGGTACTGGACAGTACAATCTGCTCTTGGTTATTCAGAATAGAGAAGTTGTAAGCTAGTTCACCCGAGATGTCAGTGAACTGTGAGCAAATCCGAAGGTGGTGGTGAATATTGAAATGTCCTAAAATGAAGATTTCAGCAAAAGAAGAGTGGAAAAGAATATATTCCACTTTGGAAGTGAGGTCGTCAAAGAATTTTGGATAGTCGGTAGCAGGCACGTGCAGAGGGGGGTGCTACAGGGGCTTGAACCCCCCATTTGCCCCTTCATGCCTCAGAAGTGCCCTTTTTTCCCCCAAAAAATGTGAAAAAGTTTATTTAAAACAGAATTTTACTTTTGTTACCTTACTCTTATCTAATTAACTCCTAAAGATTAAATTTGATGGTTTAGAGATTACTTCAACTGTCTCATGTAAAACCTGTGCAAAAATGTCAAGTACCTACTAAGGTATTAAATACTTAATTTTCTGCTCCGATAAAAATATTTCTGAAATTATTCCCCATCTATGTATTTAAATTTCCTAAAACTTTGTCCAAATTTGTTCAAAACTGAAGCTGATAAAATCAAAGTTTCGCAGCCTTTGCAAGGAGGAAAGGCTGTCGGACCTAATGCTTCTAGCTATAGAGAAGGACACCCCCATCAATAATAAAGATGTCATCAATATTTTTAAGAATATGACTCCGAGGCGGATACATCCGTAACAGAATATGTGAAATCTCTACTCATTGCCAGTACTTCTAACATTGAAGGTTTTATTTGTTTTACCATTGGTTTACCTATAAAGTAACGTTCAATGACCCCATTTCTTTATAATTAATTTAATGTTTAATTAATTAAGGCATTAATTAAGTTTAATTAATTAGCTCCCTTAGGGCGGGGAGAAGTATACATTTGCATTGCATATTTAATTAATATAATTCATGTTGTAAATAAATTGTCACTGTATGACACGTTTAAATGTCCACTATTACTAATGCTAATTTTAAATGATAACATCCGTATAAATGCTGTGAAAAGACTTATTGTTTTTGAGGGGGGAAGAGATGGTGCCCTTTTTGTTAACTTTCAGCCCCTGCATCTGAAGTGTCCTGTGCACGGCCCTGGTCGGTAGAATTAGGAGAAAGGTAGACAGCGCAGATGCATTTAGTTTGAGATTTTGGCATGTAAACGTAGCCAGAGGGTATAAAATTCTGAATATTCGAGTTCGGGAATACGATAGAAAGGTCATTACGCACACACAGTATACGCAACATTCACCTTTAGAGTAAAATTGACAGAAAAGTCGTCCCAGACACACTAGTTTCAGTGAGGAAGAGGTGGTGAAGTTTAGAGGAGAGGTGGTGTTCAACAAATTTAAAATTTGAGGAAAGGCCACGAATGTTCCAGAAGTTTATATATATATATATATATCCCCGCAAGGGGGTTCTAAGCTCGTGCTCTTGAGTGCTCTTTGTGCTCGTTTGTACGTGCTTGTTCCTGGAGGTTTCATGTGCGCCCTCCCGGCCCTAGCACCCAAGGATGATGGGGCTCGACCCTGCAGTCCTTGTCATCCTTGGTCTTTTTCCACTTCGACTGTCCCCTCCACCCTTTCTTTTTCCTCTGTCTTTCCTCTCACTTTTTCTTTGTTTTTCCGCTGAGATATGCCCTTTTAAATAGAGGCGAATCGGTTCTTCCCGAACTTAAAAAAAAAAAATATATATATATATATATATATATACAGTGGTGTAGTGCTGTGGGAACGCGTGGGAACGGCGTTCCCTTACTTTTTTTGGTAGACGGAACGGCGTTCCCTCACTATTTCAAATAAATCCGAACTTACAAATCTCTAACGTCATGAAATTTTAATTCCCACCCCTAGAAGAAATATGAGAAAGAATCATTAGCTGTTTCATTTCTTTTAGCTTCGACTAAGGCAATGCTAGCCTATAAAGATGTGGTGAAACAGTCACCACGGCGTACCAGTTGTTAACTTTTTTTTAGTTAATCATTCCAGTTGTTAGCTATTTTTATTGATCGTACTGGATGTCGTATATCTAATGACACTGGAAATACTGCATCTTCAACCTTGGAATATGTCCTAATATCCAGTGCATATGACCTCAAAATATCCCTGAAATTGGTCAGATTTCAAAAGATTTCCCGGGGGGCTTACAATGCCCCCGAACCCCCAGCTGTATGGGCTCGCCGCGCTCGCCATTGTCCCACCCCACCCCCGCATCTGAGTAACACTTTCAAAATGCGTTCCCTCACTTCTTTATTTAGCACTACACCACTGTGTGTGTATATATATATATATATATATATATATATATATATATATATATTAGTGATGTAGCGGATGTCATTTTTTTCACATCCGCGGATGCGGATGCGGATGAGGATGTTTGATTTCAACATCCGCGGATGCGGATGCGGATGTCTACATTTTCGTTATTTTTTAGGATATATTCGAGATTTTTTGTGTTTAACGTATATAATAAGTTATTATATAGAGAGAGCTGTAGCTATAATGTAGTATAATTGATTAATTGTACAATAATTGCTGTACTTTTCTCTGAACATATAAAATAATATCAAGCATCTAACTAATATAGAAATCAATCAGTGAATTCGTCTGCAAATAAATTCGTTATATTTTGTTGAGTTTCAGCCACAATTAGAAACCATAATTGTGTTACCAGGATGCGGGACGTGAACCCAACTCAAATGCACCCCACCGACCTCTTTCCCCAACCTCCACCCTTATAGAAAGAGATCTTTAATTAGCTTCATAACTATTTATATTAAGTTTAAAGTTTTATTAGGCATATTTATAAATGAGTAATTAAAATAAAGTAAACTAAGATGTTCATCGTTTAATGTTCAAACTTAATTATAGGAAGGTTATGCTTAAGGAACATTAATTTTTCTGCCCTTTCTGCTGCCAGTCTGTTTCTCTTTTCATCATATATTAATCCAGCACTGCTAAATAATAATCTCTCGCTTGGTACGTTTGTTGGAGGACAGGCTAAATGTTTCTTGCAAGTTTACTCAAGTATGGATAGATATTCTGCGTATTTTTCCACCAACTAATAGGATTGTCACATGCAGCCAGGCGTTTTTCTTGGTGATAGCTCTCGATCATTTTTACTACATCTTTTGACATCGCGTAGGTCTCGTCATTGCTGCTTGACTCAAGAAACTGAGAGACAGATTCTGTGATAGATTTGCTCGTTGAAGGTGTTGGTTCTGTCACTGAAACTTTTATTCTTTTGGTGGGTGGCGAAGCGACAGATTCAAGAGATTGAAGCTCTTCAACTGCTTTGCCAAGTGATGATTTAACTCGTTCTAATGTACTAGGTGAAAATAACTTAGCTTTGTAACGTGGATCTAAGTAGGTTGCAAGAGAGTAACTTCATACAAGAACAGCCTCTCGTCTTGTCGCTTGCATCACTTTTGCGCACAATGAACTAGTTCTATTAATATAGTAGAATTTGATAATTTCCGCTTATTAATGACGTTTTATCTCAACGGTCCACATCCGCACGACATCCGCAGTCCAAAGTGCGGATGCGGACGCGGATGCGAGAAAATGTGCGGATGTTCCGCGGATGCGGATGCGGATGTGACCTACATCACTAATATATATGATGAATAAAACCACGAAGGAAAGGAAACACAAAAAGGTGCTCAAGCGCTTTCGTCTAATGACATCCTCAGGAACACTGAGGATGTCATTAGACGAAAGCGCTTGAGCACCTTTTTGTGTTTCCTTTCCTTCGTGGTTTTATTCATCATAAATATTTTTCACGTGTTACTTTCGTGAAATAATTTTCATATATATATATATATATAATTGTTGCTCAACACAAAATAAATTATTTGCTCCTTAAATCTGACAAAAAACTGCATTGACTAAATTCGCTGAGCCAATACGGCAGCCTCAGTGAGGCAATCCTAACCAAAATAGGGTATGTGCTAAATTTACTATTTTAGGAATCGAAATGTCCACAATGTCTTGTCACCCCAGTAAAATACTAACTGATTTTCGTTTTTCTTTCCGACCTATTTATCACTGTTATTGCCTCGCTCATGACAGTAGACAGTATGCATTGTTCAGTCGTATAGTTGCTGCTATCGTACATTTGAAGTGGGTCTCAAAGCAAAACGAAAATTAGTTAGTATTTTACTGGGTGACAAGACATTATGGACACCCTGTACTCCTTCGTAGGCTAGGCCTACACAAAGTTTGATAAGTTTGCTCGAAATTAATTTACACCAACTCAGTTGGCTAATATTTAAATGCATGATTTTGGGCCTACCTTAATTTATGATTATGATAATGGTAAACATGTAGGCTCAAAGTTACCTACTGGGTAAATCTCTAGGAGCGCTCCATTTTTCAATATTAAACATACACTCATAAAACATATACCATTTGAAAGCTCACATTTTTCTGAGTCTAAAAATGTAGTAATCCAAAAGTATCAATAGCAAATAAAAAGTAACTAGGTTTAAATATAAAACCCTATACCGATCAATTTGTGATGCGTGATCTTTACGGGGGCGGAGCCCCCGTACCCCCGAGACCTAAATTATACAAATGATAATGTAATAACATAGTCATGTTAGGTTAGGTTAGCGTAACAATTACCAAAAATACCATCTTACAACACAGACTGAAGATTTATAACTTAGCCAACCTTTATAATGTAATTAATTACGTCACGCGTCAAACAATTAAACCTAGTTACTTTTTATTTGCTATTGATACTTTTGGATTACTACATTTTTAGACTCAGAAAAATGTGAGCTTTCAAATGGTATATGTTTTATGAGTGTACGTTTAATATTGAAAAGATAAAAACATCCAATGCTTTCTCTTCATCTAGGGGCTAAGACTAGGGCACATGACGAATCAAGTTCTCAAAGTCAGAAACCACACGAACAGCACGTCATAATTCTATGACAAACACGACCAGACTGAATCCAATTAAAAAAAAAAAATAGACAGAACAGAATCCAACCAACTAATTAGGTCACAGAGTAGCGAAAAAATAGCCCAATCAGGAAAAATATTTTATGAAAAAAAAGTACATTATAGCCAAAACAGGAAATATTCACTATAAAAATGTAACTTGTAATTTTCTCTATAATCTTGCATTTGCTATTGATACTTTTGGATTACTACATTTTTAGACTCAGAAAAATGTGAGCTTTCAAATGGTATATGTTTTATGAGTGTATGTTTAATACTGAAAAATTGAGCGCTCCTAGAGATTATCCACCTACTGTAAATCGGCGGCGGTATTGTTTTTCTGACGAAGTTCATGGGCTCTGATTCAGTTAGGCCTAGTGTCTAGTTATAAGCCATGAAGTAATCCACCAACGGTAGGCTAGGGCCTACCCAACCTAGGCGTAGGCCTATCCGAAGCGTGCATAGCCTAGTCCAAACAGCCATAATATGGTGTGTATGGACGTTTCTTTGAATTGAGACACGAGAAAGAACTTGCCTGAATCCAAAGTCTTGGATGTCTCGCGAACTCTGCTCGACCTTTGGAATAAGACCCTTGGCCCAAACTTACACACTTAGCCTATCATACTATACCCTAGTTACGCCTAACTGCTGCAGTTCAGTTTGAATTAGGCAATAATTTTAAGGCTAACTTAGCATGTTAATGCAATTCGAAATGATATTAGCACAAGATTCATGATTTAAGAGTAATAAGTAACCTTTTATTAGAAAAGTCAGTTAAAGTAAGTACTCGTTTTATCCTTAGTGATTACAGTTCCGCCTTAGCCACATTTACTGTTTTAATCAAATTGCCAAGATTTACGCGATGTAAAGTTACTGTAATTTAAAGTGAATGTAGGCTACTTATTATGATTGTCGCTTTACCTCTATAACCCAAAAATAGAATCAAATATTTTCTTCTCAAATTCGAGACTTAACAATTTCTTTCGTTCTGCTAAAAAAGAAAATGTGTTTTCAATATCATGTTAATATTGTGAAGCGATTATACTTCTAAAAAAACCACCAACCTATTACTACATTTTAATGAAATGAAAATTATTCCCGGACCATATACTGTACTATATATTTTACATAATTTCGATGTGTTTCAGGGAGACGGCTTTTGTGAGACGGGTAAGGAAAGTAAAACCATAATGTTTTGCGGCAGAAGGTGGGTACAGTACTTTTAAATGCAACTCGTCTTAAACTTGACAAATTCCAAACTACTACTGTAAAAAAGTAGGGGTCTTTTCCAAGCAACAATACCATATTTTATTAGCCCTCTAATCATTTGGTATTATTATGATTATTATTAGTTTATATATATATATATATAATATATTATATATATATATTATATATATATATATATACATACAGGGCGTCCCAAAAAAATGTATACACACTTTAACAGCTGATCGCTCAATTGATGTTTCTTTCTTTCCAAGTTAAACCCATTAGAATTAATAATGGCAGTCAGACTAAGCTTTGAACAAAGGAAATTCATTCTAAAATGCTACTGGAAGTGTGAAAACGCAGTTGAAGTGCAAAGACAGTTTAGGAGGGAGTTTCAAACAGATCCACCAACGCGACTTACCATCACTCGAATTAGAGATAAGTTTGAAGCCGATGGAACTGTTCAGAATGTCCACAAGAAGCGTTCCGGAAGACCACGGACATCGACAAGCCCCACAAAGCAAGAAAGAGTACTGGAAACGTATCACCAAAGTCCAAGAAAATCTGTGCGGCAAGCGAGTCGTGAGGTAGGAATTTCAGAATCGTCTGTCCAACGCATTTTGAAGCGCTGTCAATGGAAAAGTTACATTCCAAGATTAGTCCATGCTATTAATGAAGATGATCCGGACCGAAGAGTGGAGTATTGCGAGTGGTACTTGGCACGATGTGGATGTGGATTGGACGAAGGGGTTTCGTAGAATACCCTCCGCGTTCACCAGACCTCACACCACTAGACTTTTTTTTATGGGGATACTTAAAAGACAAAGTCTACGCTATAAAACCTGCAACAGTCGCTGAATTGAGAGCAGCCATTGAACGAGAATGCACACAAATACCAAACGAAATGTTTCGTGATGTTTGCGATTCCATTGCTTCGCGTTATCAGCAGTGCCTGGACCAGAACGGACGTCAGTTTGAAAACAGGCGTTGACAAAACAATTAAATAATGTCTGTAGATTCTATTACATTTTGAAAATGAAATGTATTTTAATAAACACTGCCTTTATAAGTATTTAAAGTGTGTATACATTTTTTTGGGACGCCCTGTATATATATATATATATTAGGAGAAATCCAATGACAAGGAGAAATGTAAATGCCATGAAAAGTCTTCTTTAATGCGCAACGTTTCGAGCAAATACGCTCATCTTCAGGCTGTATGATAACAATGTGAAATTAAAATCAATAATTGAATGAAAAACCAGACAAAGAAAATTTCTATAACCTATTCATAAAGGCAAACTTTAAAAGACTGAAAAAAGAGGGTTAAATTCTAAGTTATACAGATTTACATTTAAAATTAAGAAGCTATTTTTAAATACATATAGTAAATGTGAAATTAATACACTGGAAAAATTAACAATAGTACACTGGAATAATGAAACTAACTAACCTTTCACTGCAATTTCCGAGGCTAGACTGATTTAAGCACAAAACGTGAAAACATAAGATAAGATAAGATAAGATAAGATAAGATGGTGAGGGCGATTGGGGAAGGGGGGATTATAAGGAATTGGGGAAGGAGGAGGGATTATAAAAAGTTTAAAGGGACGGCTGATGAGTCAACATTTAACGTAGGGGTCAAAGTTTTAATATAAAGCGATTCCAGAATTCTAAGTGAGTTGGGACAAGTATTACAACCAAGAATTTTAAAATTTTCTAAAGTGACATCAGTTTTACATTTGATACTGTGTTCCCGAATGCTAGAAACTTCTTTAGTTTTTAAAATTTTACCTGTTCGGCCACTTATTCCCATATGCGAATAGAATCTAGCCCTGAGAGAGCGAACAGTGCTGCCAATGTAATTCCCAAGGAGACACCTAGGGCAGGTAAATAAATATACAACACCGCTACGCAACGAGTCAGGGGTTCGATCCTTCGCTGAGAAAAAGCTACCTAAAGACGTTTTATTAATAAATATGATGCGGAAATCAGTATGATAAAAAAATTTCCTTAACAACTTTGTAAATTTAAGCTTAAATTCCTTATTCAAAGGACCCATTTCAGGTACCAAGAAATATTTTATATCCTTCGGCACTGTAATACAAGGAAGTTGAGGGCTATAAACATTATTTAAGAAGGATCTAATTAGTTTATCTACATATTGAACAGGAAAACTATTATTGGTAAAGTATGATCTTAGATTATTAAATTCATCATTAAGTAAGGTAAAACTAGAGGTCAAATTATATCCTCTGAACAGGAGAGTTTTAATACAAGACATCTTATAGTTGAAATCAGTAAAACTAAAAAATTCATGCCCAAACCAGTGAAAGTGGGTTTCCTGTAAACTGATGTAGTAATAGAATCACCGTTCTTCGAAATTAAAAGATCTAAAAAGGGAAGGGAGCCATTTTTCTCAGTTTCCATTGTATACGTTATATTGGGGTGCAAAGAATTTAGGAAGTTAAAGAATTGTTGCGCTTGTACCGCATTATCAAAGACAGCTATCGAATCATCAACGAAGCGTCGATAGAAAATTGGCTTGAGATGAGTTGGAGATTGACTAAAAATTACACTTTCTAAATGAGTCATAAAAAAATCAGCTGCTAACGGTCCGACAGGTGATCCCATCCCTACACCATCAATTTGTTGGTAAACCTTATTGTTGAAAGTAAAATAGCATTGTTTGAAGACCAATTCTAAAAGTTCCTTAAAATGAGACAATGATAAACCATGAAAAATATCAACCGAGCTAAAAACCCTATCTAAAATAATGGCAATAGTTTCAGATACAGGTACATTTGTGAAAAGCGACTTTACATCAAAACTGACAAAAAACTTTTTTGAATCGAAGTTCTCACCAAGAAGGTCTTTTTGGAATTCAAACGAGTTATTTATAGTGTAAGCATTTTTCGCAAAGGGTGACAGGAGACTAACAACAAATTTTGCCAATTGAAAGGTGGGTAAGTTATACGAAGCTAAAATAGGACGGAGAGGTGTTCCAACTTTATGGATTTTAGGCAAACAGTATAATTGAGCAAGATTAGCACCAGATGCGAACAACTGAGAGTAAGTATCGTTTTTTATTATCTTTAAGGACTTTAGTCGTGACAGAAATCTATTAACCTGGTCTTCTAACCTTACAATGACTTTATTGACAGGTTCAAGAATTTGTTTGAATTTAGTAAGATCACTTAGGATTTCATTAGTTTTGTTTATGTAGTCCGATTTATTCAAAATAACCACTCCGTTACCCTTGTCCGGTCTAGTCACGACAATCTCCTGGTTCTTTGCCAAATTCTTAATACACTGCAAATCACTCTTCCTAAATATGAAAGATTGAAATTTAAGATTTCTAAGTTTATGAAAAAATTCTTGAGTTAGATTTGAGAACTGACATTTGAAATTATTGAATTCACCCACATGGGGAACATTTTTCAAGCCATTAAAAATTTTTCAAAGTAAAGAAAAAACGAAGGCTTATATATTTGGAACAACGGAAGCTTAAATTGCAAACCAAGTGACAGTAAAAACTTTTCCCGAGGGGAGAGTGTGTAACTAGAAAGATTCGAAATTACCTTATCTGAATTGAAAAAATTTGGTGAATTCATTCCCAAAGCCTTTAACTTACGTTCATGTGTTTCCAAGATGGTAGAGTGAAATTTTTCTAGTTCACGTTGTACAAGAGAAATTATTAATAAATAGTCCAACAACGAAAAGGTATTTTTAAGAGTAGTTATATAATGCCCAAGAGACTTATTATGCGAGTCCGAAATTTTGATTTTATAATTAATTTCATTATTTAATAAATATTCCAGGGACGATTGATAAAATTCAGAGTCATATAGATTGTCACGGTAGAGTTTGAAGTAAACAAATTTCGGGAAAACCCTGCAGGTCCGACACATTTCAAGAAAATAACAGTCCAGTTTTGACTTGAGAAACTTTCGTGAAGTCTTCCAAACATGGCGATAAGCCCTAAGGCCATCTTGTCCATACCTTGAGTATATATAATCATGCGGGTTGCTTCTACAGAGCTTCAATTTAATATTTAGGAGAAATCCAATGACAAGGAGAAATGTAAATGCCATGAAAAGTCTTCTTTAATGCGCAACGTTTCGAGCAAATACGCTCATCTTCAGGCTGTATGATAACAATGTGAAATTAAAATCAATAATTGAATGAAAAACCAGACAAAGAAAATTTCTATAACCTATTCATAAAGGCAAACTTTAAAAGACTGAAAAAAGAGGGTTAAATTCTAAGTTATACAGATTTACATTTAAAATTAAGAAGCTATTTTTAAATACATATAGTAAATGTGAAATTAATACACTGGAAAAATTAACAATAGTACACTGGAATAATGAAACTAACTAACCTTTCACTGCAATTTCCGAGGCTAGACTGATTTAAGCACAAAACGTGAAAACATAAGATAAGATAAGATAAGATAAGATAAGATGGTGAGGGCGATTGTGTCGGACCTGCAGGGTTTTCCCGAAATTTGTTTACTTCAAACTCTACCGTGACAATCTATATGACTCTGAATTTTATCAATCGTCCCTGGAATATTTATTAAATAATGAAATTAATTATAAAATCAAAATTTCGGACTCGCATAATAAGTCTCTTGGGCATTATATAACTACTCTTAAAAATACCTTTTCGTTGTTGGACTATTTATTAATAATTTCTCTTGTACAACTTGAACTAGAAAAATTTCACTCTACCATCTTGGAAACACATGAACGTAAGTTAAAGGCTTTGGGAATGAATTCACCAAATTTTTTCAATTCAGATAAGGTAATTTCGAATCTTTCTAGTTACACACTCTCCCCTCGGGAAAAGTTTTTACTGTCACTTGGTTTGCAATTTAAGCTTCCGTTGTTCCAAATATATAAGCCTTCGTTTTTTCTTTACTTTGAAAAAAATTTTTAATGGCTTGAAAAATGTTCCCCATGTGGGTGAATTCAATAATTTCAAATGTCAGTTCTCAAATCTAACTCAAGAATTTTTTCATAAACTTAGAAATCTTAAATTTCAATCTTTCATATTTAGGAAGAGTGATTTGCAGTGTATTAAGAATTTGGCAAAGAACCAGGAGATTGTCGTGACTAGACCGGACAAGGGTAACGGAGTGGTTATTTTGAATAAATCGGACTACATAAACAAAACTAATGAAATCCTAAGTGATCTTACTAAATTCAAACAAATTCTTGAACCTGTCAATAAAGTCATTGTAAGGTTAGAAGACCAGGTTAATAGATTTCTGTCACGACTAAAGTCCTTAAAGATAATAAAAAACGATACTTACTCTCAGTTGTTCGCATCTGGTGCTAATCTTGCTCAATTATACTGTTTGCCTAAAATCCATAAAGTTGGAACACCTCTCCGTCCTATTTTAGCTTCGTATAACTTACCCACCTTTCAATTGGCAAAATTTGTTGTTAGTCTCCTGTCACCCTTTGCGAAAAATGCTTACACTATAAATAACTCGTTTGAATTCCAAAAAGACCTTCTTGGTGAGAACTTCGATTAAAAAAGTTTTTTGTCAGTTTTGATGTAAAGTCGCTTTTCACAAATGTACCTGTATCTGAAACTATTGCCATTATTTTAGATAGGGTTTTTAGCTCGGTTGATATTTTTCATGGTTTTTCATTGTCTCATTTTAAGGAACTTTTAGAATTGGTCTTCAAACAATGCTATTTTACTTTCAACAATAAGGTTTACCAACAAATTGATGGTGTAGGGATGGGATCACCTGTCGGACCGTTAGCAGCTGATTTTTTTATGACTCATTTAGAAAGTGTAATTTTTAGTCAATCTCCAACTCATCTCAAGCCAATTTTCTATCGACGCTTCGTTGATGATTCGATAGCTGTCTTTGATAATGCGGTACAAGCGCAACAATTCTTTAACTTCCTAAATTCTTTGCACCCCAATATAACGTATACAATGGAAACTGAGAAAAATGGCTCCCTTCCCTTTTTAGATCTTTTAATTTCGAAGAACGGTGATTCTATTACTACATCAGTTTACAGGAAACCCACTTTCACTGGTTTGGGCATGAATTTTTTTAGTTTTACTGATTTCAACTATAAGATGTCTCGTATTAAAACTCTCCTGTTCAGAGGATATAATTTGACTTCTAGTTTTACCTTACTTAATGATGAATTTAATAATCTAAGATCATACTTTACCAATAATAGTTTTCCTGTTCAATATGTAGATAAACTAATTAGATCCTTCTTAAATAATGTTTATAGCCCTCAACTTCCTTGTATTACAGTGCCGAAGGATATAAAATATTTCTTGGTACCTGAAATGGGTCCTTTGAATAAGGAATTTAAGCTTAAATTTACAAAGTTGTTAAGGAAATTTTTTTATCATACTGATTTCCGCATCATATTTATTAATAAAACGTCTTTAGGTAGCTTTTTCTCAGCGAAGGATCGAACCCCTGACTCGTTGCGTAGCGGTGTTGTATATTTATTTACCTGCCCTAGGTGTCTCCTTGGGAATTACATTGGCAGCACTGTTCGCTCTCTCAGGGCTAGATTCTATTCGCATATGGGAATAAGTGGCCGAACAGGTAAAATTTTAAAAACTAAAGAAGTTTCTAGCATTCGGGAACACAGTATCAAATGTAAAACTGATGTCACTTTAGAAAATTTTAAAATTCTTGGTTGTAATACTTGTCCCAACTCACTTAGAATTCTGGAATCGCTTTATATTAAAACTTTGACCCCTACGTTAAATGTTGACTCATCAGCCGTCCCTTTAAACTTTTTATAATCCCTCCTCCTTCCCCAATTCCTTATAATCCCCCCTTCCCCAATCGCCCTCACCATCTTATCTTATCTTATCTTATCTTATGTTTTCACGTTTTGTGCTTAAATCAGTCTAGCCTCGGAAATTGCAGTGAAAGGTTAGTTAGTTTCATTATTCCAGTGTACTATTGTTAATTTTTCCAGTGTATTAATTTCACATTTACTATATGTATTTAAAAATAGCTTCTTAATTTTAAATGTAAATCTGTATAACTTAGAATTTAACCCTCTTTTTTCAGTCTTTTAAAGTTTGCCTTTATGAATAGGTTATAGAAATTTTCTTTGTCTGGTTTTTCATTCAATTATTGATTTTAATTTCACATTGTTATCATACAGCCTGAAGATGAGCGTATTTGCTCGAAACGTTGCGCATTAAAGAAGACTTTTCATGGCATTTACATTTCTCCTTGTCATTGGATTTCTCCTAAATATTAAATTGAAGCTCTGTAGAAGCAACCCGCATGATTATATATATATATATATATATGGGTAAAGTCAAGGGGAGGTGAACATTTATGTCACTCCATTACCATTAACAGCAATAATTACACTGTTCAACAAAGTTGTTCTTCTTTCGATAAATGTTGGTGGGTACTACCACAGTATGCGGTCTACCTACGATTCGGCGGTCTACCTTTTAATTTAGGCTTCTTATCTTGTTTACTAATTGTTTGTTTATATCCCAATGTCAATCGCCCTTGACGATTGGTTAGGTTTAGTCATGATATTTTCGTTAGTTTTAACGAAAATATCATGACTAAACCTAACCAATCGTAGGTAGACCCGTATACTATAGTAGCGCCTGTTGATGATTCTTACGTTCTTTTTTACGCTGATTACCAAAATGAAAACACATTTTTGTAATTATTGCTGTTGATGGTAACGGAGTGACATAAATGTTCATCTCCCCTTGACTTTACCCATATACAGGGTGTCTCAAAAGTCACTATCTATTTCGGTGACATTAGATGTTTTTTTAAAAAATGCTATGCTGGCATAAAGATATGTACTTCTGGTGCAAATTTGTGTATTTCAAAAAAGTTAATTGGTTTATTTCGAATTTTGTGTAATTTATAAATTTATCTTGACATGCTTGAACAATTCCTCGAACCTCAACTTCTTACAGATGGCATTCTTGACAGTAGTTTTTCAGCAGGATGGAGCACCGTGCCATTATGCAATAATTGTACGTGATTATCTTGACAGACGCTTCCCCGGTCGCTGGATTGGTCGTGGAGGAACACAACCATGGGCAGCACGTTCACCCGATTTAACACCATTAGATTTTTTCGCCTGGGGTTTCATTTAGTCTAAGGTGTACACTGGTAGAAGAATTAGTGATGTAGCCGAACTTCGAAATCGTATTACCGATGCAGTTCAGAAAATAACACCTCAAATGCTGGAAAGTGTGTTCCGAGAAACAACTTATCGCTTTGAGCAATGTAGAGACACTGATGGTCGCCATGTGGAGACAGATAAATAAATAGCACTAATTCTTTGTGGCACTTACTTTGAAATAAATATATTTTTCATGTCTTAAACCAGTTTTTCGTAATTCCCATTATTTTTCAAAATAGATAGTGACTTTTGAGACACCCTGTATATATATAGGAGCCTATTAAGAGTAGCCCGCTATAATACAGTAATGAAGTTAATTAAGTATATTTAATAGGTGATCAATGTGGTGTTTGGACCAAATAAATAATGTGGTTAATAAAGAAGATGAAAAGGGCTCGTAGATTTTTGTTTTATTAACAAAATAAAAGACTAATTATTTACAATTAGTTGACTGTATATTGAAATGCGCAACATTACGATTAAGGACGCTAAAGGAGTGATTTTATGCAGGATAAAAAGTTCACTAATGTAATTGTGTTAAGATCAATAATAATTTGGATGACAAAAATACAGTACTTAATAAACAGGAATAAGACTAGTTGCCGTATTACATTAACGACATAAAATGTGTCTCTCATTAGCGGTATTGGCAAAACGCTTTAGATAGCCTATGCGGTTAGGCTGAGAGTTTGTCTGAATTTATAGGCTATATAACGAGTAGCCTGACACGACGCTGTAAACACTGTAGGCCAAATGAGTTGAGCCTATGCAAAAGGGTTACAGACACTGAGTATATGTGAAAGGTATAGGCTGTAAGACGCAAAAGATGTTTATGCAAAAGGGGTCTTCTTGATGGTTTTCTCTCTCTCTCTCTCTAGCGAGCAATCAGTAAAGTTGTATAAAATGCTTCGATTGAAAAAAGAAAGTATTAATTTTAAGGTGAATTTATTGCTCAAAGTATAGTCACCCTGTCTTCCTTTCATTTTTTAAGAGACCTACATGAACCCTTTAGGGATCACTTTAACATATTGCTTCCCAAAGCATTCGGGAAGCAATATGTTAAAGTGATCCCTCTTGGGAAGCAATATGTTAAAGTGATTAACACTGGAAAGCAATATGTTAAAAAGAGAAAGGTTGGTTGGTTAGAAAGAGGTTGGTAATCTAGGAGATAACCTACCGACCGTAAAGAAAGCTATAAATGCCCTAACCTGGCATTCTTTATATATTTAATGTAGGTCAACTGAATGCCCGGTTAGGTCAACTGTACGCCCTTGATGATTGGTTAGGTTAACTCGTGATATTTTCGTTAGTTTTAACGAAAATATCACAACTTAACCTAACCAATCGTCAAGGGCGTACAGTTGACCTAACCGGGCATTCAGTTGACCTAACCGGGCATTCAGTTAACCTACATTAAATATATAAAGAAAACGAAAGGATGAAAATCCATTTTTTACTTTGTGTGACCAAACTGACCATATAGCGCAACAATTCCAATAAATTTACTTTCAATCTAATATTTTAACATGTTATGATTTACTTTTTATGCCTTTACTTTAACTAAAGCGAACATTTTTTATCGTACTCCTTAACCTAAATATTGGGAAGCAATATGTTAAAGTGATTAACATATTGCTTCCCAGGAACCTCTCTTTAACATATTGCTTCCCAGTGTATATCACTTTAACTTATTGTTTCCCAGTGTTAAAGTGATCCCCATTTAGCTATAATTATTAGCTATTCATCTATTTCCTTCTTAATATACAGAGTGTATCAAAAGTTTATTATTATTAAATTAAATAAAGCTATATCATCTTGGTTGATATGGGAATAGGAAAATATGCGACGAGTTCATCATTCTCTGTCTTGTTTTATTCTAATGTTATGTATATAAAACTCGCGTGTATAGATGCACTCAACGTAAATAAACTCACAATTTTACTTCACACGCAAATTCCTTGTCTGGCGCTCGAGAAAGCTGACCGCCACATCCGTAATTTGAAAACCCTCGACGGAGAAAGATGAACCCTACTTCAGCGCTTTGAGCTGACGAACATCAAAACCTCTTATCAGAGTGAATAATTGTAACTGCTAATCGAGAGGTTATGAGATCGAGTCCGGGCGAGGACTTCGATATTTCTGAAAATTGAACCAGTAGAGGAAGTACAAGAACTTAAGTATTTGGGTCAAATTATCACCAGCTCCTTCACTGACGAAGTTTCTGTGCTAAAGCGGACGTGGTTATAAGGAACTTCAGATTCGAAAGACTTCAATGATATTTGTGGGCAGCAGTTTTGGGTTTAAAAAAAAAAAAAAGGCAGGACTTTAAACTTGCTTTCTAACGGATCTTTTAGACTGCTGTGTCAGTTACCATAAAGATGGTCAGCTTCGCAAATGTTCGCTAACCACAATGCATCGATCCTCCCGGAGGTGACAAGACGCGTTTGATACAGTTTAATGCAAATAATTAAAAACTCAGACAATCCAACTGTCAAAGAGATTCATCATTCATCAGTCAGTCAGTCATTCATTCATTAATCAGTCACTTTATTAGCTTCATGGTATAAAAATGTTTGTCTGTAGCTCCACTTAACTTCGACATTCCTATTTTTCATTATTTGTATTTTTATTTTTAATTTTTATTATTAATTTTATTATTTATTTCATTATTTTTACTTTTGTTTATTTTTATTCTTTTATTATTACTAAATGTGATATAAGTAATTTTTTCTTCTGACAATCCAGTTTTCATATATATATATATACAGGGCGTCCCAAAAAAATGTATACACACTTTAAATACTTATAAAGGCAGTGTTTATTAAAATACATTTCATTTTCAAAATGTAATAGAATCTACAGACATTATTTAATTGTTTTGTCAACGCCTGTTTTCAAACTCACGTCCGTTCTGGTCCAGGCACTGCTGATAACGCGAAGCAATGGAATCGCAAACATCACGAAACATTTCGTTTGGTATTTGTGTGCATTCTCGTTCAATGGCTGCTCTCAATTCAGCGACTGTTGCAGGTTTTATAGCGTAGACTTTGTCTTTTAAGTATCCCCATAAAAAAAGTCTAGTGGTGTGAGGTCTGGTGAACGCGGAGGGTATTCTACGAAACCCCTTCGTCCAATCCACATCCACATCGTGCCAAGTACCACTCGCAATACTCCACTCTTAGGTCCGGATCATCTTCATTAATAGCATGGACTAATCTTGGAATGTAACTTTTCCATTGACAGCGCTTCAAAATGCGTTGGACAGACGATTCTGAAATTCCTACCTCACGACTCGCTTGCCGCACAGATTTTCTTGGACTTTGGTGATACGTTTCCAGTACTCTTTCTTGCTTTGTGGGGCTTGTCGATGTCCGTGGTCTTCCGGAACGCTTCTTGTGGACATTCTGAACAGTTCCATCGGCTTCAAACTTATCTCTAATTCGAGTGATGGTAAGTCGCGTTGGTGGATCTGTTTGAAACTCCCTCCTAAACTGTCTTTGCACTTCAACTGCGTTTTCACACTTCCAGTAGCATTTTAGAATGAATTTCCTTTGTTCAAAGCTTAGTCTGACTGCCATTATTAATTCTAATGGGTTTAACTTGGAAAGAAAGAAACATCAATTGAGCTATCAGCTGTTAAAGTGTGTATACACATTTTTTTGGGACGCCCTGTATATATATATATATATATATATATATATATATATATATATATATATATATACACACACAGTACATATGGTACGATGGTGTAGTGGTTAGCATTGCTGATTATGAATCCATCGGCCCCGAGGTCAAAACCCAGCTGTTCATCTTTCCACACAATAAAAAAATGGGTTGGTAAAAAAATGGGTACCCTGGGTTAAGACGCGAGGCTGCTGCTGCTACTGATCGGGAGGTCGTGAGATCGAGTCCGGGTGAGGACTTTGTAATTTCTGACCGCCCGTGGTGTGCGTGGTTGGGATTCCACGTTAAACTGTAGACTTAAGGTGGAGTGACAAGCTTGACCTTCGTCAGAATGAACAATTCGGGCGGAAGCAAATCCAAGGTTACCAAGGTATGTTATAATGTAAAATGACTAACTAAGTCAGAGCCATCATGCTTCGATTCATCATTTCCTTTGCAGTATCCCATGCCCCATTACTCACCCATTATACCCCTAAATGATTAAATATAAAAGATGCAGGACCGAAGTCTCGAGCATGAGGTCAGGGCAGGCAGTTGAAACTCTTGGCTCCAGGTTCTAGGAGGGGTGTCACAGTGATCACAAGGACGGGAGAGTCCTTTGGTTTGCTGTTTCTTTGGAACTTGCTCTTGTGACAAAGCAGGTAATAATGTGGCATTTTGGATTGGTTATTTCTGGTTACTTTTATAATTGTAAACAAATTGTATTTGGGTATATTCATTTTAATCTCATTGTAATAAACATAAAAAGTGCATCAACATTTTCTGTATCAACTTCGAACTAACCTGAGAGCTAACCCCGAGCTAACCTGAGAGTAACCAACTAATGTGAAAATATCAAACTTTCTGAAAAAGTTAGAAATATAAAAAATATCACCCTCTGCACTTCTTTAACCACTCGACCAATTTTGAACATTGGTGTTAGATGTGGGGTTGGTCAAACCTACACCACACCTAGCAGTGTGCACTAGTAAATATAAAGTAAAATACTTTATCGCGATTCTACTTGGGTTTCCTCTTTATCAAATATCAAGTGACGAGACGCGACCTACAGCTTTACGTGGGATCCGAACCACGGGTCGCTACATAATCTGGACGCGGAGGACGGCCTCCCATGTCGCTCAACCCAATGTCGCTTAACTTCGCTGATCAACGGGAAGCGGTGTTACGACCGCGACGATCTTCTCCTGCCCTTCGTACGAGACGGTCTCTCGCGCCCAAACGGGTCTCTCGTCCACCCCCGTATGGAGTAAGCTTCTCACGCGTGGTGTGGCTCGACCCACACAGCTCAACTTAACGGAATGGAATCGAAGGTTTTTCGCCTCATCAATTCCCCGCCTCTCGCTGACTGTCTTCAATCCTTCTCTTTTCGCGAGTGTTGCCTCACTCTCTTTACTATCGCTATTATAATAGACACTTCCGAACTCTCTGATTGCGTGTCTCCTCCTTTAAGGGGAACACGCAGTACCAAACTTTCGACACACTCTCAGTCCTCTTTTATCCAACTCCGTAACGCGAAGGTTAATCGTTATTCTCAATCTATCATCTACTCTGGAACGACCTTCCTCAATCCATCCTTCCCCCATATGTATGACCTCCAATCTTCCAAACGCAGAGTGTCCAGGCATCTCGAAATCTTTGGGTCTTGATTTTGGCTCTCTTCTTCTTCTTCTTCCGTGGTGGACAGGAATGGACATTAAAACACTTCTTTTGACGATTGATTTTAATTATTTTTTAAGCTTTTTTAAGCTTTAAATTTAATGGAATATTTTTAACATTTTATGTAAAATTATTAATGTGATTTAAATTATCACATAATCACATAATCAACTTGATATGATAATAATAAGGGCAGCTGATTCGTTATTCGATTTTGGTAAATCGAACACTTCCACCATCACTGTTTATTTCTACTTTCATTTTTTCTTCTTCTTCTTCTTCTCTTTCTTCTCCTCCTCCTCCTCCTCCTTCTTCGTCTTGTTCTTCTGAAAGAGAAAAACGTGAATAGCAACTTAAGAAACACAAAATGCTTCTAATCTCTCTTCCTCTCTCTGATTGGTTGACCCAATTACTGCAACCGATAATAATGATAATGATGATGATAATAATATATGATGGAAGAGTAGAGTGAAAAGAAATCTTTTCTAGGTCTTATTGAAATTTGAAACCAATAAAATAAAGATTGAACATTAAGTAGAAAATGAATAAAAAACCTCTCTTAATTCGATTGTTTACAATTGGCAGTAAAAATAATGTGAACAATTTGTAATTGTGATATAAAGCGACCTCTTTTAATTACTCTAATGGCGAAAAATTAAAAAATAGACTCTGGTAAATTCCGTCATTTTTCACGTTTAAATGATTAATTATCGCCAAATACGAGACACATTGTGACGCGATGAAAATGTACCCGAATGATTTGAAGGCGGGTCCTGATTCGGAGTGTGATCGTCCTTCGCACCATCTGCGTCCTTCGCACCATCTGCTGCGAATGAAAAGATAAAATCGAGTAAGCAAAGCTAAAAGATTGTTTCGCAATTCACGCGATAAACGCTTATTTTTATACGTTTTAAATACGTTTTGAAACTCTCTCATAAAAAGGTTCAACAATTTTAGAAAAAAAGAATATGGATGGCGATCGAGTGTCATCCACGGTTCATCATATCTTCCTTCCAACACTTCAACTTTGGGAACATGTATTGGAAGAGAGAGAGAGCGAGCAGCAGCAGCAGCAGCAGCAGCAGTACGTAAACTTTAGGTACTGTCTTCACTTTGCTATAACGGTAGATCTTAAAGCGATGAGAGAAGGGTTACAGCCCGGATCAGAAATGGCAAATGGGGAATCGCGCGTGTGTCTAAATGAAAATAAAAATATGAACAGAATGAATTTACTAAAAGTGAAAAAAATCACGTGAACATTAGAAACGCGTCACTCGTTGACAACGGAAACAAAATGGGGACTTCGTTGAATATGTTCGGAATAAGGATCCGTTAATGGTTCTTAAGCACCGACATTTGAGCAAATTCATTCCAGAAAATCATGAAAGTGGAAAGTGTTGCGGACTTTGACCAAAACGATGTCAGCGAAGAGAATAAATAAATTTTAAGGGGTTAAAGGCATCGATTGGATTAAAATTGGCGTATCGTATTTTCAAACGTACAGTTATTTATATTTAGAGTAACGCGAGTACATCGCATTTGAAATACTGTAGCCGTAAAGTCTGGAAAGTGTAGTAGTAGTAGTAGTAGTAGTAGTAGTTCTGCGTCTGAACCGTCTTCAAAAGCGACTTATATTTACAGTTTATCTTTCGGCCTTCGTTCCAATTCGGTGTCATAATATCGAGGATTGTCTTTAACCGCCTTCAATGGACGTCCAATTTACGGACCTTTAGTAAACTTAAACGCTCAAATTAGTTATAAGGTAAAATTTACTTATAATGCTAAGCATTATACGCATTTAATTATTAAATATTAACAGTTTATTTAACTTAATGAATATTTCTAAATAGAAAGTAACGTAGGTAATATCGCGAGCGAAGCCGCCGCCGCCGCCGCCGCCGCCGCCGCATGCCCCAAAACATAATTATTCCTCATGGATGATAATGAGGATGCAAACATGAGTGGAGCTCCAGAAAACTTACCTGGATCCGTGAGTTGCTTCTGAACTTCTTCCCTTCCAGAATGGCTTTCCCCATCGCTGGCTGAAGGTATAAAAGAAAACCTATTTAAGCAAAGCTCAAACAAATCAATGATAATATATTATCTTTTACTGTATCATAATTCTATATTGGTTTAGAAGTTGAAAAAATAGAACACTTTAAAAACAAAAAAACAACAAAACAACACAGTGAATCAAAACTAAAAGTTTAGGCAGTTTAGGAGGGAGGTTTAGGGAAATTTACCCGAATGAAGGGGGGGGGGTTGTTCATAATAGTCTGAAATTAAAAAAGAAAATATACTTTGTTGTTGATGTTGTTGTTTTCGTGATTTTATCAGAATTGTGACACTAAATTTAATCGCGTATTCAATGGTCTTCCTTATTTGAAGAGATTGTTGGTTGGTAGGAAAGGAAATAAGTGAAGAACGAAGTTTAAAAGAAATGAAAATTTAACATTTTGAAAGAAAACTTCTTTCATACTTCTTACTTTCATACTTTCACGCAGTTTGTACAAAATTCAACATTCATCCATCGAGTGGTTGAGCTCAAAGAAGTAGTGTCACGCATCGAAATAGGAATTCAAAAGCCTATTTTAATCAATCACACACAAAATGAAATAGAATTCTTGAAGGCTTTTGCTTATACGAGTATGAAAATAACTCTTGAAAGTGGGTTGGGACGAGGACCATAAAACTAAGCGCAGTTAAAGGTTCAAAAATAGTAGTAGCAGTAGTTTTGTAGCGCTTGGGACCCCAAGGAGGCGATGAGAATAGTGAGAGAAATGTGTAGAGAAGGTAAGTGTATGGTGGTGTAGGAATGCTTAAGGACCCGCGGAGGGAGTTTCTGCTTCCCTTTATGAAAGTGAAAGCTGCATATAGGAGGAGGCTTTAGCCCGCTTCTTACGTCAACCAAAACAGGGACCATGATAGAATCCACTCTCATTATCGAGAAATAAAGGTCAGAGTGACGCGTACGCAGCTATGTCCGTTCGTTTTCTCATTGTATCAGTTGCTCGGAGACACTAGCACCGGACCTTCAAAATGTTGGCTATGGCCAAAAGGAGACCTTTTAAATGAGACCTATTTGTCCCGGTTGGTGGCGTTACTGCTCGTCTCAGCGCCCTCAGTTGGACGAAGGACGTAAAATAGATAAACCAACCAACCGACACTACTCTCATCTACCATTTCAGGTAAAATAACAAAAAATGTATGTCTTTTTCAGACTTTTATTATTTATATATTTTTTAAGTTTAAATGTGTATATTATTATTATTATTATTATTATTATTATTATGTTCCAAATATTTTGAACTGTTCATACAGTCGACGCCAAAGCCACAAACTGATCAACGATATTATCATACAGTATATTCTCATAACTGTATTCTCTCTAAGAGGTTAATAAACTCTAAAAATTTTTACTTAATTAAGAGTGAACAATACAGCGTATCATAGCCAAGATTTTGCCATTTGTAAAATAGTAAAGGAAACTTACCAAATTCAGGGGGAGGTTGTTCAAGTAAATATCTTTCCTTCTCAATTTCTAAAGCTATAAAAGAAAATAAATTTAAGCCAAGCCACAAACGAATGAACGATAAGAAATCTGAGGATTGTGACGAGGCGCATTTTATAACGTTATAATCATTCACACTCAAAACAAGAACATTTAATTAATAATGATCTTTTTAAATAAGAATTTACTTAAAAATCAAGTTTTCTCAACAACAACAAAACAAAACAACAACAACAACAAAACAACGACAACAACAACAACAAAACAACGACAACAACAAAGCAACAACAACAAAACAAAAACAACAAAACAAAAACAACAAAACAAAAACAACAACAACAACAAAGCAACAAAACAACAACAACAATTTGAAAAACTATTAAAAAGAAGTTAACTGTAAAATAAGTCTTTATACTCGTCAGTAACATACTCGTTGAGAAGTTTGGTAAATGTCCAAAGAATTTTAAGAGAGAAACCAAACTAACAGCTCGTATATGCAAGAACTGGATAAGATTAATTTTGTAATTCGTACTACAATACTTATTATCTCAACGCTAATTAACTGTTTATAATCTCTAATGAAATGAGTTGGAATTATAAAAAAAAAATTTTATCTCTAATTTTGAAGTAAATATATTTAAAATTAAGATAAGTAATTTATGTCCACTAAAACGAGAGGTACATTTTAACTAATTTCGTCTTTGTGCTTTTTTGACAATTGTTAATTTTGATTAATAGAACGAATAATTTCAATATTAATAATAATGTTTAAAATTTCTCCACGACATTGTTTACTACACTCGCCCCAACAAGGCGACGAAACGAAGCGATCCACTCTAAACAAATTTGATTTGATCTGATCTAACCTAATCTAACCTAACTTTACTCTTAAAAGTTAATAAACTAAAATATTGTAAAATGTTAAGAGTTAACAACAGAGTGTATCACGACTAAAAGTTTGTTATTTAGAAGGAATTTAGAAAAACTGACCGACATCAGGGGGAATGGGTTCATAATCTTCATTCGTATCTGAAATTACAAAATAGAATTTACTTTGACAAAATTTCAAACAAACAACTTATCTCAAAGTGAACTTAATTACTTTCAAATTCCAACTGCAACTGATAGACTTCGACCAGTCAAATTTATGATTAAAGCAAAAATATGTTGTTGTTTTTTGTCACAAATATTGAAACTAATTTGGTATTTCAGAAATCCTTTCTTTAAAACCTACCCGAAGGAGGATTTCGGTTCGCGTAACCTTCATATTGACCTTCATCTGTAACGAAAACATGAATTATTAAGATCAGACATTATTGCGGTATCATATGGAGAGGCTGTCGCTAATAAATCTTAAAATGTTTTACCTGAATCCGGTATTTCTTTTTCCAAGCTATTAAATTTAACTGGAAACAGACAAAGGTGATTGGCCGTTCATAGTTTATGTGAAATTTGGCCATTTCTCTCGAGTTTCTAATAACATTTACACGAATGAGTTTTAGTGTATAATAATTAGTGTAAAACCAGTTCGGAATTACTCCTGTTGGATTCTTTCCGAAGTGGAAGGGAATGTGAAGAATTTTGGGGTGCAGTCAGAACTCGGGAAAGAAAATTTGCCAAGTGGAAAAAATACAATGAAGTGAGAACCAAGATTTTACTGTAGGAAAATTAGTGAGTTGATTATAAACCGCGATTACTGGCCTACGTTAAACTACATTTGCCATTTATTAGATCACTCTATATCAAATTATTGAGATCACGCTGCGTATTATCACTTTGTGTTGGCCGTTCATTGTTTTATCTACTATTTTAGTAGTTTCTGAAATCTTTGAAATTGTGCTTAATCTACCTCAAGATCTTTACCCTATAGTATGAAAAGTAATTGTTCCACAATATACCTTTACGAAATCCCACTGGTTACATTAGTCCCCACTCTTCATGAATCTGTCTCGTTTTACTCTCGTAAAAGGTAGGTATACCTTTGGTTTTCTATGAGTAAACCAATAATGGATCAGAACGAGAACTTTATTATACCTCTTACATCGCGAACTTTAAGTTTTTCTGACAATCGCTTTGGGGAACTTTATGAAAACCATTTTGAAAATCTAATTATAATGCAATATGTAAAAAGCGATGAAATTTTGTAATGATAAACTTTTTGAGTGACAAAGAGAGAAGTAAAAGAATGATTACCTGGCACTGGTGTCGTCTTTTTACTTTCTTTCGGGGTCTGAAAGGAAAATAAAGTAAGTAATAAAGCGAAATATTCATCTCTCCGTCCGTCTATCCGTTACCTAGTCACAATCAACCTTAGAGTATGGTTTGAGCACTGTTTTTATAGGGTTAAAAATAAAACTCTGGGATGCTCGCTAACCAAAGAGAAACTCCAGGGTAGAAAACTTACGCAGGCACAGTGCCAAAAAGGACCAGAATGGTATTTTGAGAAAGCTATGAGGCCCATTTTCTCATTGTACTGTACAATATAGATTCAAAGTCTTTCCACCTTTTTTATGACCATTGGTCGTAATTATCATCAAAGTAATGAGAAGAACGGTGATTGGTTGATACTGGCCAATCACAGTTGATTTTTCAAACATTTACTGTACAGCCTTTACTGCCCTGCCACGAGCGTGAAAAAACGGCGGAAACAAGCTTTTAATCTATATTGTGTATTCATGTTTTTTATTCTCAAACTATCTATCTACGAAGAGTGCCACTAAACGGCACTGCTTATTCATACTGGTACTATATTTATTCCATTGAACACTATCATATTACCTCAAATATTAATGAAGGAAACCTTTAAAATTAGTTACTTTATAAAACAAATTCAGATTTCAGAAAAGGGGATTGATTAGTAAATTTTCACATTTGCTTTAGCAAACGTTGTTAAGGGCAAAAACACTTTTCTACACTGATGGCCGCTTATCAAGTTCTATTAGAACGCGTCTGTGCAAAACTGTCCTGCTCATCTACAGAAAAAGAAATTAAGAATTAATTACTGCCCTTCTATTGTAGTTTTCAGGCAGGGGGGACTCTCCCCCCTCGTAGTCAGCAGAGGGAGGATTAAATGAGGGTGGGAGTAAGTGAAAAACGGTAACCTTTCTTACCTTCACGTACAATGTAACGAGAATAACGAATCCAACGCATACAATGAGCAGCAGGAGAGAAGCGATGATGGTGAGTGTGAAATATTATTTTGGGATCAGGGCCTGGAAGGAATACGAGTAAAATATTGTAATGAATGAGGACAACTTTCGAAATCAGAAACGCTTCAACAACCGTGTTTTGATCTCTCATTTTATAGTTAGTCAAAATAGTTGCGTAAGTATTCAAATGAGGAAAACGTTTCGAATTTCAAAAGCTTCTTCTTCGGGTGAATACAAGAGACGTAAAAGGCGGTCAAGACAAGGCCGATTAGGTGAAGGAAATGTACGGCTCGTAGCAAGGTTTAAGCGAAGGTTTTATTGCAGATTTTCGCCGCATTTAAACAAAAACCATTCTGACCATTCTTCCTTGCCAATCCTCTCCATGCCCCATATACTTCTCTTCCCGTTTCACTACTTTCGTTCACCACAACTTTTGCGTGTACCATTCTTGCTTACCAGACTTTCCAGCGTTATTCCGCCTCTAACTATTTCACACCTCGTATTACGACCCCTTCCACGCACCACCATCACCTTTCTCTCGTCTGCATTCGCGCTTAATAGTCGCCTTTTACAAACATCCACACACGCTTCATTCAGTCTCTGCGACTCTCGCTCACTTTTACCAATCAGCACTGCATCATACGCTTTTGGCAGAGATAATACCCATTCATTATGATTTACTTTGAGAACAACTTCCCGTTCCTGCCCTTACTTCTCTATGAAGGCGCCACAACCGTTTTCATCCAGTCCTCAAACTCTTTTTCTCCTCCCATGTCATTCTACGTACCTCTGCCACCCATTTTCTAACCTATTTTAATATCAACGTAAACATTTCCTGGAAAGATCACATATACTACTTTAAAACAGCTTCTAAGAGGTTAGGTGTGCTGTCCGCCTCCGCGGTTTCTTCACCTCCACTCAGTTGCTCCCTCTGTACAGGGGTCTTGTTCGCCCCTGTATGGAGTATGTTTCTCACGTGTCGATTGGCTCAACCCACACAGCCGTACTTAACCAGGTGGTTATTGTATTGTATTTCGTCTCATCAATTCCCCGCCTCTAACTGATTGTCTTCAATCTCTCTCTCTTCGCCACAATGTTGCCTCACTCTCTCTTTACTATCGCTATTATAACGGATATTGCTCTTCTGAACGCTCTAACTGCATGCCTCATCCTTTAAGGAGAGCACGCAGCACCAGACTTTCTATACTTTCTCATTCCTTTTCTGTCCAACTCTGTAACGCGAGGGTTAATCGGTATTTTCAGTCTTTCATCTACTCAACCGGTCAACTCTGGAGCAATCTTCCTCAGTCCATCTTTCCTCCTGTCTATGACCTCCCATCTTTCAAACGCAGAGTGTCTAGGCACCTCGAAAACCCCGAGGTTCATATCTTTTTTACCCTTCAGATCTTTTTTACCCTCTCTTTACTTCTCTATTTAGTCTCAACTTCAAAACTCTGTATTTCTCCATCCTATTTACTATTACTTTTTCTTGTCCAGCCTTTCTCATCCTATACCACGTACACACATCCTTACGTTTAATAAAAGAGATTTACCTAAACACAAACCATTTCAACCTTTCACTATTCCTACTCTCACCTTGTACTCCAAATGTCCCTATAATACTCCATCTTCCGATCCCATTCCAACTTTTGCATTCATATTTTCCACCACCATTACCTCGTACCCATTTTCCACCCGTGCAATTTCATTTCCTTAGTCCCTCCAAAAACGCTCTTTCCGTGGCATCCTCGCGTGCAACATACTCAACACAAACGCATGACCTCGCCATTTCCTTTCTTACTTCAAACTTTATATACAGACACCTACATAGAACCCGTCAATTTATACTCATACATAGACTTACATAGATCCTCTTTCATCAACAATGTCACTCCTCCTTTCAATCTCTCATTCGTTTCCTCAAGGTTACACCAAATCTTATTCCTTTCACTTCATACCATTCAAACTCATCATCATTTCCTCCCAACTTTGTTTCACACATACCAAGTACATCATACAGGCCTTATGAGAGGAGAAACGGGGGAGGGGAATGGGGGGAAATTCCGGGGGCCCCAACCCGAGGGAGGTCCCTACTAAATGCTAAGTTTAAATTCTTTTTGTTTCAAATAATTTGTACGTCCTCAGGAAGGACGTCTCAGAGAGAAGAGTTTCATTTGAGCGACGAGTGAATTTTAGCATCTTATTCTTTTCTAAATAAATAGTTTCGGCAAAGGACGAAAGACGTTGTTTTCAAACTTATGTTAACTTTAAACTTTTATTAACGAAAGTTAAGAAAAGAAAAAAAGCTGCAAGGAGATTTCAAGATGCAGCACTTCATTCATCTTTAAGGCTTTGTGAAACTCATGAAGAAACCTTAATAAGAAAAGAGAATGATAAAAAAAAACACCACACCACTAAATGTCTAATTGAAACTTCTCATGAAGCAGAAATTAGGTGAACAAAAAATTAAAATTCATCTATTAGGATGAAAGAAACTGTTGAAAGAAAAGAAATGAGAAGAGCAGCCGATAGAGAGGCTAGAATAGCTGTGAGAATGGAAGAGACTGGTGAAGAGAGCTTTGAGGAGAGAAGACGATAAAAAGTCATTTAATGATCAGCCGACGCCACCCGGAGAGTAGGATAGTCAGCCTACTCTCTGGCCGGTCCCAAGTCCGGATAAAGGGGGAGGGTTGGTGTCAGGAAGGGCATCCGGCCGTAAAAAAAAAACACGCCACAACCAAATGAGATGAGTCAAGAGGATGATGATACGAGGAGAGCTAGGGCGTACCCCGTAAGCGACACACAGATACATCGCCTTAACTCTGTGACAAGACGAGGGCTACCGCATCAAGAGCGGGCGCGGCTAAAGAAGCGAGCTCGGGAGGGATTGAGGATTGCTTCTCTGAACGTGGGAAGCGTGACTGGTAGAGGAGGAGAGATTGCGGAATTGATGAGGAGGAGAAGAGTGGATGTATTGTGCGTGCAGGAAACTCGTTGGAAAGGTAATAAAGCAAAAGAGCTTGGAGAAGGATACAGGATACAAACTGTTCTACAGTGGAGCATGAGGGCGGGGAAGAAACGGTGTTGGAGTAATATTGTCGAAGAAAATGAAGGACGAGGTGGTGGAAGTAAACCGCAGAGGGGATAGAGTAATGGGTGTGAGATTGAATTATGGGGAGTACGTATTGAATATCATCAGCGCATATGCACCACAGGTGAGCTGCATAGATGAGGAGAAGGATGCTTTTTGGAGATTACTGGACGGGGAAGTGCAGGCTCTAGAAGAAAAAGCGTGTGATTGTTGGCAGCGACCTTAACGGACATGTGGGTAGGAATAATGAGGTAATTGAGAGAGTACATGGAGGTCAATGATTTGGAGAGACAAACGCGGAAGGAGAAAGGATAATAGATTTCGCGGTTTCGTTCGATATGGCAGTAGTGAACACCTTCTTTAATAAGAGGGTAGAGCATCTCATTACATATAAGAGTGGTGGGAGGGTATCTCAGATTGATTATATGTTGTGCAGACGGACACAATTGAGGGAAGTGAAGAACTGCAAAGTTATACCAGGGGATCATGTTACTGTAAGATAAGGTATGTTAGTGTAAGATAAGATAACACTTTCCAACGCCTCCACCACTCTTTCGGTTTCACTCTCCGCTTTTATTTCTCTCTCATTCCAGACACCAAAGTCAGATGAATCGTGGGCTAATGGCCACCCCACCTCCGGAGCTCCTAGAAAGATTGGCAGGAAGATATAACCGACGTAGGTTTCCAGTCCAACCGCCCAATTCTTTTAGTCTCCCCTGACGACATACCACATACACACCAAAGGTTGTAGCATTCCATCTATAAGTGCCCTATAAAATATTAAAATATAGGACAATAACAACACACACATCAAAGTTTTAATTTTTGCTTTTAACCAGAAGGATTATGTTGTATTTTAGTTTTATAATGGAACTTATAACCTAACTTATAATATGCATCCTTTCAGGGAATTGTATACTTTCCAAACAAGATATCGTATGATTTTTGTGGAAGATATTGCGTTCATTTAGGCCATGGGTCGGGGAACTTTTTTGGGTATTACCCAAAAATCTATTTGAGTAAAATGAAATTACCCCCAGACTTCAAAGTAAACAAAAACAAGCCAATTGCTCTTAAAATTGTTGCATATGGTATATAAAAAATTCAAATTCAAAAAATGTTTATTGGATCCATTATTATGGAGAAATAAAAAAAAGCCACACATGCTGGCATAAGAATAGCACACAAACAAAATTAGTAAAAAGGATTGAAGAACTGAAGAATTTCATTCAAAACATCACTTCAGGTTTTGGAAAAATGATGCTCTTTCATTTTTGATACAACAACATCAAAATCAGGACGGAAATTCGTAATATTCTAAAATTTAGAATAACGCCACATTTATGTAACAAAATAAAATAAAAATATACGAAAAAAATATCAGCACAAAGTGTCAAGCACTAAAAGCACCTCTTCGTTTCATGATACCATACACACGACTGAGGCTTTCATACCGCACGCATTACCCCCAAAAAAATTTAATTTACCCCATTTGGGGTAATTTACCCCTGTTCCCCGACCTCTGATTTTTAGGCTATAAGTGGGTATAATTTACTTTCTATTTTAGTTAGGTTAGAATTTATATATCTTAGTTTTGATTAATTTCCGCATTTAAGAAAGGCCAAAATTGAATTCTGCGCATAAAATTACCTAAAACAAATACATCTTTTTATTAAAAATTAGCAATAACTGAAACTGAGAAGATCCACTGATTAAATTATCACTCAACGTACCAGAGTTTACTCTTCATATAACTTTGGTTGTCACCAGAGCAGTCTTGGAACGTATTAATAATAATAATAATAAATAATAAATAATAATAATAAGAAGCATGGAAGCTAAATTGGTAAAATTAAAACAGTTCTGCTGTTAGTAGGCTAGTGTTCATTTTATCAGTTAACTCAAAGAAATACGATAAAAAGTAACTATATTTCAGAAATGATTAAAACTTTGTGATACGAAAAACAACAACAATAGCAGTTGAAACGAGTCATAACAAATGTTCAAACTGTTCACCGCCATGTTCAATGCAGAAGTTTTCAGCATAAATACGCGCTGTTCCAAACTTACCACCGCATAATTGCCAACATTTTGAAAAGCAAAAGCTGTAGGATTTTTAAGGAATGAATGCCAGGGAGTTCTGGAGCATGCCTCCCTTCCCGGGAAATGTTTGAAAATCTCACCTTAATTGATGCATTCTTGCGCATTCAAGGTTTCATATTATTTGCATGTTGTTCATGTTGATAATGTGAAAAAAAAAACTTGCTCCATGGTGTTTCTCCCATTTATTTAATAAATAAATAAAATATTAATTTCAATGTGATTTTTATCTTTGCATATTAAAGATACTTTTCGAAATATATTGAAATGCGTATGATTAGTGTGTAAAATTGGTAGGTGGTAGAACAGCGTTCAAATCGGTACGGTTGGCAAGTATGAGTCATCATGTTAGCGAGTCTAAGCGTAGGCCGAGGACTAGGCTTAGGAGTAAGCTTAGGCTGACCTAAGCTAGGCGAGGCCAGCACTTTAAGATGTCTCGGTTCTCATATGACAAAGTTTCGTGTATTTCTAAACCGTAGTTCCTTTTTATTTGCGTATTTTTGGGTTAACTGATAAAATAAACATCCTGTATAAAATGCAAGCTTTTCATTGGTCGAACGAGAGTTAAATTATAACCAATCATACGTGTCGCTCCACCTTTTTAATCCATCCATCCATCGAGTTCTGCCTATCAGGCAGGTCCAACTCATGTGTCCCGCCAAAGTGTTCTATCCTGAGCTATCCTTTTCATCTCATGATAGCTCCTGCCTGCCTTCAAATCATCCAGCATTGCTTTCCTTTTCCTTCCCCTCGGCCTTCTACCTTCATATCTACCCTCTATCACCTCCTTCAACAATCCTTCTCCTCTCAACACATGTCTGATCCATTTCTTCTGTCTTTCTCTTATCATCTTAATGAGTCTTCTTTCCTCCAGTCAACATTAATATTCTTCAATATTTCCATTAGTTTCCTCCACTGGACTCTGTCGAAAGCTTTTTCAAAGTCAATAAAACAAACATACATTTCCCGATCATGTTCCAGCACTCTCTCTCCCATCATTCTCATAATACCAATAGCTTCTCTTGTTCCGCATTTTTACCAAAATCCAAACTGATCCTCTCCAATGTACTGCTCAGCTCTGTTCGTTAGTCTTCTGGTTAGTATCCTTAGCATTATTTTTTATGCTAAGGATACTAACCAGAAGACTAACGAACAGAGCTGAGCAGTACATTGGAGAGGATCAGTTTGGATTTTGGTAAAAATGCGGAACAAGAGAAGCTATTGGTATTATGAGAATGATGGGAGAGAGAGTGCTGGAACATGATCGGGAAATGTATGTTTGTTTTATTGACTTTGAAAAAGCTTTCGACAGAGTCCAGTGGAGGAAACTAATGGAAATATTGAAGAATATTAATGTTGACTGGAGGAAAGAAGACTCATTAAGATGATAAGAGAAAGACAGAAGAAATGGATCAGACATGTGTTGAGAGGAGAAGGATTGTTGAAGGAGGTGATAGAGGGTAGATATGAAGGTAGAAGGCCGAGGGGAAGGAAAAGGAAAGCAATGCTGGATGATCAAGCTTATGGTTCGGAATTCTGAACACTTGGTGGCTCTCGTTTCTTGGGGATAGTAATCACAGAGACTCATAAAGTCAGCAGTCCAGTCTCCACTTTCATACATGTTTCTGCACAATACATTCCCCTCCTTTCTAGTATCACCTTCAAGACTCTTCAGAAGTTCTGCTCGTACATCATCTGGTCCTGGGGCCTTACCATTTCTTAGGTCTTTTACAGCCATCTCTACTTCTCTTTCCAATATGTCCGGTCCCATACAATCTACTTCCACCTCATCTGCTGCCACCATTTCGATGTTATTAGGTTTGTTCTCTTTATCATACAGTTCTTCAATATATTCAATCCATCTCTTCCTTATATCGTCTGGTCTTTTCAGTTTTTCTCCATTTCTCCCCTCTATTTCTCGCATTCCTAAGCTACGCGTACTTCTTTTCCATCTATTTATGTCCTTAACTTTTTGGTACATTAAATCAGTTCTTCCTTTCCTTTCTAATTCCTCCAATTCCACGCACTACTCTCCAAGCCACATCTCTCTTGCTTTATCAGTTTCTCTTCTCAGTTCGTTATTCAACTGTCTGTATCGTTGTCTACCTTCTTCTGTATTTATACTCTTCCATTTTCTTCTTCCTTCCATTTTGTCAAGCATCTCTGTAGTGACCTTGGGTTTCCTTGCTTCTCTTTTCACATAACCGATATTTTCCTGTGCACTCTCCTTCATTGTATCCCTCAGTCTACACCATCTTTCTTCACTTGTCATATGAATGTGGCCGTCATTTCTTTGCCTCCTTATCTCTTCATTCACCTTTTTAGCAAAAACTCTCTTTTGTTCTCCCTTCAGTTTTTCAGTATCCCATTTCTTCCCTACTTTATTCTTTTTCAGAGTCTTCAGTCTCACCATATTTTCCATTACCACCAAGTTATGATCGGAGTCAGCATCTGCTCCAGGATAAGCTTTCGAGTTCTTCACTGCATTCCTATATCTCTGTCTTACCAAAATAAAGTCAATTTGGAATCTTTCAGTGTCTCCTGGTTTTTTCCATGCGTATCTCCTTCTTTTGTGATTTTGGAACCAAGTATTAGTCACCATGAGTTCTTGCCTCCCGCAAAATTCTACTAGCTTTTCTCTCTTTCATTTCTTCTACCTAATCCGAATGGTCCAACCTCCCTTCCGTCTTTCCGCTCTCCAATCACACTATTCCAGTCCCCCATGATTATTACGTTAGCATTTCTTCCATGGGCTTAAATTATTTCCTCTATTCTATCATACATTTCTTCTACCTCTTCTTCCGGATGGGCGCTTGTTGACATATACACTTGCATGACACACATTATTGATTTTAAATCACTGTTAAAAATGATAAAAACTTACTACATTATTGTCCCTGTCCCATCCTCCATGCAAAAAATATCTACTTTATTGGTAACCTTCGATTAGCATCCCCCCGAATTGTTCATTTTGACAAAGGTCAAACCTTTTCCTCACCCATAGACCTACAGTTTAACATGGATTCGCTGCAGCGGCTGAAATGTCTTCGCAGGGAACACGAGCAACAAATCTACGGAGATAATATAGCAATCTTGGGAAAAATCCGAGAATAATATGGGCGCAAAACATGGTAATGCACAAAGACAATCTAGATTTGGTAAAAATCCGAGAATAATATGGGCGAACAACATGGTGATGCACAAAGACAATCTAGATGTTATATTTATGTCATAAGAAATTACTGTGATGTCAATGTCAGAGTAATGAAGAGTAGCGGCGCTAATTTTGCTTCCTGCGATAGAGAGCTGAGCTACTCTGTTGAATACATTCCTATAACGAATATATTCCTTCAACTAGTAGGGTCGCAAAAAATAATAATGCACATTCTGGAAATCTTTTATAGAGATGGTTGTTGCGAGGGGTATTGCATAAAGGGGTGGATTGGAGAAAACCAAGTATTGTCGCAAATATTGTCGTGGTAGAGACTGCAAGAGGTAATACGAGCTTTAAATCTACGGAGATAATACAGCAATCTTGGGAAAAATCCGAGAATAATATGGGCGCAAAATGTTATATGCACAAACTTTTAAATACCTAGGGTATCCATTTACCTGCCAACCAATGATCCGAGGATTCCTCCGCAAATACGATCAGGCTTAAAAAACAAAGAAGCTTTCGTTAGCTACATCAAATACACTTTTATAATAATTTCCTTTTCAAACGATGGTTTATTCTTATATATATATATATATATATCTCGATGAATTTATGCATACATTTTTAATTAGCTATACGTTTTGGACAGGCTTCAACAAAAGAAATACAGTGTTACCGGTTTTAAGCAGATATTTTAGGAACTTACCCAAAGATATATTGTATAAAATGAAAATAATTATTCCAAGGCTTTTTGTGTTCAGAAATACATCTCGTCAGGGAATGACTGCTCACTATTTCACATCATAATTTCATCGAGATAATTCAAGCTCATATACAGGACCTACATTGTCTATAATATCTGTGGCGCGTGGAGCATGCGGCCTTCAGAAGATGTGAACATCTGCTCTGTGGATCAGTTCAAGAAAATGGATAGGCCGAACCTTGCATTGTAGGATTTTTTCCATGGAACCGTAACCACTGATACATTCTCGGTACGGATTGCAATACTTATTGAGGTACTTCTTGTTCTTGTATCTCCCTCATGTACACCTTCCTCATTGTGTTCGACAACACAGAAACTCTTTACAAAATTGTTGCAAGAAGATGCAAAAGTGTAATGACAAAAAAAGAACAGCTTCAGAGTTCATTCACACCATGCGTACACTTATCTCGTGTACGCAGTGTACACCTTCCACATTGTGTCCGACAACACAGAAGCTCTTTCCAAAATTATTGTGAAAGATGCAAAAGTGTAATGACAAAAAAAAGAACAGCTTCAGAGTTCATTTACACCATGCATACACTTTTCACGTGTATACAGTTAGTGGGAAATAAAACACCAATTAAACTCTAGACTCATTCAAAATATCCTAAAGTAAGCATATAACACCCCTCAATTTCGGCGAACAGATGATGTAGTGACCCGTGGTACGGGTGCAACGTAAAACTGTAGATCCCTGCGAGTTATCATTTAAACTAAACATGCTTCTTAATTCGACATCGTTGAAACCGTATAAGAACTTGAAAACCTCGATGAGTTGACCGCGCAGCCACCGAGTTTCCAGCGAAAACAATAGGATGCCCATTTATCTACCAACCACCCAGACATTTACGTACATTTCCACAAACTAAACACAATTTATTCACACTCCGGCACACTATTTGAGAGAAACATGTGCCCATATTTTTTCATGTTTGCATAGCAAACGATACTCGTCTCTAATTTCTATTAAATACTCACGCAGACCTTTAGCCACAATCTCACTACAATCCTCGTCATGATATATATTAATGTAGTGGTAAAAAATACTTAAGATTGTCCATGATGACAAGATTTACATTCTCAGTCGCAGGGTACGGTATGAAGCAATATATTATAATTCAGCTTGTCGCACCACTCATCAATAAGACTCACTAACCATAGCCATTGCTTCCTTCTCTTCTGCTCGTGTTGTTTCTTTTACTTCATGGTATATGTAAGCTTTATAAAGTTTAGTCCTACAACATAATTCAATACATCACTTGTACCACGTGACATATGCATGAGAAATGAAATGCAGTACATTCCACACGTATTACTAAATTTCCTTCCTTCGCACGGTTCAATGTAGCCTTAAAAGCATCAAAGGATGGTAGAATAGGAGTCTTTCACTGTACACCACATCTTCACAATTTACCGAATATCACTTCATAAAACTCGAGTACGCAATATTAAAGGTAGCCATCACTATTTTTCTTCTACGCAAGAGAATACACATTTGAAATCCACGGCTTGCACCGCTCAACTGAGTACGCAGGGGTAGAGATATCCCTAGGTAGTAGCAGGAGTCACGTGATCGATCATACAGGGGTCGGAGCTTAGGACAGATAATTCAAATGAATGAATTTATTAATATCTTACAAACTGTTAATTTCTAGTCGAAAGAATAAGCACGAGATATCTCATTATAAAAGTTACGCCAGGAATTCCGGGGGTACTGGGGTACAATAGTACCCCGGGTAGAGTTTAAGGGTTAAACTTGCAAAAAACTCGTAATAATTTTGATACTACGATTTCAAGGTTTTACGCAGTTCTCTGTTCATAGGTAAACATAGGCGTAAGTTTTCTTCCAAACTGATATTAAGTCAGTTTAAAACTTAAGCTTACATAATGTCTAGTTAACTTTAAACATGCTTTTTGTTATGTATTAAAATCAATTACTTAGTTGAGGTTTGATAGTTCTTACTCTTTCGAACTCTGTTATCTGAAAGCGCTACACTCTGTGGTCCTTATAGTTTTCAGTCCTATTTATTAAGGTTATCTTAAAAGGACAGGACGTAGAAATGAACTCTTACTGTGATAACTTTATTCTCAAATGAAAGGAGTTGTTTCTTTAGAGGGATGTTGAGATGGTGAAGGAGAGAGTAGGTATACTCTTAGAATCCCTACTTTTATAGTTAGACATTTGAACGAGACGATTTTGTAACACTGAAGTCGATGTGTAACATAAGCGCAACTTCTCCAGATTGATATATAATACTAATAGAAGAAATCAGTTTTGGTATTTTGGTAAATATATTTATTTATATATTTAGACGTTATATTGACGTATTTGACAACTTTATTGGAAACAGATTCAAACAAACTAAAGTTCTGATTGACTTGAAAGAGCTTGGTAATGATGTCACAACGACATTGTATAAAGGCAGGCGAAACTTTCACTTTAATTCATTACAAGATTGAAAATAGAGGATGGAGTCGTGTTAGTTATCTCTCTGTGCCTTGACCAATTGCTAAGTGGTGAACATGATATCTGACGTTCCAAACGGGTTTGAAGCACGCAAGTTGATAAATATATCGCTCGGTAAAATTGCATCCAGATGTTCCGGAAGAGCTGGGGCATCGTTGCATAAATCATTATTAGTTGCCACTGTATTACATAAAGCCCGTTTTGTTTACTTAGAAGAAGCACATAATTACCACCACACCATATTTTCCCCGCCACAAGGGCAACCTGAGGAGCTTGCCCCCGATTCACCTCGTGCAACCACACCATTACCTGACGTGTCCGTTACCCCAGTGATGGTTCTCGATTGTGATGACAATAATACCAACCAAGATGATTATTCAACCATTGAATGCATTAGTGAAGAGTGTAAATCTAGATTAGAAGACAGCGACAGTGAAGTAGACTCGAACAGTGAATATGGTTGCAACGAATCCTTGCACCATACCAGAAAAAGGCGGAGAGTTTCTGATCAGGAAACAGAGACAGCAGTTTCCTCAATTTTACCAAAACGTTTAAAAGCTGATTTAGAACAGGAACAATGCTCAGGCTGTTATTTTTGCAAACCTAAAATTTTGTGCTCATGTGGATTCGATCTCACCTCTTGTCGTTGTTCTAAGCAGTCAGCGGATGACGAGATTTTGCAGCATGGAAGTTGACCACATATCTTCTCTCATGATCAACTTGGAATCCTTGAATTTCTATAGACTCACTCCAGGCGGTTTTCGTCTCGTGACTTCTTAGTAAAAACGTTTTTTATTAATGTAGCTTGTACGTACTCATATATGCACAGTGTAATTCACTACGTGATAAAAGAATTTGTATTTAAGGTCGTGTATTATATAAACTAATTATATATTTTATATAATAAAGGCTTGGGATGTTTAAATGTTTCATTTATTCCATTGAAAAGTGTGTAATTTTGGTAAAGTTTGTGGATTGGTCAGAGAGTGCGACTTAATTGATCAATAAAAGTTAGAGTGGGTTACAGTACAGAATCTGAGGAACATCAGTGTTATTAGCTTTAGGAGAAAAACCGCAGCCAACTACATCCGCGTCGATAGATCGTCCAGAAATGAAAATAGAGAGGCAGGCACAGATAGAAGGATTGAAACCAAAGGACTGCAGTTTCGAAATTAAAGATTTGTACCAGACTCTATCAAAAGCTTTTGATATGTATATCGCAATAACAAAGGTTTCACCGAAATCCCATAAAGGGGATGACCAAGAGTTAGAGAGATATGTAGAAAGATCGCCAGTAGAGTTCCCATGTAGGACCCATACTGGCGATCTGTAAGAAGAGGGGTGATTAAGATTTTTCCTATTAAGGATGTATTCAAAAGCATTACAAAGGCCTGAAACAGAGCAAATGGAAGATAGTTGGAAGGTTGAGAGTGATCACCCTTCTTTAGGACATGCTGAGTGAAAGCGAACTTTGATCAGGAATGAATAGTATCAGCTGAAAGACGAAAGAGTTTTCCACGGCTAAGGTGTCTTTAGGCATGAATTTGTTCTTGAACACAGTAAAGCATAATGATGCGATTGTGGTTGTTTCAGACATAATTATGTTGGTGAATAGCACTGGATTCGTTCAGGGTTGATTTGGAAGCGAATAGTTCAGCTTTGTGTAGAGTTGATGGTGAGGTTCTTCACTAGATGTCAGAAAGAGCGATAAGACTTAGAATTGTATAGATTTTCACAATTTTATTGCATGAAGGAAATTTTGGCTGCTCGAAGAACAGAATTTGCACGATTCTGGGCACAAATATGAACCAGGAGATGGTTGACAACGGCAATTTCTGAAAAACCATCTCTGTTGCTGTTAGCAATAGAACAAGTTAAACCAAGGTTGCCCTTGTGGCGGGGAAAATATGGTGTGGTGGTAATTATGTGCTTCTTCTAAGTAAACAAAACGGGCATTATGTAACACAGTGGCAACTAATAATGATTTATGCAAAGATGCCCCAGCTCTTCCGGAATGTTTGGATGCAATTTTACCGAGCGATATATTTATCAACTTGCGTGCTTCAAACCCGTTTGGAACGTCAGATATCATGTTCACCACTTAGCAATTGGTCAAGGCACAGAGAGATAAATAAAACTCCATCCTCTATTTCCAATCTTGTAATGAATTAAAGTGAAAGTTTCGCCTGCCTTTATACAATGTCGTTGTGACGTCATTACCAAGCTCTTTCAAGTCAATCAGAGCTTAGTTGTTTGAATCTGTTTCCAATAAAGTTGCAAATACGTCAATATAACGTCTAAATATATAAATATATTTACCAAAATACTAAAACTGATTTCTTCTATTAGTATTATATATCAATCTGGAGAAGTTGCGCTAATGTTACACATCGACTTCAGTGTTACAAAATCGTCTCGTTCAAATGTCTAACTATAAAAGTAGGGATTGTAAAGAGTAGACCTACTCTCTCCTTCACCATCTCAACACCCCTCTAAAGAAACTTAACTCCTTTCATTTGAGAATAAAGTTATCACAGTAAGAGTTCATTTCTACGTCCTGTCCTTTTAAGATAACCTTAATAAATAGGACTGAAAACTATAAGGACCACAGAGTGTAGAGCTTTCAGATAACAGAGTTCGAAAGAGTAAGAACTATCAAACCTCAACTAAGTAATTGATTTTAATACATAACAAAAAGCATGTTTAAAGTTAACTAGACATTATGTAAGCTTAAGTTTTAAACTGACTTAATATCAGTTTGGAAGAAAACTTACGCCTATGTTTACCTATGAACAGAGAACTGCGTAAAACCTTGAAATCGTAGTATCAAAATTATTACGAGTTTTTTGCAAGTTTAACCCTTAAACTCTACCCGGGGTACTATTGTACCCCAGTACCCCGGAATTCCTGGCGTAACTTTTATAATGATATCTCGTGCTTATTCTTTCGACTAGAAATTAACAGTTTGTAAGATATTAATAAATTCATTCATTTGAATTATCTGTCCTAAGCTCCGACCCCTGTATGATCGATCACGTGACTCCTGCTACTACCTAGGGATATCTCTACCCCTGCGTACTCAGTTGAGCGGTGCAAGCCGTGGATTTCAGATGTGTATTCTCTCGCGTAGAAGAAAAATAGTGATGGCTACCTTTAATATTGCGTACTCGAGTTTTATGAAGTGATATTCGGTAAAGTGTGAAGATGTGGTGTACAGTGAAAGACTCCTATTCTACCATCCTTTGATGCTTTTAAGGCTACATTGAACCATGCGAAGGAAGAAAATTTAGTAATACGTGTGGAATGTACTGCATTTCACTTCTCATGCATATGTCACGTGGTACAAGTGATGTATTGAATTATGTTGTAGGACTAAACTTTATAAAAGCTTACATATACCATGAAGTAAAAGAAACAACACGAGCAGAAGAGAAGCAATGGCTATGGTTAGTGAGTCTTATTGATGAGTGGTGCGACAAGCTGAATTATAATATATTGCTTCATACCGTACCCTGCGACTGAGAATGTAAATCTTGTCATCATGGACAATCTTAAGTATTTTTTACCACTACATTAATATATATCATGACGAGGATTGTAGTGAGGTTGTGGCTAAAGGTCTGCGTGAGTATTTAATAGAAATTAGAGACGAGTATCGTTTGCTATGCAAACATGAAAAAATATGGGCACATGTTTCTCTCAAATAGTGTGCCGGAGTGTGAATAAATTGTGTTTAGTTTGTGGAAATGTACGTAAATGTCTGGGTGGTTGGTAGATAAATGGGCATCCTATTGTTTTCGCTGGAAACTCGGTGGCTGCGCGGTCAACTCATCGAGGTTTTCAAGTTCTTATACGGTTTCAACGATGTCGAATTAAGAAGCATGTTTAGTTTAAATGATAACTCGCAGGGATCTACAGTTTTACGTGGCACCCGTACCACGGGTCACTACATCATCTGTTCGCCGAAATTGAGGGGTGTTATATGCTTACTTTAGGATATTTTGAGTGAGTCTAGAGTTTAATTGGTGTTTTATTTCCCACTAACTGTGTACACGTGATAAGTGTATGCATGGTGTAAATGAACTCTGAAGCTGTTCTTTTTTTGTCATTACACTTTTGCATCTTTCACAATAATTTTGGAAAGAGCTTCTGTGTTGTCGGACACAATGTGGAAGGTGTACACTGCGTACACGAGATAAGTGTACGCATGGTGTGAATAAACTCTGAAGGTTCTTTTTTTGTCATTACACTTTTGTATCTTTCACATCAATTTTGGAAAGAGCTTCCGTGTTGTCGGACACAATGTGGAAGGTGTACACTGTATACACGAGATAAGTGTACGCATGGTGTGAATGAACTCTGAAGCTGTTCTTTTTTTGTCATTAAACTTTTGCATCTTCTTGCAACAATTTTGTAAAGAGTTTCTGTGTTGTCGGACACAATGAGGAAGGTATACATGAGGGAGATACAAGAACAACAAGTATCTCAATAAGTATTGCAATCCGTACCGAGGTTGTATCAATGGTTACGATTCCATGGAAAAAAAATCCTACATCGAAAGGTTCGGCCTATCCATTTTCTTGAACTGATCCACAGAGCAGATGTTCACATCTACTGAAGGCCGCATGTTCCACGCGCCACAGATATTATAGACAATGTAGGTCCTGTATATGAGCTTGAATTATCTCGATGAAATTATGATGTGAAATAGTGAGCAATCATTCCCTGACGATATGTATTTCTGAACACAAAAAGCCTTGGAATAATTATTTTCATTTTATATAATATATCTTTGGGTAAGTTCCTAAAATATCTGCTTAAAACCGGTAACACTGTATTTCTTTTGTTGAAGCCTGTCCAAAACGTATAGCTAATTAAAAATGTATGCATAAATTCATCGGTATATATATATATATATATATATATATATATATATATATATATATATATATATATATATATATATATATAGAATAAACCATCGTTTGAAAAGGAAATGATTATAAAATTGCATTTGATGTTGTAGCTAACGAAAGCTTCTTTGTGTGTTTTTTAAGCATGATCGTATTTGCGGAGGAATCCTCGAATCATTGGTTGGCAGATAAATGGATACCCTAAGTATTTAAAAGTTTGTGCATATAACATTTTGCGCCCATATTATTCTCGGATTTTTCCCAAGATTGCTATATTATCTCCGTAGATTTAAAGCTCGTATTACCTCTTACAGTCTCTACCACGACAATATTTGCGACAATACTTGGTTTTCTCCAATCCACCCCTTTATGCAACACCCCTCGCAACAACAATCTCTATAAAAGATTTCCAGAATGTGCATTATTATTTTTTGCGACCCTACTAGTTGAAGGAATACAGTATATTCGTTATAGGAATATATTCAACAGAGTGGCTCAGCTCAGTATCGCAGGAAGCAAAATTAGCGCCGCTACTCTTCATTACTCTGACATTGACAGCACAGTAATATTCTATGACATAAATATAAAATCTATCATAGATTGTCTTTGTGCATTACCATGTTTTGCGCCCATATTATTCGCGGATTTTTCCCAAGATTGCTATATTATCTCAGTAGATTTATTGCTCGTGTTCTCTGCGAAGACATTTCAGCCGCTGCAGCGAATCCTTGTTAAACTGTAGGTCTATGGGTGAGGAAAAGGTTTGACCTTTGACAAAATGAACAATTCGGGGGGATGCTAATCGAAGGTTACCAAGAAAGTAGATCTTTTTTGCATGAAGGATGGGACAGGGACAATAATGTAGTAAGTTTTTATCATTTTTAACAGTGATTTAAAATCAATAATGTGTGTGTGTGTGTCGTTCTCTCTGTGTGTATATATATATATGTGTGTATATATATATATAGGTGAACCAAATGTAGGTGGACAGTAAATGATAACGTTTATTTTGAGAATACATATTTAATTTTTTTGTATACTATAATACAAAATAAAATTTAAATAAATTTAGTTATAATATTTAATATAATAAAACACAAACACCATAGTTATAATGAACACCATAGTTATAATATAATATAACACAAACCGTATTCAACCTACTGTCCACCTACTTTTGGTTCACCGTGTATATATATATATATATATATATATATATATATATATATATAGTGTGTGTGTGTCGTTCTTTCTCACTGTATATATATATATATATATATATGTTGCTTGTACCCTGTGGTGAATGGACGTGTTGTTTTGCTCTCTCTATTTAACACCCAAATTAGAATGGAATAATCTACTCGGCGGTTTATTCTGTTTGCACCCGAATGTGTATAAAGTATCAGTGAATCCATGCATATAAATTATAAAGTGAAATTCATTAAAATTAAGAAAGTGCAATACAGTTTACATAATTTATCACCAGTTTTAACGTATATATTCAAAACGAAATACGGTTGGCACTCGAGAAAGTTTGAAGCAAAGCAGGAAAAAGGTCATAAAACGCAAAGGTCAGAAAACTCTTGAAATACCCTCGACCATCGAAGGGAAAAAAAAACAAATAAATAAATAAAGAATTTGTGTGGGTATTTCTTCTTACGCTAATTAAGGAATAGCATGGATATGGGTCCAAATTCTCACTTAATCTGTAGTTTGTGCAATTTAGTAACAACGGAAAACCTAGCGATTAGATGTGATTTCTGCCAACGATTAAACGACTTTAACTGCATGAATTGGAATGATAGGGAAATAACTCTTGTCTCGAACGCGAAACACGTCGTGGGGATCAAATTTCTATGTGGCGCATGTACACAGACCGTAAATTCTTTTGCGGTCTTTAAAGAAATGGAGATAGCAGACTCGAAAGTTACAAAAAAGAATGAAATAATGGGGACACATGGGTCTGGAATGGTCCCAACCAAAAACAGGGTGGATGAGAGAGAAGACGAAATAACCAATAACAGCATAATAACGAACAACAATTTAATAACAAATAACGATATAAACAATATAATACGGAAGGAAGACATAGATCAGTGGTTCCCAAACCCGGGGTCGCAAGCCTCATCACAAAGGGTCGCAGAGAGCCAATGTGGTCGATGGGGTCGCAAGTGTCTTTGCAATGACAATGAGGCAAGGGTGAATTTTGATATCTATGATGACGTAGAAAAGTTCTGGATTACTTTAGCAGAGAGACATTCGACTGTTAAAAATCGAGCTATCAAAGTTCTGGTACAATTTGGAACCACCTATATCTGTGAGGCAGCTTTCTCGTCAATGGTATTTATGAAAAATGAGTACCGTAACCGTATTTCAAACATCAACTTAGAAAATTGTATGCTATGTTCCTTAACCTCATATACCCCCAGGTACAAAAAATTAATCAAATCATAATGTACACATGTCAGATATGAAATATGCCACTGTTATAGCATATCAGACATATGATAGAGTAGGAACTTAGAATATTGATTGATATGTTGTTTTATATTACATATTAAACATGAGAGAGTTGTAAATAGTTTCTGACAATGTTTACTTTTACACTCTTGAGTTATGTAATACATTTCCTTATTTGTTTTTACAGTTAAATAAATACGTATAAAAATATGTCTCTATTTATTTTAAGATTCTTCCTCACTAAATAAAATTATATATATATATATATGTATATACTTGTTCTTCGTAATGACTTGGGGTCGCACTGGATAGGCAACAGCACTAGAAGGGGTCGCAATGGAAAATGCTTGGGAACCCCTGACATAGATGAAAGGACAGAAATAAGTAAAAGTTGCGAAGTAGACAAACAGTCCAACGAGCGAAATGATAAAAAGATAATAACGAAAACGTAGAAAATAAACAGCCAAAGAAAAATAATTATAATGCCAAAACTAAGAACTTGGAAAATAATAAGAAAGCAGACGCGTAGAAAATATCGTATGCAAATACTACGCGAAAGGAAACTGCAGATATCGGGATGGGCAATGCATATATGCACATCCCACATTATGCAAAATGCATTACACAAGTGGATACTGCAAGTTTGATAAGAAATGCAAGTTCAACCATCTTACGGTCTGCAACACTTATGAAAGATATGAGAGTTGCAAATACCGAAAAAAAATGCCGATACCACCACCCTCAAAGGAACGCAACGAGGGAACAGAAAAACCGAACATCAAAGAAGAGTGACAATTTTTTAGACGCAGCCAACACATTTCAGCTGCTGAATACTCTCCAGCAATTACAAAACCAGCTGACAAATATAAATATAGAAATCCGAGAGCCGGACAGAAGGTACGAACAAAGGCACTTCATGCGTTATCGGGACAACAGGTACCGACAAAGATAAAAAGAGGTAAATTCCAGGAGGACCACAAGGCAACGAAACCGGCACCCCCATTGGAAAACAAATCTGAACCACCAGTATGCCAAAAAGAAAGAGAAAAATTAAAAATAATCCTAGCCAACATACAGGGCCTTAAATCAAATCATTCCACGAACAAAGTTATATACCTGAAAGGACTCATGCAAGAAGCCGGAGTAGACTTTGCATGCCTCACAGAAACTCATCTAAAGGACTGCCAGGCGAACTGTGAAAATTGTGAGTCCTGTATTGACAAAAAAGAAATACAAATTGACAACTATAACATCCTCCGAGCCGACAGAACAGTGAGACGTAAAGGAGGATGTGCTATTTACACACGCGAAAGGCACATAGCAGAAATGGCTATAAGTACCTCAAACAACTACGTAGAATGTGTAGCAGCAAAAATTGAAAAATTAAATATGGTACTAATTGTAATGTACAGACCCCCAAACACACCAACCTCAAAATTTTCAGATTCCATTACAGAGGTAAGAAACTTAGTAAAAGATCTACACTCTCCAACCCCAAATATTTTTCTCTGTGGTGATTTTAATTTCCCATTCATGAAATATAAAAGGATAGGAAAAAATATATGTATACACCAGGACAAGGGGGACACACGAGAAGACCAGGAGCAGGTAAAAATGCTACTAGCTTTAGCTGATGAATTTATGTTAACGCAAGAAATAACAGAAAACACAAGAAAAAACAACTGCCTAGATTTGGTATTCACAAACAACAGTAATCTAATTGATAATGTAGAAATATCCCCAACTATGATATCAGACCACAACATCATTGTAATAACAACTAATATAAAGGGAACAGGAAAGGAAAGAACACGCACAGCAGAAAGAAGCAAATTCGAAATTTTTAATTTTCACTCCAAAGCTATAAACTGGGAAGATGTGACATCCAGCATGGAAGTAATAGATTGGAAAACCATTTTCGAGGCCAAGACAACAGAAGAGATGCTAATGACGTTAGAGGAGAAGACGTTAGAAATTGTGGAGAAACATGTCCCAAAGATACAACAAAGAGGAAAGAGAAGCAGGTTCGAAAGGCAAAAGAGGGCATTGTTCCGAAAGAGAAAAAGAGTGACTGCAAAATTAAGTAATTGTAAAGATAACAACATCAGAAAAATATTAAATGATAAACAACAAAATATCGATGTCGTCATACAGGAACTAATCGAGAAGCATACAGAAAAAGAAGATGACGCTATAGAAGCGATAAAGGCTAACTCAAAGTACTTCTATAATTTTACAAAAAGAAAGTCGAAAAACCGTGCGACCCTCGGACCTTTAAAAAATGAGAACAGTGATTTATCTGATGATCTAACAGAAGTATCTGAAATATTAAGAGCTCAGTATGAATCATCTTTCAGTATCCCAAAAACTGACAAATTGATATGCGATAGAAACGCGTTCTTTGAAGAAGAACCACAAGGGGAAAGTATTACAGATTTCGACTTTACGACGGATGATATTACACAAGCCATAGGGAAACTAAAAACACACTCAGCGGCAGGACCGGATAAATGGAATGCCACACTGATCAAAAACTGCAAGAATGCAATCGCTGAGCCCCTATACTGGAGACGATCATTAGACACGGGAGAAATACCGGGCATCCTGAAGAGCGCGAACATAGTCCCAATATATAAAGGAGATCGATCCGAGGCCAAAAACTATAGGCCAGTATCGCTTACATCTCATCTCACTAAAATATTTGAAAGAATAGCTAGACAGAAAATCTATGACTTTTTGGAAACTCAGAAAAAATTCAGTGATAACCAACACGGGTTTCGGTCAGGCAGATCATGCCTATCACAACTAATGGAACACTACAACAACATTATTGATTCACTTGAAAGTAATGAAAACTATGATGTACTATACACAGACTTTGCTAAAGCGTTCGACAAGTGTGACCACGGAATCATAATACATAAACTGAAATATACTATGGGAATAATAGGAAAAGTAGGGAAATGGATATATAATTTCCTTAGTGAGCGGAGGCAAGTCGTTACAGTACAAGGAGTATCTTCATCAGAATCAGAGGTCCTCAGCTCAGTACCACAAGGAACAGTATTAGCTCCACTACTCTTCGTAATCATGCTAACTGACATAGATGAGGACGTTACCAGAGACAGCACAGTAACATCCTTTGCGGATGACACGAAGATCAGTAGAAAAATAAGAAACCCAGAAGACATAGGATCTCTACAAACCGATATAAACAAAATCTACAAGTGGACTGAAGACAACAATATGAAGTTTAACACCGAGAAATTTCAGCTATTACGGTACAGAAAAAAAGAAGACCTAAAATCCATGGAATATTATACCACAAATGGACAGGAAATTCAGAGAAATTCCAGAGCAAAAGATTTAGGGGTTGTAATGACAGATGATGCGAAATTTGAAACACAAAATAAGATAGCAGTAAACAGAGCAGAGAATAACGGATCAGATATTGAGAACCTTTAAACGAAGGGATAGGAATGTAATGATTCCTCTACTGAAAACCCTGATAATACCCAAATTGGAATACTGCTCGGTCCTAACATCCCCATATAAAAAATAAGACATTAGACAGCTGGAGGGGATCCAAAGAAGCTTCACAGCCAAGATCAATGGGTGCAAAGAACTAAATTACTGGGAAAGGTTACGAGAACTAGACCTATATTCACTGGAAAGGAGAAGAGAGAGATATACACCATTATTTACACTTGGAAAATAATGGAGAAACTAGTCCCTAATCTTACTCTGAATCCCATAACTCCCCAAACAACGGTGGAAAGTAGAAGCGGCAGACTGTGTCGTATTCCTAAATTGAAGGCGAGACAGGGCACATCCTTAACCCTGAAAGAAAATAGTTTTGTAGTGAGAGGACCAAAACTGTTTAATCAGTTGCCAAAAGACTTAAGAAACACGAAGGGAGTTGCAGTTGAAATCTTCAAAAGAAGACTAGACGCCTGGCTCAGAACAATCCCCGATGAGCCGGGCGTACCTGGCTATGTGAGGTGGAGAGCGCAAGAATCCAACTCACTACTTCACCAGGCCAACTCGAGAGGAGGGGCGACAAGCTTGACCTTCGCGAAATGAGAAATCATCACGCGGAACCTTTGTAAGGTTGTAAGGTAAGGTAAGGTGTGTGTATATATATTGTGTGTGTGTGTGTATGTGTGGTCCTCAGTGTCTCTCTCTATCTATATATATATATATATATTGTGTGTCGTTCTCTCTGTGTGTGTGTGTGTGTGTGTGTGTGTGTGTGGTCCTCAGTCTCTCTCTCTCTCTATATATACAGGGTGTCCCGTAAGTCTGGACCCATAGGGATTTATAATATATTTTTTTATTATGTTGCAGGTAAACCATGTCACCGACTAGAGAGGAGAGAGTTCAAGTTATTTTGTTGGTCGGGACCCGCAGTCACCGGGAAGTGGCCGAAGAATTCAACAATATGCATCCAGACCGCGCACCAATCACTCACAGATGTGTTGGAAAGTTGATAACCAAATTTAAGGAAACTGGATCCGTAGCTGACAAGCCTCGCAGAGGACCTTCAAGGACTGTTACGGAAGACGAAACCAGTACCAATGTGTTGGCTAGCTTCGCTGTCAGTCCCAAGAAGTCACTTCGACGCATGTCCAGCGAAACTGGGATCTCCAAGAGCAGCATCCACCGCATCTTGAAACTTCATCACTGGCATCCATACAAACTGCAACTCCATCAGCGTTTAAGTGAAGATGATCCTGATAGGCGAGTTCAGTTTTGCGAATGGGCAGAAGAACAATGCGTGAGTGATGAGACGTTCCCATCAAAAATTCTGTTCTCTGATGAAGCGAACTTTTATGTTTCTGGGGAAGTCAACCGTCAGAACACTCGATACTGGTCACCAACAAATCCTCATTGGTTTGATCCTTCCAAGGAACAAGGTGCCCAACGCCTCATGGTTTGGTGTGGGATATGGAAAGACAGAATCGTTGGTCCCTTCTTCTTTGACGTGACGGTAACCGGTGACACGTACCTCAAGATGTTGCAGGGGGAAGCATTTCCAAGCATGTTGAACCCAGCAGGCGACTACCCGGAGTGGTTTCAGCAGGATGGCGCCCCTCCGCATTACGCCACGACGGTTAGAAATTACCTTACCACACAGTTTCCAGAACACTGGATTGGACGACGAGGACATGTTGAGTTGCCACCAAGAAGCCCTGATCTTACTCCGCTGGATTTTTATTTGTGGGGCCACTTGAAAGCCAAAGTGTACGAGGTCAAAATGCAGAACATTTTCCACCTTAAAGCACGCATTGTGGAGGCGTGTCAAGAAATTTCTGCGACTGTGATTCAGAAAGTGCTGTCGCAGTGGAGATTGCGTCTTGAACTATGTGTGCGACACAACGGCGGACACTTTGAACAGATTATGTAAGAAATTTTTTGACTATTTTGTAATTTTATTAATTTTGCCCTATGGGTCCAGACTTACGGGACACCCTGTATATGTGTGTCGTTCTCTGTGTGTGTGTGTGTGTATATATATATATATATATAGTGTGTGTGTGTGTGTGTGCGTCGTTCTTTCTCTCTGTATATATATATATATATTGTGTGTCTGTGTGTGTGTGTGTGTGTGTGTGTTAATTTTGAAAAATGTATAATAATAATAATTATATATCCTTCCAATTCAATAACAGAGATGTTAACTATGAATATGACACCATACAAATTACATATAAATAAAAATAACTAAGTTGATAAAATATAAAACATTTTTTTTATATAAAAGGAAGGACAATCGTATGAAGCGAAAGGAGACGGATGTCTTTCAGAGAGAAAGTTTTTGACCCAAAATTTCTTCCACGTTAGTTTGCGGTTTTAAAAGGCCTCGGGCTGGACCTTCTGCTGGATATTCTCATTACCTGCCACTTCTTGCTGTCGTCTGAACACAATGTTAAAACAAAACATTATTCTAAGAGTTAATATTGGGATTTGTTTTAATAACTGAAAGAAAGTAAATAGAACGGCGTTTAAATAATTAGTTTCTTATATTGTTAATATTGGTTTTAATAATTGTTTCTCTTAAAAGGAGAAAATCCGTTTATACATATATAAGGAATGACAAAATTAAATAGACACAGTTAATGTGCTTCGTTCGATATATATATATATATATATATATATATATATATATAGAGAGAGAGAGAGAGAGAGAGAGAGAGAGAGAGAGAGAGAGAGGAATGACAAAAGAAAATAGACACAGTTAATGTGTTTATTTCTTTTAATGAATAATTATGAGGAGAAAGTTGTACAAATACAATTGTGTGTGTGTGTGTGTGTGTGTGTATTTCATCTGAACTATTATTTTGGTGGTTATACGTCTCGTATTATATTATTTTTTGTGCAGTAGAAGGCAAATTTTATTTATTTCATTAATAAACATTTTTTATTGTCAATTTCGCTTAAAAGAGAAAGTACGTTTGCTTTGGTAACGAATTAAAATAAATGGTGGTGTTTAGCAACTCACCCTAATAATGTATACCTATACAATTAAAATAAAAAAATGGATCTGGCAACTCAACCCTCCTCTATATAAGACCCGCATCGCTTCAGAGCTGGCAGTTTCGTTCGCACAAAGAACTCTCTCCTTCACTTCTTAGATTAAGACAGCTTAGTTTCCCTTTGGGGGGTTAGGACATCCCACCTTGTCCCCCCAAAGTCCTCCTCCGTCTATCCTTCCTCTCTTAGGCTAAGGCAACCCCTTTGGGGGGAGGTCATCCTCCCTTCTCCCCCTTCAGGGGTACCCCCACCCCCTTTGCGACATTGACCATTATCTCTTGCAACATTCCTGCACTCAACCTTTTTGAGGCTATACTACTAAGGCAACTTCAGTTATAAGTTCAGAAAGAAAATAACTCATAATAAATTGAATGTTATGATCCTTAAAGCGGCAAAGAAGAGTATTAATGAGGAGTGGGGAAGATCAGAGACTGGCACAGCGCTCAGGCCAGACGAACGCGGCCCATCGCGATAACTCCCGCATTGATATTGAGCAGCATTATCAGAATCCGAACTCCCCCTGACCTCAGTGTATGTATACGTACGTAATTCCTTTTGAAAACCTACCCGAAGGAGTCATTCCATTAGTTCTACCCTCCAGAACGTGTTCGTCATCAACTGAAAAAAAAACACCTCGTGTTATGCATTACACAAATTACATTTTACTCACACACACACACACAAAATATATATATATATATATATATATATATATACACACACACTTTTAAATCCTGTGAAAGGTTAAGCCTGTTGGCCTCACCTTACACCTACAGCTTAACGTGAAATTTGAACCACGAACAACGAAGGAAGTTAGAAATTACAAAGTCCTCGTCCGGACTCGATCTCGCGACCTCCCTATCAGCAACCCAATGTCTTACTTAGCCACTAAGCTACCCGCAAAGTACCATTTATCAACCAACCAAGTTTTTGTATTGGATGATGAGCAGCTGCGTGAGATGAGCGCCACATTATTATTATTATTAATATATATAGGCCCCCTATGTTAGGTTAGGTTAGGTAACTGCGTAATTTTCGCACATAGCACGTACGTACACTGCTTGTACGTATGTATTATACACGTGTGTATAAAAAGAGGGAGTGTGTACGCGTGAATGTGTATACATTTGATGATTAAATTGAATTGTCTCGTTTTCATCTTACCTTCACCGTCGTCGTGTTCGGGTCGGGGCCGTGAAGGGAAAACGTCTTTATAAAATATATCCACTCCAGACTGGCTATAAGTGTACACCCTAATCACTTTTGCTTCCAAACTGTGTAATCGAACGTGGGCGAAGTAATAGTGTCCATAATTTGGATAATCCTGAAAAAGAGGAAAGAAAACAAATGTTAAATTTAACCTTTTTCAAAAAGACTTTTTTTTACATTAAAACAAAAACATTCGCAATTTTCATCTTTATTGAAACGAACACGCGTACGCTCAATGTTCGCTTTCTATACAGAACCGCGACATTTTCACGCGTTCATTTCTGTATCACGACACTAGCCCAATTTTTAAAACCAAACTTAGCTTAGCCTAACCTTACCTAACCTAGCCTAGCTCAGCGAAACCTAACCTAACTTAAATTAGCTTAGCGAAACCTAACCTAGCTTAGCTTAGTCAAAGCTAACCTAGCTTATCTTAGCCTAACCTTACCTAGCTAACCAAACCTAACCTATCCTAAATTATATCCCCTTTTTTTTCCCGCTAAAAGATACCATTTATAAATGTAATTCACCGCGACACCGCAAATGTCAGGATACGCACGTCGTTTAAAAGTTAAATTTAAATAGACGTAAAACGTCACCCCATTTTTGGATAAAAAGACATCTTTAGTCTTTATATTAAAATATTTTTGCGCACCACATTTTAATCGAACCTTTATTAATTAATTAATTAATTTAACCTTTATTAATTAATTAATTAATTTAACCTTTATTAATTAATGGCTTCCTTTAAAAGGGGAAAAATTAACCTCAATTTACCTTTTCCTCAAAACGGGAAATATTCAAATTATCAACGTAGACTTCGTAATCACCAGAAAGGGTATCGGAGAGTTGCGAACCTTCGTCGCATTTGTCCTTCAGATAAAACGGATAACCCGAAGGACCTGAAGAAAGAGAACGTTTCTCATCTGTGATGTTTCTGCACACGACGAAAGATGTCGATCCCACAGTAAAGTTTAGTTTAAAGTCAGTCTCTGAGTAAAACTGGATCGTGGAAAGATTTCCTTCGAATATTGAAGGAAAAGTCACTTTTTCCCAAGGAGTTTCAATGTCGTAACGTTTCAAACCTGAAAATGTTTTTTCAAATAATAAAAAGTTTGATTTTAAATATTTGTTTAATTAAACATTTTTATCAAATAAATATTCACGTACACAATTAACATTTTTATTAAAATAATCAATATTTTCCCTCTTTTAAATAAGCAAAATAATCATTATTTATTTATTTATTTATTTTTTTATTTATTTATATTTCTATATTTTTATTATTTATATATATATATATATATATATATATATATATATATATATATGGGACCTTATACGTATATATATAAAATACAAAAATTAAGTCGTTGAAATAACTGAACAAATGAACATTTTTGCAGGAAATCCGCCATTTTGTCGAAACGGAAAATCATCGAAATGAAAACTATCGAAACATAATTGAACCTCGTACTCAGCCTAATCTAACTTAGCTCAGTTACGCCTAACTTAACTCAGTTAAATATAACCTCATACGAGTAAATTTAACCTAATCACTTCTACCATAAACGTAGTAGTCTGACCTTTTAAGTTAGGTTAGATTAAGTTTCGATAATTTTCAGTTCCGAGAAAAAAAATTTCTCACTTTTGTGACCATATATATATATATATATATATAATGATGGGTCTGTTTAACCGACTTCGCAACATTTAAGTATGACGGAGAGGACCTAAAGCTTTACATGGTATCCGAACCTCGAGTCATTACATAATATAGACGCAGAAAGAAGACAAGTCTCCCATCCAACTACTTCCCAGACCCAATGTCGCTTAACTCCGCTGATCGACGGGAAGCAGTGTTATGACACTCGCCACAATATATATATATATATATTATATATTTATTTATTTATTTATTTTTATTATTAATATATATATATATATACCGCAATGAAAGTATGAAGAGGAATTACTTCCTAACTTTGGTCAAAATTTTTATACTTCAAAACTTTATGCTTTAAAACTCTCTTAAATTAAGAACGAAAGTGAGAAACAAACCTTCAAGCCAGTGGCGGCAGTTAACGAATGAATAAAGTCCTCGTACTGTTATGTTCACTTGTTCTCTGTCAGCGACGTCAAATGGAATTTGAAGAAGGAATCTTCCGTCAATTTCGTTAATTTGAATGAGTGAACTCGTGTCGTCAAATGTAAAATTCAAATAATTCCAACCGAGACGAAGATGTCGTCCGGGAATGATTACACTATCATCCGAGGTATTATGATTAGTCATGGTTGGTGGTTGCACGATTATTTCCAATTGATCGCAGTTAATTTTCAAGACGTCTTCGTCGGTTGAGTTTCCCCAATCGATGGGGATGAAAAATTCGATAACGAGTGTCTTAGATGTGTTCCATTGTCTTTGTACTCCATCTTCCTCATACCAGCAGTCTGAAAAAAAAGAAATGAATTAGATTCACTCCAATATTAATTAGGAAATGGGTAAATATTCGTTTTAACACGCATCTCGCTAAAGAATTGAAAGCATGTTTTTCTTATGTAATTTGATGCGTACTCTTTGAAAATGACCTTCATTTCCTTGGGAAATGGGCCGTTTTTTCAGAAATGACCGAGTCATTTCTGGAAAAACGGCACATTTCCCAAGGAAACGAGCGTTGTTCATACACAAATAAATTTTGAAATAAATCGCTGCATTAATTTCTTGAAAGTAACGGCTATCATACACCGTATACCAATCAGAGGCAAGTAATGAAATGGCGCCTGATTATCAATTGGCTATTGGCTAATTTTCAAAAACCACTTCGATTCGGTATCAGGTATATATATATATATATATATATATATATATATATATATATATATATATATATATGGGAATGAACTCAGAATGGTTCCCTGAGTTTTTTATGATACACACAGACCGTGCATGGAACAAAGAACTCTTCTGGGATAATTAAATCCACTATAGTCCGAATAAGTAATGGTAAATGACAAATACCATAGTTTTTCTTTTTCATGATGCAAGCCCGACGTGGGCAACGGGTCTCTCGCAAAGAGGTCCCATAAATATAGCTTCCCTCACCAGCTATCTGCAAAGCAGACAGGATCCAGTCCCAAAGCTGGATCCTGTCTGCTTTGCAGATAGCTGGTGAGGGAAGCTATATTTATGGGACCTCTTTGCGAGACCCGTTGCCCACGTCGGGCTTGCATCATGAAAAAGAAAAACTATGGTATTTGTCATTTACCATTACTTATTCGGACTATAGTGGATTTAATTATCCCAGAAGAGTTCCTTGTTCCATGCATTGTCTGTGTGTATCATATATATATATATATATATATATATATATATATATATATATGCAGTATATACACGTGAAAATTACTTTTGCTTAGGTTTCGTTAGGTTAGGTTAGGTTTTGTTAGGTTAGGTTAGGTCATTTCTGAACAAATTTCTGAAAAAATGGCACATTTCCCAGGGAAATGAAAGTCATTTTCAAGCAGTATGCATCAAATTACATAAAGAAAACATGTTTTCAATTCATTAGCGAGATGCGTGTTAAAACGAATAATAACCTGGAAATGTCTTTAACATAAAATTATTTCGGTGACAGATAAACCAAAAAGTCTATTCAATATTATTTCTTTTATAAAAAAATAAAATTAACCTATTAATTTTATACTGTCCTTCACTCGGTATATATATATATATATATATATATATATATGGGCTGGAATTCCTAATTTTACCCTTTCTTCAATAGCAAGGGACCTTTTCTGAAACTGAATAAAATTGTCTGGCGTGAGCCACAAAATCAATGAATGACCAATCGGCAAAAAAAGTTTAAGATACAATTTATAATTGAAACATGACGTCTTTTTATTAGTAATTTATACATTGATATTTATATTATATGAAACAATTAAATTAATGTTTTTAATATATAGGCCTATTGCAAACTATATTCCTATAACAATAAGGTAGCATCAATGAAAACGACAGCTGAAAGCAGACCATTAGGCTATAATATACTTCAGCCTAGGTCTAATCTTTAAAGTTAGTGTGACTAAGCTATAATCCGTTGCTTCAAAATATTATGCCTAAATATGAGCTTACGACTTGTACCAGTATATTATGACAAGTTTTCATTATTAGTTTCGAAAGAGCAGAGGATTTACACGAGTTAAAATTGCTGCGTTCCTATAAATTTTTATAAAAAGTTGCCTTCAGTAACTTAGCCTAAATTATTTTAACAGCCATTTGATGCACATTTTGTTATTTTTGGAGGGAGAGTGAATGAAGACACTGGTGATACAACGTTTAGAATTTCTACAATAGTGAAATCTGCGCATGCGTAGCACAGACAGATAGACATGGAGAATTTTAGTGTATTATTTTATTATTATTACTATTATTACTATTATTATTATTACTATTGTAAGACCTTCAGTATGTCAGCCTAAGTTATTTTAACAACCATTTTATACACATTGTTATTTTTTGAGAGAGAGAATGAAGCCAAGTGCGATACAACGCTTAGAATTTCTACGATAGTCGTATCTGCGCATGCGTAGGACAGACAGACAGAATTTTAGTGTATTATTTGTTTTATTCCATTATTATTATTATTACTAGTACAGTTCCCGTCGCTTCGCAGAAAAGAACACAGTCATGAAAATCTTGAGCTTCACATTGCCGCCCGTAATACAATTTCTGAATTTTTTTCTCACAATTTTTTCTCACAATTTCTGAAAATGTGACGGACGGACGGACGGACAGACGGACAGCTCTCTTATTATAGTATAGATTATTATTATTATTATTATAAGAGATTTTAAACACTAATTTCCTGAATACTTTTTCTTAAGAACAATTCTAGACTAAAACAACACTGTTGCTTTTTAGAAGTATAACACTGTGTAACAAAATTTTGGAAAATTTGTGTTTATCTTATTTTTTTGGTCTTTGTTGTTGTTGTTGTTGTTTAGCCGATCAGCCCACCCTGATCGAGCAAGCCGGCGGCACGCAGGTAACCGATCGCCCTCTCCGGAGTGGACCAGAGGTTCAGCGCACTAGTGATGTTGTGCTGTGTTCGTTGTTGTGCTAGAGTGGTACAGTCTGTCATAATGTGTTCAATTGTTTGTGGTGTGTCCTGGCACAGGTGGCAGGTGTCGTCTATGGAGTTGTCTAGTCTGTGTTTATATGTCCGTAAGTTGGGGTGATGTCCACATCGGAATCGTACTAAGTTAACTCGATCCGATCTGCTCAGGCTGATCTCTGACCTGTTAATGGGTGGCGGCTTCGCACCTAGGACCGCATTCGGACCGAGTCGTGTCAGTGCTTTGTGGATTAGGTGTGTGTGTGTGTATGTGTTTTCTGTACTGTGTGATGTCTGTGGGGCGTGGTATGGAATGGAGTATTTGGTTATAATGTCTCTCTGGTGTTACCTTAATGGTGCGAGGTGTTGGTGCATGATTGTACATATAATAGCAAGGGTGTTGTGGGTTAGTTGTCGCTGCTGCCATGAATTGTGTTCCCCTCATGTCTAAATGTTCCCTAACTTTTAGTATTTTTGTTTCTGTGTGCAGGTGTTCTATTGGTGTTGTTTGAGTGCATCCTGTAATGATACGAAGTGCGTTGTTTTGTATTGTTTGTAAGGTGTTTATGTGTGTGTTTGAGATAATGGGTGCCCAGCATGGGCTAGCATAGTCCATAACTGAGCGAATATATTGTTTGTATATGAGTGATGTTGTTTCCTGCTGGTGTCCAAAGTTTGTGCCTGTTAGTACCCTAAGTGTGTTAAGTCTTGACGTACATTTGGTTTTTATGTCCTGAATGTGGTTTTTGTGGTGTTTCTTTGTTTTTCGGTGCGCTGAATTAAAAAAATCACATTAGTTTTCTCGTGAAAACTCGTTTCTTCTGAAAACCTTAATCTATTTTTTGTACCTAGTGGCTTATCAGAGAGCAAAATCACTATGAAGAAAAGGAAAGGAAAATAAATATATTTCATATTTAAAGATATATAATGACTGTATATAATGTACATAATGTATATAATGCGTATATAATGTATGTATAAATAATACACCCAAATATAATATGCACACAAATATGCTCACAAATCTAAACGGATAATGCTTAAAAAAGTACATTTGACCGACTTTTTCTCTTGTAGTCCCGTGGATTATCTCGTATTAAACACCAGATATAATCGCCTATCATAGCTACGTCCCATTTTCCTTGATATCTCCTCTCCGTGGTTTGGATATCTTGGTGAAAACGTTCACCATGTTCTTCATTTACGTCACCCAAATTTGGTCTGAAGAATTCTAAATGCGAGTCCAGATAGTGTAACTTCAGGGACAGTCTACAACCTAACCTTTGAAAGTGTTTGAGTAGATTTTCTACTAGCTCTTTGTAGTTGTCGTTCTTCTTGTTACCTAAAAGTCCATGGACTACGAGCCGAAATGACTGCTAAGCGGTGGTGGGCACCGTTAACCAAAAAGTTAACTTCGATAACGATAATCCGTTAACCCCAATTTTTAACTCCGATAACGATAATCCGATAATTTTCCTACAAAGTTAACGGAAGTTAACGATAATCCGTTAACGATAACTATTTCTTTACTAACATTTAAAAAAATCAAGGAAAAAAGCTTTAAAACCCATAGAAAATGTTTATTTATGCAAAATCCAACAATAAATAGGTATTTAACTGTATTTTTATCAAGTTTTGCAACTTTTTTGCTTAATAACTTTTTTTTTTATTTTTAATAAAAAATGTACTGATTACGTTTTGAAACCCTTGTAACCACTAACCATTAACTAAATTTTAATTTACCAGAGAATTATTATGGCGGGAACTGAAAGGTAAAATTAAATTTTAGGCACATTTATTAAAGACTATGACACAATGTGCTGGTTGCCCTTCAGAAAGACCAACTTCTCAAAGTTAGGCCCAACTGCCAGTCTTGACCTCTTGGGCCTCAGGATGTCCTTGCCGAGAGAGAAGAGCCGTTCCACTGCGGCAGAGGACGGAATTGGCAGACTGAAGTTATGGCAGTTTGAATTCATTCGCGGAGCGGTGATCTTCCGTGATCTTCGCAGTTAACGTGTTAACGGACTTTAACAGACTAAATATCGAGTTATCGGAAGTTAACTGGTCCGATAACGATAAATGGAAATTAACTTCCGTTAATAGTCCGTTAAAAAAAGTTAACTTCGTTAATTAACTGTTATCGGATTAACGCTTTAGTGCCCAACACTGCTGCTAAGCATGTTTTTCAAGAGCTGTCATTTTTTCTTCTAACTCTAGATGCTAACATGCGTCTGACTTGAGGTCCAACAACTATGCTTCCCTTGATTTTAGCGTCAGAAAGTTTGGGAAACATTGAACATATATGATAAAGAGCATCACTTTCAGCATCCAAAGCTTTGATGAATTGCTTAATAAGACCAAGCTTGATATGCAGTGGGGGTAGCAAAATTTTGTCTGTTGGAACAAGGGCTTCGTTAAGAACATTGTGTTTACCTGGATTAAGCTCATTTCTCACTGGCCATTCCTTTCTGACAAAGTGCTCACCATCTGCTCTGCTGTCCCAAAGGCAGAGGAAACACGAATATTTAGTGTAACCGCCCTGTAGTCCAAGCAGGAATCCTAGCATTTTGAAGCTTCCACATATATCCCATCTATGTTCACTGTAGTTTATTTTGTCTAGCAACAGCTTTACATTTTCATATTCTTCCTTCAATTGAACCGAATGAGCCACAGGAATAGATGGAAACATGTTTCCATTATGTAGTAGGACACCTTTTAAACTTCTAGTTGAACCGTAATAAACAAACGCCAATCAGCAGGGCTGTATTCAATTCCTATCTCAGCAAAAAGGCCATTCACATCACAGCAGTAGCAAAGAGAGCTCGATGCAAAACAGGAGTAGAAAGAAGCGTATCGCAAATGCCTATTCCTGTAGAAAGAGATCTTGACACTTGGGTCCAAAAGATTCCACTCTTTAAGGCGGGACGTCATAATTTCTGCATTGGTTTTCGTAAGGTTCATATCCCTGACTAGGTCGTCTATGTCTTTCTGGTTGGGGAAATGGGGTGACGTATTGGAGCTTGCCTCGGAGTCAGCATCTTCATCTTCATCGGAGGATATTAAAGGCGTTTCTTCTATTTCCTCCATGGTGGGTAGGCAAATTACTGGGCATGGAACGAATAAATTTCATTATGGGAGACTGGAGCAATAGAAGATGGGATATTTGGATATAGGACATTTTTTCAACCTTTACCTCCCTTGTAGAGTGAAATGACTATCATGCAGAAGTAGCAATCATCGTGGTGATTGGTTTGCTCCCTCCAAATGCGAGGAATAGCAAATGGCATGCCTTTTCTGGTACCTCGCAGCCATCCTTCTAATGTGGAACGGTAGCTTCTACAGCAAAAGTGAGATTTATCTTGATTGGGCATGCCAAAGTAAGCGTGATATGCTGTACAAAACTTGCTTTGGATTGATGTAATGGTCTCAAACATAACAAAAGGAATCTGCAGAGTGTCTGCAGGGCCTATTGGGAGCCATCACCATATAATTCTAATTCAATTATCTGAAAAATGCAAAAAATCATTTTATAAACAGAAATAAGAAACCAAATGTGTACAAATAGTTAATAACACTGGTCAACAAAGATTTTTCATCAGAGTAAAATTTGTGTTGGCTGGATAGCATTTTTCACGCTGATTCCAAAACTGCATTCAGATTTTTTCTAGCACGTATAGTTTTCAAGATGAAGGCATATATATAACTACACAGATTTAACCATTTTAAATAGGCAAAATACTAATATTTCAACATTTGATTGTGTTTATTTTATTGTGTTTTTGTAGTTTATTCATCTTATTTATTTCAATTATCTTAATTATACATCTTATGTATTTCAGGTGTGAGCTTTTACATCTAGCAGCATTGTGATTCAGGCAACAACGCCGTGCTTTGTGTGTCAAAAGATCAGTCCAGTCCAAGAACTTGTGTCAAGTTGGTGTACATTTTTTTTGAATTTATAGTTTGCTCAGGTCAGTCAACATGCCTCGACAATGTAAGAATGACCCCGACAAGTTCTGTTTCGTATGCGGCCAGTTCACAACTAAAACACAGCGACGAAGTATTACAACCGACATTAAGAAAATATACAAGCTATACTTTGGTTGCCATCTAGGTGATCAAGATAAACCATGGGCGCCACATCAAATCTGTTCTGGCTGTTCAAATGGATTACGTGATTGGCTTAACAAAAAGAAAGCTTCAATGCCATTTGCCATACCCATGATATGGAGGGAGCCGAGAGATCATCATGAAGACTGTTATTTTTGTAGTGTGAACTTAATGGGGTTTTCTGCCAAGAACAAACACCAGATTGTATATCCAAACTTGGATTCAGCAAGTAGACCAGTAAAACATGATGAAACATTGCCCATTCCAATTCCCCCAAGTGATAGGCTAGATTCTATCATAGATGACATGGAAAGTGATGAAGGTGCAACTGGCGTTTCCGGACCATCTACAGAACCAGAGTACACTTTTGAAGGTAGACATTTAGAGCCTAAAAAGTTAACCCAAGGACAGTTGAATGATCTTGTTAGAGACTTATCGCTGTCTAAAGAGAAATCAGAGCTTCTCGCCTCAAGACTAAAGGAGAACAATTTACTTGAGAACAATGTTCGTATTAGTTACTACCGAAAGCGGAATTTTGAATTAACAGCATTCTTTTCAGTAGACGGTCCTCTCTGTTATTGATGTCAATGGACTATTTACAGCCATATCTCAGACGTATGTGGCATCTGAGTGGCGCCTCTTTATTGATTCGTCGCAGAGAAGCCTGAAAGCAGTTCTTTTGCATAATGGTAATATAATGCCATCCATCCCCATTGCCCATTCCGTCCATCTAAAAGAGACATATGACAATATGGATATACTACTTAAGGCAATCAAATATGACAGTCATCAATGGAATGTTTGTGGAGATCTAAAAGTTATAGGAATGCTTATGGGTATGCAGTCAGGATTCACAAATGGATATGTGAAAACTTTCTTGGAAGCAACAAGTCACCTGCGTATAAGGATAGAGTCAAGAACCTCCTTGATGCCTTCAAAGAAATGGAGTGTCGAATGTCGTTAAATATTCACTTCCTGCATTCCCACTTAGATTTCTTTCCTGAAAACCTTGGTGCAGTGAGTGACGAGCAAGGAGAGCGCTTCCATCAAGATATTCAGATGATGGAGAAGCGCTACCAAGGATATTGGAATGAAAGCATGATGGCGGACCATTGTTGGATGCTGTATCGTGACAATCCAGGCCAATTTACAAAAGGAAATCACACTCACAGCGCTTTTAATAAAATAATGTATATATTCTTTATTTATAAGTACATTGAATAAAGTATATGATGTATTTGTTGTTTAGCATTCCTAAGTGTGATCTATACATCCATAAATTTTCTTATAGCAATATCAAAAACTTAAAAATGTCAAAACCAGTGTATCTATATAACTATACGCGCTAGAAAACAAATAAAACCAGATTCGGAATCAGCGCGAAAAATGCATTAAGAAAAGTGTGATCATGTTTGTGATGAGAAAAAAAGTTTCATTTTGTTGGCCAGTGTAATGGGCCTTAACCAATAAAAACATTACTAATAAACCCCAGTTTTTGGGACTTTTTGAATTTTGCACTTGAAATTATGGTACTTTTGCTATCTCAGAAAAATGCCTTAAAAATGGCGAAAAATTAAGATTTCTAAATTTGACCATATCATAAAAACTATAGTTTTCCGAGCAAAACCGATGCCAAATCTGTAATCAGCGTGGCCGAAACAGAGAGAAAAGATTGAAAAATCAACATAAACAAAAAATTGTTGCACAGTGTAATGCAACGCTTTGTTCTATGATTTTAGGCATTATCAAAGAATTAATGAAACGCTTATACAATTATATATGGAGTATATAGTTAAATTATGATAGTTAAATTATATATAAATGTAAAAATTAACAAAAAATAATATTAATATGTTCAGTATTTATACAGGGTGTTCGGAAAGTCACTGTGCACTTATAATTATATAAGTGCACAGTGACTTTCCGAACACCCTGTATATTAGCCCTACATAAAAGATTTAGCAAATTACCAATTTTTAAAGTCAGAAATGGTTGCTTCAGATCCGCCAATTCGTTGTATTAAACATTAATTTCTAGTTTTGACTCTTTTAGCCTGGTCCCGTTTTCGGGAAAAGAGACTTGTTAAGGCAGGCATTTCGTGTTAATTTTTGGCAACAGGGATATTCTTATAGATTTTGATCTGCTCAATTAAAAAATGCCCGTTGCCAAGCTGAATTTTGAGTTTTAAACCCGTAATTTTGAGAAACAAAATGGCTGCCGATTTTTCTACATTTTGTTATATCTTGTTACCAAATTGAGCTAAAGTCATGATTAAAGGTCCTACATTTTTATCCCAAGGAATTCATTAAAAATACAATCAAAGCTATAATAATATTATGTCCTTATAGGCTTCTTTGTAAGGTGTGGGCAATTTTCACAGAAATAAATGTAAAAATGTAATTTACTCGCATTTCTAAACTAGTTCTCTGTTAGGCCTTGACCAAAATACCACATTGTTAATAGTACATTTACATAACATTTATAATTCGTACCTATTGATTAATATTTAATTTTTATTTGTTGCAGGTGTCATCGCAGACAAAACGAACTGGAATTTATAAAAAAATGGAGCCATTTGCCAGCCTAAAGAGATGTACTCCCGATTCTTTTTTGTCCCTGTGCCATGATGATTCAAAGGAAAAGCTGGTAAACAGCGGAGAACAAGAAGGACTTCAACGACTACAAGAATGTGCCCTCAAGAGTCACAAACTGAAAGGCATGAAGAATAAAGACGCCATAGATAGCAGGGCCATATTATCTAATAGGCACAATAGGCACAGTGCCTGGGGCCTAAGAAACTCCCAAGGGCCTACGAAAAAGTTTTGGGCCTAAAAATAATTAATCTTAGTTGACTAAAAAATGAGAAAAGGAAACTGCTAAATCAAACTTAATAATTAATTTGCTTTAATTGAATTACTTTACAAAACCTTCTTATTATAATACATCTACAAATGTTGAAGTATACACACACACGCAGGTTTATTTGATTAAATTTTTAGTTAACAAACAACATACAGGTATAATATGACTTAAATAAATGACCATTAAACATTAACTTTGCGGCTCTTTTTGTTACCAAAATCACAGATTACATCTTCAAATTTAAATTTTTCGCAAAAGCTCCTTCTCAATTGAGAGTAGTGCAGGGGCGTACCCAAGATTTGGTCAAGGGGGGAGGGGTCGTCTGAGTAACTAAAACAAAGGTGTATATACACCATACGAGTATGCATATACATATACATTTACTAGAGCCAATATTCATGTATTAACAAAGCCTTATTTACAGCAAGTTTTAAGACTAATTGGCGGATAAAAATCTATAGTCGCGGGATGGCGAATTTTTTAGTTTTTAAATTCAGATAACGTCTTTTTGACTAATAGCGGAAAATTTGAATATTCAACAAATTTAAATACTGTAAACTACCCAATTTTTTTTATTAAATTTAAAAATTTTAATTTTTTTAAATATTGGTAAAATGCTATTATAAATACCAATAAATTTTATAATTTGTTCAGTATACTTAAGCAATACAAAGTAAAATTAAGTGAAACTTCCTTGTTTTCTCATGTGCTTTCTTACAAGGTACGCTCTGAACATAGAATGTACCGTGTGACCACAAAAATTGTCCCTGTTTTTAATCGCTTATTACTCAGTCATTATTCCAGCTTCACAAATGAAATAAAAAGCATTCGAAAGAGAACATTTTCTACATGTGTTCAAAGTGACGTCCCTGGACATTCTTACACTTCACACAACGGGAAAGGAAGTTATTTATTACATTTTCCAAAACGCTGCATTCAATGGACTGTACACTCTCTACCACCGCTTGCTTTAATTCTTCGATAGAGGATGGCTCTTGCCTGAATACTTTGTCCTTGACAAATCCCCAGAGAAAAAAGTCCAAAGGTGATAGATCGGGAGATCTTGCGGGCCAGGGAAACTGCGAGCGATGAGAAATGAATCTTTGTTCAAAAAATCTTGTTAAACATTCCAGTGATTGCCTAGTTGTGTGGGCTGTTGCTCCGTCTTGCTGAAACCACTTGTTACTGCAGTTTTCTTGTTCAAAAACAGTGTTCAGCATTTCTACATATCTTTCTGAAGTTACTGAAAGCGGTCTCCTTGTCTCTGGGTCCTCAAAAAAGTAAGGACCATAAACCTTGCTGCTACTCAAACCACACCAGACAGTAACTTTTGGTGAATGCAGAGGTTTCTCCAAGTGTATATTTGGCTTGGTTTGTGACCAACACCGGTAATTCTGTCTGTTGATGAACCCATTGAGATAGATGTGACATTCATCACTGAATATTATGTCACTTAATCTTATCTGGTTTTGTTCAATTATTGTTTCAATGCGTTCACAAAACATCAAACGACGCTGGTAGTCTTGTTCGCTAAGCTGTTGCAAACACATATTTTTGAATGACTTCATTCTCAAATCCAACGTGATTATTTTCCGAATGCTCTCCCGTTTGATTCCTGTCACAGCTGATAGTCGTCTCACAGATTTCTTGTTGTCCGTTTCAAGCTGATTTGCGACTGAATCAATGTTTTCAGCGGTTCGCACACCTTTGCTGCGCCCAGAGTTGCCTTTATGCATGTTCTTGATTGAGCCGTGATGTTTCCATTTTGCGAAAATCCTGCGAATCGTTTTAGGATCTATGGTCCTTTGCTGACCGTATTGTCGTCTGAAAGACCGTTGGGTGGCAACTACCGAGCCATGTTTGATCATCTCTTCTGCGATGAAAACACGTTGCATGTCCGACAAATAACCCATGATTGTGGTGGATAAAACTGTCATTTTTTTATAAGTACTGATTTCGTATCCAGGATATCGAAAAAATTAAATAAAACTTTTAAATATTCTTTTTCGAAAGCTTTTTATTTCATTTGTGAAGCTGCAATAATGACTGAGTAATAAGCGATTAAAAACAGGGAAAATTTTTGTGGTCACACGTACTTGCGTAGGAATATGATCCTTAAGTGTTGGGCGGGGCTTAACAAATACTGCCTTACTATTGGCCGAAAAATGTCCTGGAAATACGCTGGAATGTTTCTGTGTAGTTTCAAAAAAATGCGGAGTGGCTTTGATGATTGTGTGGCAAAGGCGAAATATTGCATCTCATTTGACTGCTGATGCAGAACCGAAACGAATAAGGCTGACACAGACTGATCAGCCAGATTTGGAAATGAAAAGACTTTATTTAGAAATCATAGATACGGTTTGCGTGCAACTTACTGCTCGGTTTGGAAATCTGTCACAGTTAAAATTTTTGGAACTTCTGAATCCCGAAAATTTTCTAAAATTTAGCCAAGTATTTCCTGATGAAATTTTTAAAACTTTCGCGGAGTTACACAGTAGCTCTTTTGATTTTATAAGACTGAAAAATGAACTAAGTGTCCTATACTCATCTGAAGAATTTCAAGGAAAATATTCCTGCCATATTGCAAAATTCTTGAGCCTGAACAACTTGAGTGAAAGCATACCTGAACTTCAAAAACTCGTAGAGCTAGTACTAACAATTCCCTCTACAACTTCATCAGTAGAAAGATAATTTTCGGCTTTGAGGAAAATTAAAACGTATCTAAGAAGTACAATGGGCGAAGAAAGGCTGTCATACTTAGCCCTTATGAGCATCGAAAATGAGTTATTAGTCCAAATGAAATCTGACCCATTATTCTACGATTCAGTAATAGATGAATATTCCACTAAGAATCGTAGGGTCGATCTGAAATATCGATAAAACTAGCGCTGTCGCATATAAATAGTTAAATATATACTGTATCCAGTGTCCACCCTATATCCAGATTTGGTAAGTACCGTTACTACCGTACCAAGGTCATAATTTATTATAGTTTATATCAGTTATTTCTTGAGAATTCTTGCATAATAAAATTATATATATATATATATATATTGGCAGCAGCGTACCCGATCCCTAGCTTCACCGCACGCGCCTGATACAGTAAAACGACTGCTAGCGGTCACGCCTGAAAACCTGCCAGATTCCCCTTCCTTTGTTTCTATGCTATGAAAAAGTCAGTAATAAGGCCACGCCTCTAGTCCGTATTGCGGTCGCCTGATTGGTCCCGCAGTCACGTGATCGTACATCAAATACGACCAATCAAAGAAAGTCACCCGCGCAGTTAGTGTCGATGACAGTTTCTCTGTTTTGCTAAAGATAGCAGTAGCTCAGATTTAAGAGTGACATAAGCACGTTATTCAATTATGAACTGCTTTGAGTGATACATCATGAAACAGAAGTGCTAATTCATCAATACGTGTAGCAAAAAATGGCAACCGAAAAAAAAATCTCGTAATGAACTGTCTTTGACGCCGACTTCGTTAACAACGAGAGATCCACCGACAACAACCCTGACCAAGAACCAGAGCCTGACCACGAATCCGAGTGCCTAATCAAAGACATCTCTGAAGCACTCAAATGGGCCAACCAACTAAAACTCTTCTCCATGAAAAAAGGATTGACAAAAAGCTACACATCAGCTGTACGGATAGAGGCAGATTATGAGAGTAAAATTGTGGACTCGAATGTGTGCAACAACAAACAGTCTTATATTAATGACTTCTTTAAAGTATAAAAGAATAAAATAATAAAAATAACTTGACGACATTTCATGTTTACTTGTTCATTAAAAAACTATATCCTTATAGAAGCACAAACCCAATAAAGTATTTTCCCTATGAAAATGAACTTTTCATTTGACATCACATTGCCTTTATTGAGGCCAATTCTCAATTAGGGCCAAATCCACCAGGTCCCAAGGGTGGACGCAATGGAGGAGTTTTACTGTATATATATATATATATATATATATATATATATAAAACCTTACAAAGGGTCCGCGCGATGATTCCTCATTTCGCGAAGGTCAAGCTTGTCGCCCCTCCTCTCGGGTTGGCCTGGTGGAGTAGTGAGTTGATTTCGTGTGCTCTTCACCTCACATAGCCAGGTACGCCCGGCTCATCGGGGATTGTTCTGAGCCAGGCGTCTAATCTTCTTTTGAAGATGTCCACTGCCACTCCCTTCGTGTTCCTTTGGTCTTTGGGCAGCTGATTAAACAGTTTTGGTCCTCTCACAACAAAACTATTTTCTTTCAAGGTTAAGGATGTTTGTTCCCTCTCTCGCCTTTAATTTGGGAACACGACACACTTTTCCTTTTCTACTTTCCACCGTTGTTTGGGGAGTTACAGGGTTCAGAGTAAGATTAGGGACTAGTTTCTCCATTATTTTCCAAGTGTAAATAATGGTGTATCTCTCTCTTCTCCTTTCCAGTGAATACAGGCTTAGTTCGCGTAATCTTTCCCAGTAATTTAGTTCTTTGCACCCCTCGATCTTGGTTGTGAAGCTTCTCTGAATCCATTCTAGCTATATAATGTCTTCTTTTTTATATCTGGATGTTAGGACCGAGCAGTATTCCAGTTTGGGTATGATCAGGGTTTTCAGTAGAGGAATCATTACATTCCTATCCCTTCGTTTAAAGGTTCTCAATATCTGCCCCGTTATTCTCTTTGCTCTATTTCTTGCTATCTTATTTTTTGTTTCAAATTTCGCATCATCAGTCATTACAACCCCCTAAGTCTTTTGCTCTAGAATTTCTCTGAATTTCCTGTCCATTTCGAGTATAATATTCTATGGATTTTAGGTCTTTTCTTTTTCCGTACCGTAACAGCTGAAATTTCTGTGTTAAACTTCATATTGTTTTCTTCCGTCCACTTGTAGATTCTGTTCATGTCGGTTTGTAGAAATCCTATATCTTCTGGGTTTCTTATTTTTCTACTGATCTTTGTGTCATCCGCAAAGGATGTTACTGTGCTGTCTCTGGTAATGTCCTCATCTATTTCAGTTAGCATGATTATGAAGAGAAGTGGAGCTAATACTGTTCCTTGTGGTCGGCTACTGAGCTGAGGACCTCTGATTCTGATGAAGATACTCCTTGTACCGTAACGACTTGCCGCCGCTCACGAAGGAAATTATATATCCATTTCCCTACTTTCCCTGTTATTCCCATATATTTCAGTTTATGTATTATGATTCCATGGTCACACTTGTCGAACGCTTTGGCAGTCTGTGTATATTACATCATAGTTTTCATTACTTTCAAGTGCATCAATAATGTTGTTGTAGTGGTCCATTAGTTGTGATAGGTATGATCTGCCTGACCGAAACCCATGTTGGTTGTCATTGAATTTTTTCTGAGTTTCCAAAAAGTCATAGATTTTCTGTCTAACTATTCTTTCAAATATTTTAGTGAGATGAGATGTAAGCGACACTGGCCTATAGTTTTTGGCCTCGGATCGATCTCCTCCTTTATATATTGGGACTATCTTCGCGCTCTTCAGGATGTCTAGTGTTTCTCCCGTGTCTAGTGATCGTCTCCATATCCAATATAGGGGCTCAGCTATTGCATTCTTGCAGTTTTTGATCAGTGTGGCATTCCATTTATCCGGTCCTGCTGCTGAGTGTTTTTAGTTTCCCTATAGCTTGTGTAATACCATCCGTCGTAAAGTCGAAGTCGTTATACTCTCCCCTTGTAGTTCTTCAAAGAACGCGTTTTTATCGCATATCAGTTTGTCAGTTTTTGGGATACTGAAAGATGATTCGTACTGAGCTCTTAATATTTCAGATACTTCTCTTAGATCATCAGATAAAGCACTGTTCTCGTTTTTTAAAGGTCCGATAGTCGCATGGTTTTTCGACTTTCTCTTTGCGAAATTATAAAAGTACTTTGAGTTAGCCTTTATCGCTTCTATAGCGTCATCGACTTCTCTTTCCGTATGCTTCTCAATTAGTTCCTGTATGACGTCATCAATACTTTGCAGTTTATCATTTAATATTTTTATGATGTTATCTTTACAGTTACTTATTTTGCAGTCACTCTTTTTCTCTTTCGGAACAATGCCCTCTTTTGTCTCTCGAGCCTGCTTCTCTTTCCTCTTTGTTGTATTTTTGGGACATGTTTTTCCACAATTTCTAACGTCTTCTCCTCTAAAGTCATTAGCATCTCTTCCGTTGTCTTGGCCTCGAAAATGGTTTTCCAAGCTATTACTTCCATGCTGGATGTAACATCTTCCCAGTTTATAGCTTTGGAGTGAAAATTTAAAATTTTGAATTTGCTTCTTTCTGTTGTTCGTGTTCTTTCCTTTCCTGTTGCTTTTATATTGGTTGTTATTTCAATGATGTTGTGGTCCGATATTATAGTTGGGGATATTTCTACATTATCAATTAGGTTGCTGTTGTTTGTGAATACCAGATCTAGGCAGTTGTTTTTTCTTGTGTCTTCTATTATTTCTTGAGTTTACATAAATTCATCAGCATATACCGGGTGGCCCAAAAAAAATGGCACCAATTTTGAGAAGTGATATCTCAATAACCATTGCAGCTAGGGACTTAGAAAAACAACCAAATGAAAGATAATTCTTTTCTCTTTAAATACTTATTCTGTGGCTTGATGGTTATAAGCCCATATAATGCCCAAAATTGGCTTCCAAAAATAATATACAAAAAAAAGTTGCGCATTTATATTTATTCCTTGATCCTAATTTTAAATGAAATTTTTCTATTCCAGACCCCTCAAGATGGGATGAACGTGAAATCCCGGTTTCTTTCGCAACTTCACGTTCACTTTTACTTGTTCCCGGTTGTTACTCTTGACTTAAAACCATTTCATTTACTTTTTCAATGTTTTCTGGCGTTCTAATAGTTTCTGGTCGACCACTTCCCAGACGCCGTTGACTGCTGCCGGTTTCTTTAAGTTTTTGTAAAAAATGTGCCACAGTTCTTTTTTTCCAATTTCTATTTGGAAATTCGTAAAGGATTCTGTTTAATGAATATCCTTTTTCTTCACGTAGTGCTTGTATAATGTTCTTATCAGATTCTCTCAATCCCATCTTGAGGGGTCTGGAATAGAAAAATTTCATTTAAAATTAGGATCAAGGAATAAATATATATGCGCAACTTTTTTTTTTATATATTATTTGGAAGCCAATTTCGGGCATTATATGGGCTTATAACCATCAAGCCATAGAATAAGTATTTAAAGAGAAAAGAATTATCTTTCATTTGGTTTTTTTTTAAGTCCCTAGCTGCAATGGTTATTGAGATATCACTTCTCAAAATTGGTGCCATTTTTTTTGGGCCACCCGATATATATATATATATATATATATATATATATATATATATATATTTCTTAAAAAGTACACTATGTGAGAAGTTTCATTTTATCATCTTAACAAAATATTAAAAAATCAAGCATGTGCTTCCCTATTACCCCTATTACATGCCCCTCCTCCCTTTTTTACCTTCATATTTGCATATGTTTAATGTTGTCATATGTTACATGATAAATTGTTTGTTTAATGCTTGATATTTTTGTTTCAGATAAATAGAAATAATTTGTATTTGCTTTAATTATAATTTGAATTATCATAAATTATAAATTACATATAATTTGATTTTACTTCTGAATATAAACTGTGACTACTAGAAGCAAGTCCTCAAATGCAGCCTTTGAGTATCCTACGAAATTCCCAGCAGCCATGACTCCTTGAAAAGCAGATGTTGTAAGACACTACCTTTTTGTGCGCCGTCGTGAAGACGCTAAATCTAAAGGATCAGCAACTGCTAATGATTGTTACAGGGTTGTTGTAAAAGGTATTGAAGACATTTAGATGAAATTTTCTTTTCCTACAATTAACACCAAAGGTATCTATCTTAAAGTCAGTCGACTAATAGAATAAGCCTCAAAATTGAATAAGGTGCCGTTACATCGAAGAAATGAAAGTTTTGTCTTAAAAGTAGCTCAGTATGATAAAATGTTTGATATATCTTCTTGTGAATGCTATGATAAGGGAATTGATAGGAACTCTTGCAGGTGTAAGGATAAAATACCAATGGCAGAATGGGAGTATTTTGTGGGTCAAAAACAAAGAAAAAATCAGTTAGGACCAATTGATCGCATAGCTAGTTCAACAAAGAAGAGATCTTTAGCAAGAGCCCAAGAAGCAGAAAATCGTCAACTAAAAGCACAAGAAGAATGACTGAAGCCACCAATGTTTTACCATCGTAATTTATAGAAAATACCGAAGAAGACGGATGTAGATTCAGAGAGTCAGGATGTAGATTATGAGGCCGATTTAGAATTGACTGAGAATATTTAGAACAGGCACTCCTATAAAAACCTAGCATTAACAGCAGATCGTTATCGTGTAAGTTGTAGAGCTGCAACTGCAATAGTCAATGCAGCTTTAAAAGATATGGGGATCCTTAACGACACCAACATGCTTGACAGAAAGAAATTAGAAAGAGAAAGAAATCGCCTGGGTGAAACAAATACTTTTAGATCTAAATCCGAAAATCTGAAGATGGAGTGCCTTGGATTTGATGGAAGGAAAGATAACACATTAACTAAAAGTGGAAAGATAAAAGAAGAACACTATGTTATTGTGAAAAAACCTGGAAGCATCTATGTAGACCATGTCACACCAGATAATGGAACTGCTCGCTGCATAGCAGAAGAGGAGTTGATAACTATTATTACAGACTCGAACAGCACAGATACTATCAAAGCTTTACTGTGTGATGGTACTCCTGTAAATACAGGAAAAATTGATGGAGCCATAAAACTGGTTGAAATTCATCTTAACAGACCAGTGCAGTGGTTGGTGTACTTCTTGCATTTGAATGAGCTGCCTTTTATGCACGTCTACAAAGCCATTGATGGTAAAACAACAAATCCAAATACTTTTGTGGGTTCAATTGGGAATAAACTGAAAACAGATTTAACAAAATTGGAGGTAGTCAAATATTCTCGCATAAAGGGAAACATTAAAGAAATTAGACCAAATGTTGTGAAGGAGCTAAGCAGTGATCAAAGATATCTTTATGATATGTGTTGGCAGTACAAACTGGAAACACTTCTCAAGATCTGTTCACTCGATCCCCAGGTACCTTTCACAATGCTCGCTGGCTAACTCTAGCCAACAGGGTCCTTCGATTGTATATCTCATCGCCAAATCCCTATAAAAACCTTCAAGATATAGTCAAGATTATTATGCAGTTCTATGTTCCAGGGTGGTTTTGGATGGAATCTCATCCTAATGCAACTGATGGTGCATATAACTTTTGACATTTAATGTGCTTGCTTCGAAATTTAGATGAACAACATAGATCAATCATAGAACCAGTATTAAAGAATAACCTACTTTGCCCACCCAGAAAATTTACTCATATCAATGGTAACTGACAAGAGACTAGAAATTAGGGAGCAAGATATTCAGAAAATCATCTTTTCAAGAACAGGATTTTCAGGTACCAGAAACTTTGAGTTGCTTCGAACCCTCAATTTCCAATCTAGTGAGTACTGACTGCACCGAGATGATCGATTGCCAAAAAGAGATCATTACTCCTCCACCGCGGCTAAACAATTTTAGCGACGATGAGCTACTACAGGCTCGATGTAAGCCACTGGAGATAGCTTCTTTTCCATGCCACAGTCAAAGTGTAGAAAGGGCAGTGAACCTAGTAACAAAGGCATGTCAGGAAAGAATAGGATATGACAACCGTCAAAAGTTTATCTTAAACTCATTAGAATCAAGGCGGAAACTGCCCAAGTTTGAATGGAAGGCCCAATGGAATGAGTAAGAAACATGAAATAAAATTTCCTAATGATATTGAAAATTTCTTCCCTTTTGATGTGATAAGGAACAATGAAAAAGTGACTTGAATTTTAGCACATTTATTATGCTTCTAATTTTTTCTTCTGAATATATTGTTGTACTTAATTAATTTTCCTAATACTGTACATTATTAAATAAAGTATACGTTAATAAAGATTTATGTCATCAAAAAACCTGAATGTAGAGTAAGTCTCGTATATTGTAAATGGAATATTCTTCAATATAGGTCAAAAAGTGAAAAATTGTGCCAGGGTAGGAGGCTTTAAACAGCGAAAATAATTTATGAGGGGGTTCCTGTGTTCTGTTCAAACCCCTCACAATATATACCTTTTCAATATAAAATTTCGACCCGGCTTAATATACATATATATGTACACACACACACACACACACACACACACACACACACACCTTGTTAACCTTGTTTGGGTTCCGTGCTCGATCTTTCTTCACACGAAGGTCAAGCTGATGGCCCCGCCTCTAGTCCTGGCTTGGTGGAGGAGCGAGTTGCTCTCTTGCGCTCTCCATTGTACATAACCAGGTACACTCGGCTCATCTTGTACCGTCCTGAGCCAGGCATCTAGTGTTCTCTTGAAGACTTCAACTTTGACCCCTGTAATGTTTCTGAGGTCCTTTGGAAGCTGGTTGAAAATTCTTGGCCCCCTGACAACCAAGCTATTTTCCTTTAGAGTTGAGCAGGTCCCTTGTCGCGCCTTTAATTTGGGAACACTACTTATTCTGCCTTTCCTATTTTCCAGCGTTGTTTGAATGGTAATTGGGTTTAGTGTGAGGTTTGGCACTAGTTTTTCGATAATTTTCCATATGTAGATTATGGTATACCTCTCTCTTCTTCTTTCCAGGGAGTACAGATTTAGTTTGCGTAGTCTTTCCCGGTAGTTGAATTCTTTGCAGCCATCAATGTTGGCTGTGAAATGTCTCTGCGTTTCTTCTAGTTTATTAATTTTTTTCATTTTTATATGGGGACGTCAAAACTGAGCAGTATTCAAGTTTTGGTGTGATCAGTGTTCTCAGCAGGGGAATCATTACTGTCTTGTCCCTCCTTTTGAACGTTCTTATTACCTGTCCCGCGACTCTTTTTGCTTTGTTTATTGCTATCTGATTTTGTGTATCGAATTTGGCATCATCGGTCATTATTACCCCCAAGTCGACCGCTTGCGTACTTCTCTGAATTTCTTGTCTATCTGAAGCATAATATGCGGTCTTTTTAAGTTCCTCATTTCTACCATATCTCAAGAGCTGAAATTTCTCGGCGTTAAATGTCATATTGTTGTCTTCTGACCATTTGTATATTTTGTTTGTGTCTCTCTGCAAGACCTCAACTTCGTTTGCATCAGTAGCATGGGCGAAAAATGGGAGTGTGCAATGCAATTGCAAATGTTGATCAATGTTGCAAGAGTGCCAACCCCCTTTGTTGCAAGGCACCCATAGTGCCAACTCTCCCCCTCTCCCTTTGTTGCAAGGCACCCACAGTGCCAACCACCCTTCCCCCTTGTTGCAAGGAAAGGAACCCCCTAAAGGGGGGAGGGGGTTGCTGCAAGAGCAACAAGAGGTTATGCAACTTGGAGGCGGAGTTATCCCCCAAGTTGCAGTGAACTCCCGCTGGGGGAGACCTCTTTGGGGGATAAAGTGGGACGGCCTCACCACCCAAAGGGGTATACCTAACCTACGAGAGAGGAGAAGGGGAGAGAGGAGGAGAGGTGTTCGCTTGACAGCAGCCAAGCGCATATTAAGACTTCAGCCGAGAGGCCGTTGTCTTATAGGGCCCCTAATCAGCCAGTCGGCTTAATCAGCCAGTGCCTTCAGGCATCATCAGCCAGTTGGCACAGTGTATACTTCGTTTGGCACGTACAGACCCGTCTATAAGCCCATAAAATATTACGATTATATGCGTCGGGCTCCGGCGACCACGTTAAACTGTAGGTCTAAGGTGGAGTGCAAGCGGGTTCGAGACCCGGCGGCGGCGCGTCCTTCCGCGGTTGGTAGCCAGGGTGACCTAATGATCCGTGTTAAATCGTAGGTCTAATGTGGAGTGTAAACATCCTTCCACGTTCGTAGGGGCAACCAGGGGATCCCGTAAAACTGTATTGCAACACTCGATCATGTTGTTTATCTGTTTATTTATTTCCCTCTCTCTCTCTCCATATATATATATATATATATATATATATATATATATATATATATATATATAGGGTGTCTCATAAGTCTGGCATCATAGGAGAAATTCATATTTTTCTATTTCTACCAACCATAATTCATATGCTCGGGATGCCAATTTCCCGTTCACCATTCTGTTCAGTGACGAGGCTGTTTTTTATGGAAATGATGAGGTAAATCGACAGAACACCCGCTACTGGTCTCAAAACAACCCTCACTGGTATACCTCTTCAAAAGAACAAGGTACATCTCGGATGATGGTATGGTGTGGCATTTGGAAGGATCGCATCATAGGCCCCCTCTTTTTCGGTGAACATGTCACTGGAGGCACCTACCTACGTATGCTCAAGGAAGAAGCATTTCCCAGTGTCTTGAACGAAGAAGGAAATTTCCCAACATGGTTCCAGCAAGACGGCGCTCCTGCACATTACATCACCCAAGTAAGGGAATACCTGTATCAACAATTCCCTGGTCATTGGATAGGACGTCGAGGGCCTGTGGAATGGCCAGCTAGAAGCCCGAATCTTACGCCACTAGATTTTTTATCTCTGGGGCCACTTGAAAGCGCTGGTATACGCAGATAAAATTAGGAGTGTTGAACATTTGCGGCAGCGCATTATTGGGGCATGTAACACCAATACTCATGACATCATTCACCGTGTGCTTGCTGACTGGGTATCACGTCTGAATTTGTGTATTGAAAACAATGGTGGACCTATTGAGCACGTTCTGTAAATAAAAGCTTTTGTTTTGCCTTTTTTTTATTATTTTTCCTATGATGCCGGACTTATGGGACACCCTGTATATATATATTTCCCCTCTAAAAGTAGGTCTAAGATGGAGTGTAAAGTTTGATCTTCGCTAGAATGAACAAATCGGGCGGAAAGCAAAGGCGAGCCTATATATGTACAATTCCGGAAAAAAGTTCATCTAAAAATTCGTGTAAACATCTTTCCACGGTTGGTAGATAATGGGTACCCAGAGCGCCCTAGCAGGGATCTCACTCGCGCGCTCTCTTTTATATAGAGGGCGTCCCAAAAAAATGTATACACACTTTAACAGCTGATACTTCAATTGATGTTTCTTTCTTTCCAAGTTAAACCCATTAGAATTAATAATGGCAGTCAGACTAAGCTTTGAACAAAGGAAATTCATTCTAAAATGCTACTGGAAGTGTGAAAACGCAGTTGAAGTGCAAAGACAGTTTAGGAGGGAGTTTCAAACAGATCCACCAACGCGACTTACCATCACTCGAATTAGAGATACGTTTGAAGCCGATGGAACTGTTCAGAATGTCCACAAGAAGCGTTCCGGAAGACCACGGACATCGACAAGCCCCACAAAGCAAGAAAGAGTACTGGAAACGTATCACCAAAGTCCAAGAAAATCTGTGCGGCAAGCGAGTCGTGAGGTAGGAATTTCAGAATCGTCTGTCCAACGCATTTTGAAGCGCTGTCAATGGAAAAGTTACATTCCAAGATTAGTCCATGCTATTAATGAAGATGATCCGGACCGAAGAGTGGAGTATTGCGAGTGGTACTTGGCACGATGTGGATGTGGATTGGACGAAGGGGTTTCGTAGAATACCCTCCGCGTTCACCAGACCTCACACCACTAGACTTTTTTTATGGGGATACTTAAAAGACAAAGTCTACGCTATAAAACCTGCAACAGTCGCTGAATTGAGAGCAGCCATTGAACGAGAATGCACACAAATACCAAACGAAATGTTCGTGATGTTTGCGATTCCATTGCTTGGCGTTATCAGCAGTGCCTGGACCAGAACGGACGTCAGTTTGAAAACAGGCGTTGACAAAACAATTAAATAATGTCTGTAGATTCTATTACATTTTGAAAATGAAATGTATTTTAATAAACACTGCCTTTATAATTATTTAAAGTGTGTATACATTTTTTTGGGACGCCCTGTATATATATATATATATATATATATATATATATATATATATATATATACACAGAGTATATATCCCCGTTTAAAAGTAGTTCAAAGGTGGAGTGTAAAGATTGACATTCATTAGAATGAACAATTCGGACACAAATGAATAAATGGAAAGGGAATATAATAAAGGAGGGAAATGAAGAAAGGTGAAAGCGATATAAGCAAACACCTTCCTAAATATCTCCTAATTAAACGATGTAATTAGCTGAACAATAGAAGGACATAAATATTTATAGAAAAATAATATACATCAGGTCATCCCATAAGTAATGTCGTTTTTTACGATAGATTAAGTTTAAACTAGTCCTACTCGGTTTAAGCATAAATTTTCCGAAGGTTATATCTAAGAGGAGATCTATCGTGTTTCGCTATATACTTTACAGACCTTGCCCAGTGAAGACGTGTGTTTTGCTTTATGTGAACCCCTCATAAACATGGCGGTATCAGAAGAGCATATCAGGCATATAATGCTTTACGAGTTCAAAAAAGGGAATAGTGCTACTGAAGCAACGCGAAACATTCAGGACGTTTATGGCAACGATATTCTGCATGTGAGGAAATGTCAAAGATGGTTTCAAAAGTTTAGGAATGGTGACTGCTGTTTGACAGATGCAGCACGCTCTAGACGCCCTGCTGAGTTTGATGATGACCTGCTGTTAGCCGCACTTGAAGAAGACTGTTCAACAACTGTCGAAGAATTGGCCCAGAAACTCAATTCATCCCCGTCCACCATCCTATCGACATTTGCAACAACTCGGGAAAGTGCCTAAGTTAGGAAAATGGGTGCCACAAATTGTCGGTCGACAATCTGCGGGTGCGGGTAAACATTAGCACAGCTAGCTCTTAATTCCCGTGAACTCCAAGATCCGTTTTTGCACCGTTTAGTGACTGGTGATGAAAAGTGGATACTGTACCAGAATGTTAAGCGCCGTCGACAGTGGGTTTGTGCCGGACAACCAGCGACACCACAGCCAAAACCAAATCTTCACCCTCAGAAGGTGTTGCTTAGTGTTTGGTGGGATAAAGGTGGTGTAATACACTTTTAAACCTTATTACACAACCAAACAATCACCACTCAAGTCTATTGTCAACAACTGGATCGATTGAACACTGCACTAAAAGAAAAGAGACCTTCTTTGGTTAATCGGAAAGGAATCGTGTTCCACCACAACAACGCCCGTCCTCATACCGCTCGGATCACTTCTGCAAAAATTGAGAGCTTGGGTGGGAAAAACTTCCACATCCTCCATATTCTCCAGACCTTGCGCCTTCAGATTATCATCTCTTCAGGAGTCTGCAAAACTATCTTGACGAGAAACAGTATACTTCTTTAGATGACCTGCACACCAGTCTTTGTACGTTTTTTGCCTCAAAACCGCCTGAATTTTATAAACATGGCATTGAAAAGCTTGTAGGACGTTGGCAGAGTGTCATTGATTCCGATAGAAAATACATACTAGATTAAAAAGTTTCAGTTGTTGTTTTTGTCCTTCAAATTCCGATCTAAAAAACGACATTACTTATGGGATGACTTGATATATATATATATATATATATATTAAACATCGTTCTGAAAATTGTGGAGTTTGGCCGAAGCGATAGATAATATCGATTTAAAATTTCAATAAATAAACTTCTTTCCGCAGGAGTTTATTTCGAGATCATAAAGATTAAAACTTCACCAGCAATTGACTCGCAGTTTAGTGTATCTCTCAAACATACGCGAAATGTACCAAATATATCTCTGCTAATCATAGTTTTTCAACAAAAAAAAAAATTTAATTACGGGCTATAAACATCCCATCAGCTGTTATTTTTAAATATATTTATTGTATCGTGGAAATTTTACAGCGGCTTTCTTCATGGGTAATTAACAATCTTCCACTTTTATGTTTCAGGCATCATAAAACGTTTCACATTCCAACCTCAACTCGCTCTCTCTCTCTCTCTCTCTCTCGGTCGAATACAAGATCAAAAACAAAGCGTTTCTCGTCTCTCCACGAATGGGGATATCTGACACGCCCCAGGTTTCACGGGGAAACCAATCACAGCCCTGTGGGCGGACCCCAGGACCTACGCGTCAAGACTCGGCCAAAATTCACCGCTAGCCAATAGGAAGCTAGCGATTGTGTTTTGTGGGTTGGTCACAAGCCCCCTTTATAAAAGGGCGCAGCTCATCTCAGAGCCTCAGTTCAATCGTTTTTGCGTTTAGTGTTTTTGAAATACCAGCCATGAGCCAGCTGTACGACTCCTCCGATCTGTTTGAAACTCAAGATTTTTATGCTCACACAACGCGTCTAATTTTCAGAGCTGTAGATCGGGAGGAACTTTTATCTACCCAGATTGTTACGGAAAATTGTGACGAAATGCAAGAACCGTTCAATGAAGACGCTATTAAAATGTAAGTAACTACAGTATATTTTGCGGCTCATTCAGTGTTAACTTATAAGTGCCTAACCTAGCTTTATTCTGAGTTTTCCTCACAAAGAAAACTTAATCCCAGGACTCTTTCTCGCTTATAACAATATAACCTAACCGTAAAAGGCCGCAATAAACGCGTTTTAAAAAATATTTTTAATTCTCTGTTTTCAAAAGGACCGAACTCCAGGAACTCGGTCCTTTTTAAGGACCGTGAGCGGGAAAGTCGGTCCTTTTCTCAGTGAGGACCGAAATGAGGAGCGACGGTCCATTTTTAAGCAATTCCGGACGGTCTTTTTTAGTGATTTTAGTGTGTTTAGTGATTATTTGAAGTTCTAAAGAAGATGGATCGTTTCCTCCAGAAGACTCAGAAAGAGACTGAGACTGAACTGAAACTTGTTTCAACACCTGGAGGAGACGAAGAATCTACTGATGTTAGTGCTTCAACTTCAAGTCAAGCAACTGGAGCTCCTAGCGGAAGAACTGAACCCGGCAATCCCTGGCCGTACCTGGACAAATACTTTGAATACCTGGGCCCCAAGGGTGAGCAGAACCTTGAGTACAAGTGCTTGCTGTGCCTGCCGAACAAGAACATCCTCTCGACAAGCAACAAGAGCCAAAACAACCTCAAGCGACATGTCTCCATGCGCCACCCTCACGTCCACGTGAGATTTCCGGTGTCTTTAATTTCATTTTTCATTTTAATCAATTTTTCACTTATATTATATATATAAGGACCGAGGACCGAGTCGTTCCTAGGTCCTATATAGTACATTTTTTCTTCAGAAAGGACCGGGACCGGGACCGTCGGTCCAGTTTGAGGCAAGGACCTGGACCGGGACCGTCGGTCCTGTTTGAGGCAAGGACCGGGACCGGGACCGTCGGTCATTTTTGAGGCCCGGGTGCCCACCTTTGTATATATATATATATGGTGTGTTTTTATTTGTACATTTCTTGTACAGGTAGGATTTTAGAAATATTAAACACTTACAATAGAAATAATAAAAACTATTAAGATTTGTCTGCGGATTCGAGACCCGTTGCAGGCAGACGGAGCATACACACCCAGCTAATCTTACTTTTGAAAACTGTCAGGATATCTGCGTATGGTTACAATTTGCTGTTAGTCTAACCTAGCTTTATTCTGAATTTTTCTACAACGTAAAAATGAATCCCATTATGTTTTTAATTATTGTCTGTTTCCATCGTGATTAGTTCGGCATCTATTATATATAATATATTATATATATATATATAATATAATATATATATATGTGTGTTGTGTGTGTGTGTGTGTGTGTGGGTGGTTTTAATAATATTTTTCTCGATAATTCAGCACCGCAGTAGGATTTTTAAATTACCAAAACTTTTATGAATTATCTGTTTTTCTTATTATAATTTTTTAAATTCGTGGCATTTTCTCTTATTGTAGCTCTTTATTTTTACTTAACCTTATAGGACCGATGCGGAACTTGATCGTGTTATAGCTACTTTTGATGAAAGGGGAATAAATGATATGGGTGCTTCTCCGCACAGCCAACCCAGTGACCTGAATACAGAAGTCGAGGTATTGGCTCACATCCGGTCCAGCGAGTGCCAGGTCATAGAGGAACTAATGTAAGTATTTTTGAGGTTAATAACAAAACACATTGTATTTTCATTTATTAAATGGTAGAAAACATGTACAAAGCGGAACCAGTATCCATTAAATAAGTCTTAATGGCTACATTTTACAGTTACAAATGTATATACAACTTCACACAATATAGATATATACCTTTACACAATACAGCGGGTGCTAACATATGGGAAACTTTTTTATCTGTCTGCATACACTTTTATCATTCATCTCTGTGTCGCACAAATCGAATAATTTTTAAAAATTTATAAATCCCTTCCCACGTGACATGTGCAGGAGAAATGAAATGCAATACAAGCCCCACGTTTCGCTATAATATCCTTGAAAACGGTATGGGTTCCATACAATCTCAGGTACATGTATCTGCTCAACTAATTTTCCTATAACAGGATCATTTCAGGGCTGAGAGCCGAGTGAATCAAAATAGTACATTCTTTCCCTATTTTTAAAATAGATTGCAAACCAATGAATCCCCTCACCCCCCACAATGTCGGTGTTAATGATAAGGCTATACCAATCTCTCATACTTGGCAACTTCAATATTTCATTCTTCGCAAACACACCGATAAATTTGGAGCGTGTGAAACGGTCACTTTTCATTACTCTCTGGAGTGTATTCGCATCCATTTTAAAAGTCTTTGACCACGTTCCTGAAAAGACCAACTTCTATTAGTGCCTGTGATTCGAGGCTTGGCAAATTCCAACCTGCCTGAGATATTCCCACTCTGCTGTGGACTTAAATGCGTATTTGCGCCAGCAGACAATTCAGGCGTAATATCAAATGAATAAATGTTAAATTCTTCGACAAATTCTTTCTGCGTTACACCAAACCCAAGTTCGTCACAGGCGCCTGTATGATGAGCCAGACTACTATATGCTCTCGTGCAGAGCGGGAACACAGCGTCTGATGAGTAGTCCGTAATCATGGTCCCTCCCAAAGCGATGCTATTTACGTACAGTAATATTTTTAAGGCTGAAATTCTCGAAATTAAAGGCACTCTTTATATTTTCCATTCGTCGAGGCGTGGTCCTGCAGTCCAATTAATATCCTTTTAGGTAGGACTCCAAGGGCCACGTTTTCTAGTTGCTTTGAGGCCGGCCAACCTGGTGGGCACCGTGTATAATTTGATCTGTACCCTGTTAATTGGGTACTTTACTGTGGCGTGTATTGAGTCTTTCTCAAGTTCTATTTGTTTTGGCGAACTTAATTTCACTTGGCGTATACGCAAATACGTCTCTATGATGTGAATCACAACGGGTTTCGCGCCCCCTTCTTGATCAGACCCCAGATTTATGCAGTCTCAGGAATCGTGCGGGTAAGCTTCACCTTCATATCCACTCCGTTCATAAGCAGTTTCTCCTGGAATGTGAAATCTGTATGAAGACGTCCAAAAGATTCGTATAGCTTTTTTTTAGAATTTTTAAATTTATCCTTTATACCATTTTCATCTTTAGTATGGTAATATCCCTCGGCGGTTAAAAAGGTGTCCTTTGTTTCTTTTGAAAAGTTGAGGACATTTTCCAGATAGGCTCGTTGGTGGTAGTACCCCGTTCCTGCCGAGATGTTAACCTGGTTTAAATACACCCCACACTGGCTGAATATGGAGTGTAAAAAGTTGGTTTCAGGGTAGGCAGAGTAACTATCATCGCAGTCCGTTCCATCAGAATAGGCTATACTCAATTTAGCGTACCGCGTTCCTGCCGAGATGTTAACCTGGTTTAAATACACCCCACACTGGCTGAATATGGAGTGTAAAAAGTTGGTTTCAGGGTAGGCAGAGTAACTATCATCGCAGTCCGTTCCATCAGAATAGGCTATACGCAGTTTAGCGTACATGTGCATGCAGCTCGGGTCAAAAAAGTAAGGGCCTGAGCTGAGTATCACGAATTCTATAGGGGCACTGGGCGAACTAATTGTGTTTAATGGGTTAATTGTAATAAAGTCGCTATGCTCAATAGAGACCTGAGTGGGGGGCATATCAAAGAGGGACAGTTCCGATTTACAGCATTGTGAACTACACGAATGGATGAAACGCGCCATGACGAGTCAGAAATAGTGCCACCTCCCTCGACAAGTATTAGTCAGCGTATGATTCGTGAGAGCAGTGTCCTCAGCTTATATCAGTTAAAAAAATGATCAGCCATAGGTTTCATACGCTTAGAGCACTGCTTTTTTATTTCATTTTACGTTTAGCGCCACGTGATGGTAACCCCTTCTTCCTGGCAGATCTCTTCTTTCCGCCACCACGCATTTTTCTCTTTTCTTCTTTGATGGTTTCGTCCCGTGTACGTTTTAAATGTTTTTTTTAGAGCTTCTTTAGGCTTAGTTCCGCCCATTATGTCTTCTGCCGCGTTAAAACCTGTTTGTAACGCCTTCCGCCTTAGGTACCTGGCACCCCTCTTCAACAGTGGGACAGCGGTGCGTAGTATGGATGAAAAACTGGATCCAATTCCACTCCCACGCTGGTGTCTCACTCCTCGGTAGACTGTGAATGGCCTTCGAGTCATTATAAACGGCGAAAATGTAGTTTCACTGTTAAGCTCCCATCACCGAATGGGAAATTTTTTCCCTCAATCGTTCTTATATACATAAGGGTCCTATTACAGGGATCACCAGCGCCCAAATACTAGATTGGCATCCAGCACTGCGGCGAAAAATTAATTTTAATAAAAGAAGGGAAGGACTGATTATGAAATCATCAACATGAATTTTGTATTTTATTGACAATAATTAATAAACTATATGCAACAATTATTTATGAATGCAAGGAGGATTTTTACTCGTAACAACTTTGACATATAAATGCGGAATTAAATAGTGGCACCATTTAGCTAATATATAACAGTCTGCAACTAATACTGATACTAATAATAATATGTAAATAATAATAATAATATACAAATAATAATGTCTAAATAATAGTATATAAATAAGGATTGTATACAAAGTTTTGTCCGATAAATAAAATTTATTCAATAAAACCAAACATAATTAATCTTCAGTGGTAGAAAGATGTTCAAAGTAATCGCCTTTATTTGCAATACATTTTTGCCATCTTCCTGGCAATTTCATGATGCCATGTGCAAAGAATGTCCGTGGTTTAGCGGTAATCCAGGCATCTAGAACAGCGTGAATTTCTTCAGCAGATGAGAACTTCCTACCACGAATTGAAGATTTAAGTGGGGAGAAAAGGTAAAAATCAGACGGTGCGAGGTCTGGTGAATATGGGGGATGTTGCAATACTGTAAAACCGAGATCGCGCAGTTTCTGAACAGTTTTAGCAACTGTATGAGGCTTCGCGTTATCATGGAGGTAGTGAAGATGGTGGTATCCCCCATTAACTAGTCGCCGACGTTTTTGCTGAATTGCTACCTTCAAGCAATCTAAATGCTGACAGTAAATATCAGCATTTATTGTTTGTCCACGTGGCAATACCTCCAAAAGGAGAACACCCTTGCAGTCCCAGTATACCGAGAGCAGATGTTTACGAATAATCAACGTCCGTTGAACTTCCACATTTGGGATATCACCATCTCCTCTCCAACTCATATGGTGATAGCTGCCATCATTGTCCCAATAGATCCAAACTTCGTCCATTGTAATTAATTGTCCCAAGAAATCATTTGCAGCATATTTCTCCAACAACTAAACATATTCGTTCACGGTTTGCCTTTTGTTCAACAGTTAAATAATGTGGAATCCATCGATTAGATAAATAACGTTTCCTCATCTGAATAAGATGCTGCTGAATTGTTCTGTGACAAACTCCCAGTTCTAATGCAATACTCCTAGTCGTAGCATACTTCTCTGTATCCAGAAAGTTTTGTATACCTGTGTTCAAATCCAGTGATGGTCGACCACAACGTGGTTTATCATCGACATTGAAATTGTTTTCCTTGAATTGAGCCACCCACCGACGACATGTACGTTCATTTGTTGTTTCAGCACCAAGTGTTGAATTTATCTCTGCTGCTATGATTGCAGGTGACATTCCACGTTTCCAGAAGAAATAAATCAGCTTACGTACGTCTCTTCGTTCAAATTCCATGCTTAAAAATAAGCAATAAATGATAAATGCAGCGAGAAATGAATGAAGAGAAAATGATGATGGCTGACGGTTGGGTAGGCTAGGCGCTATGTAGCGCCTAGCCTACGCATAGCCTACGCATAGTGTTCGAAGCACGAGAATTATATATTAAATAAATCAACCGAATTTCAGTAGCCATAGACCTCATAATTACAAGAATATCAGCGTTTATTAATCGGACAAAACTTTGTATACAATCCTGTAAGTATATCGAGATGTTGGTTAATAGATTAGTCGCAACATTCACATAATGGGGCTTGTCATATGTAATGCTCAAACTTTTCCCTCTATGGTTGGGGATGTGTGCAATGCGCAGCAGGCGCGCCTGGGTGTCCCCAACAAATTGGTGCTCTACGATATTGCTGTAAATATAGCACATGTCTCGGGGCGGAGAGCTTTCACCCAATTTCTCCATCTTCAATTCATACATTAAGCTGGACAAGTCATACTGTGCCTCGTGAAAGGTATCTCTTTGGAGAGCTGCGCTATATCGGCCCTCAGCCACAATTGTAAATAACTCTTTATCTTTAATATTTCTACTAAGCGTTGACTTTAACTTCAATGTGCATGGAGGCGTGTTTATGTTTACGACTTCAAAAAGTAAATCATATGTCAGGTACGACTTTTCAAGACTCTTGTTTAACCCCGTCACAATGTTCATGGATGTATCATAATGCCCGATTCCCAGCGATACATTTGTGCTATAGTACCGTTCCTCACCGAACAGGACTGAACGCATAGTATTGTCTAAGTTTATGCCTAACATTTCGCACTCATCATTCTTCTAAGGATCAGAAATATGATTTGCTCATTTTCAAGAGTTAAAAATTTGGAGACTAACTGGAGTTCACATAAGCCCACCTCATACGAATCACGCTCCAATTCAATGGGTCCGTGGAGTTCTGTCACAAAGTTGGCGAAGGTGTTGTTAGGATGTACAGACAGAAGAAGAGGACGGGAGTGTGACATAGAAGTGGCTAGGCGCCATGTTACATACTAATTAAACTTCATGATTGCAGCAGCTTTTATATAGGTGTTGAAGCTTTCTGGGTAACCCAGTCATTTCACCAGGTACATTTTTCTCTTTCCTGAACCTTTGATGACTAAATTTTTTTCAATTTTAAACACTTTTTCCTACATTAAATGTCACTTTCTTCAACTCCTCGCGGTAAAAGCCTCCAGCGATCTCTTCCCCATTCAAATCTTCAACGTAATAAATCATTATCTCACCTTTAGGTCTCAAAGCACGAACTTTAAAAATCTCACGTGTCCATCCTTGCTCAAATCCCTTCGCGAATTTATTTCCCGAATGAGGAACATAGTCATTGATTTTGAAATGTGTAGAGTGTGATGGCGGTGCTCCATCTCTTCTCACCTCTGGCAGCGCACCTCTTTCTAAAATTCGTTAGGCGTTGTGCCAATCGTACGGTGGTATGAACGGTTGTATGATGAAGCCAATGACCCGAGAACGTTTATATATCTGTATGTGTTTTTATGTGTAAAATACCGATGCATGCGCTCCTTTATGGTACGTTGAACTCTTTCAGATAAAGAGGCCTGATGTATAGAACTGCTAGTGTAGTAACTGATATTAAACTCTGTCAACATGTTCTGAAAAGCGCGACCTATAAATTCTTTCCCCATATCCGTACAAAAATAGCCAGGAACCCTTTCTTCTTTTAACATCAACGTTTTGGTGGCTTTAGCAACTGTTTCAGGCGATTTATTTTTCAGAGGAATTAGCCACAGATATCTAGAGAATAAATCTACTGTGAATAGGATGTAGCGGTATCCGTCATTATACAGGGTGTCCCATAAGTCCGGCATCATAGGAGAAATTCATATTTTTGTATTTCTACAAACCATAATTCATATTTTTCTCTTTCCACAGGCCTTAATGTCTAAGAGCAAGGAAGAACGAATCCAGATAATTCTACTCATAGGAAATCGGAGTCAAAGAGAGGTCGCTGCTGAATTTAACAGACTACATCCAGACCGCGAGCCAATAACACAGAGTTGTGTTAGCAGACTTGTTGCAAAGTTTAAGGAAACAGGATCCATAGAAGATAAACCACGCAGTGGACCTTCAAGGAGGTCCACTGACGATGATACAGCGACTGCTATCCTGGCTCATTTTAACAGAAGTCCCAATAAGTCTCTTCGGTGATTGTCCGCATCCATCGCATTCTTCAGGCTCACAAATGGCATCCATATAAACTTCAGATCCTACAGAAATTAAGCGAAGATGATCCCGACCGGCGGATGGAATTTTGTGAATGGGCTACGGAACAATATGCTCAGGATGCCAATTTCCCGTCAACCATTCTGTTCAGTGACGAGGCTTTTTTTATGGAAATGGTGAGGTAAATCTACAGAACACCCGCTACTGGTCTCAAAACAACCCTCACTGGTATACCTCTTCAAAAGAACAAGGTGCATCTCGGGTGATGGTATGGTGTGGCATTTGGAAGGATCGCATCATAGGCCCCCTCTTTTTCGGTGGACATGTCACTGGAGGCACCTACCTACGTATGCTCAAGGAAGAAGCATTTCCCAGTGTCTTGAACGAAGAAGGAAATTTCCCAACATGGTTCCAGCAAGACGGCGCTCCTGTACATTACAGCACCCAAGTAAGGGAATACCTGTACCAACAATTCCCTGGTCATTGGATAGGACGTCGAGGGCCTGTGGAATGGCCAACTAGAAGCCCGAATCTCACGCCACTAGATTTTTATCTCTGGGGCCACTTGAAAGCGCTGGTATACGCAGATAAAATTAGGAGTGTTGAACATTTGCGGCAGCGCATTATTGGGGCATGTAACACCATTACTCCTGACATCATTCACCGTGTGCTTGCTGACTGGGTATCACGTCTGAATTTGTGTATTGAAAACAATGGTGGACATATTGAGCACGTTCTGTAAATAAAAGCTTTTGTTTTGCCTTTTTTAATTATTTTTCCTATGATGCCGGACTTATGGGACACCCTGTACACTGAATATCTTTGCATGTCTGTTAAATCCGCTTGCCAAATAGAGTCAATCGAATCCGCGGTTGTCTTGGCAGTTTTAAAACTTTTTCTCACCGGTTTATGAAGTGTAAAAGCATCCTGTTCCCGCACAAACCGCTCAACATCTTTTTTGCTTACACCGTAAAAACCTTTGTATAGTCTATGAACGCCACCATAAGAGGCGGGGTTAGAAATGTTATAATAGCGTTTACTTAATATGTTAGCCATTTGCATATTTTAGAGACGTGGATAAGGTTGGCCGTTTCTTCTCTTCTTTCTCCTTCTCAGAGACGCTGCTGCTGGGGGCGATGGCGTACTCAGTTGTGACACATGCGAGACTTGATCCAGGTCTTTTAACCTATTCAGATTACCTATCAATGTTTTGGGGACATTTATTTGTTGTAATCTTGCTTTAATATGCTTCCATCCTGATGGTGAGGGTCTGTCCCACTTTCTCACCAGATCGTGAGCAATATCAACGATTTTGGATCCTTGTACCCTTGTTCCTTCAACAATGACCTCGCCTGTATCGGCCCACTGTATGATGGGGTCTTCACTCAATAGATTATAAAGACTTAAGCCTTTATTCCTCAATGTATGTGAGAGGCTGTTTTTTAGCACATGTTCGATGTGTTGTGTTCCGTTGTTCTTTGGTTGGTCATCTCTAACGTCGGGGCCAGGCCCTGTGTCGCCATGCTCAGCGCTACTCCCGCTGTGCCTAATAACCACGGGGAGCTCTGTAGGATACTTATAATCTTTACTCATGAAGAAATTTCTGCAAAGCCTCTTGGTACAAGAGCCTTTTCTCATCAGGTGACTTTTCACTGTTTAATAGGGCTAGCAACTCGTTTTCCATTCTTTTAAGTCTACTTTTACGGTTCTAGAGCCGTGTCTGGAATCTTTGAACTTTGCAATGAAGCATACACCTCGTGCGGAATCACAACCACCTTCTTCATTATATTAATCTAGTCAGTAAAGGACCCAAAACTGAAAATAAGATGGGTAGGAAAGATCCTCCTCTTTGTACAATAATTCGCTTTTTCTTACCCACAGTTTGACTTTTATGAGCGAGGGCTCGTATTATGTTCTTGTAACGACGTAAGCGAGTCTTCTGAGAGGGTTTCATTGGCACATTACATTTTATAACATTAAGACAGATTTCACAGATGCATTTTAAAAAGTCAGAGTCGATATTTTTAACAAACATTTGTTGCAGTGCCCGGGGCAATCGTTGATAGATTTTTATTAATTCATGATATTTCTTCAGCCGATTTGTCATTCTGGAATATACACCGTTTCAGGTTCGCTTGGGAATATATTCGTCCTTAGAAGCACCCTAAATGTGTTTCGCGGGTAACGGTCACAAAGCAAATATCCATAACTCTGGTTTCTGGCTTCTTTATAAACCTCCAAAAACTCCTTACGCTCATTCGGGAACATTTGATTGGCTAATACCCCAATTTGAGACACATCTCTACGTTGTGCCAATAAGACTAGATATTGTGTATTCAACGACACATCGCGCATGTATCTATTTTTTAAAAATAGATTCTGGTTGATGAAGAACACGCTTATGTTAAGATGGTGGGAGAACACTGTAAATGTCTCGGCAAACGTTTTATCCATTTCCAACATGAGATCGTCAATTACATTAACTGTATGCTCATTACCTTTTAACGAATTAACGTCATAGACACCCTTGTGGAACAAAATTTCATCTTGGTACTCGTTGAACACTGACTGATACGTCGAATAGCACCATATTACTTTATGCACAAATTTTGAGTACATCTCCCCCTTATCTTTAATGATTTTAAGCATAAATACAGTTTTTCCACATCCTGTAGGGCCAGATATAATACATGTGGAGGGGCTTGTGAAACTAAAATTTTCTACAGATTCCATCTCTAACACGTCACACCCCTAAGTGGGTCATTTACAAAATATTACAAATTTTGAGTGCTATTCCTTATATTTTGTTTTCTTCTTCCACAGAACTGTGAATACCGACGATGTACCGCACCCCATCATCGATATCACAGACGAACCCGTGCAGCTACAGAGCCCTTCCCCGCCGATGAGCCCTCACCAGCGATACCTGTAGCATGCGACAGTTCAAAGCGAAAGCATGATGAAGAACCCTCCACGTCAGGTATAAAGCGTGCCAGGATTGCTCTGGTTGTTAGATCCCCAGTAATAGATCCTCAACCCTCAACATCTTACGACACAACTCCCACAATAGTACCTTCCTCGAATATGCCCCATTGTTCAGATCCGAGTACTTCCTCCACAACAGCTTCTCATACTGTGGAGGATGGTATAACATTCGAGTTGGTGCTCACCGCTACCTCCACCCCTGCCCTGACTAGAAGTCGGTACGTGGTCAGGGTTGGCCCTGGGTCCCTGTATACTAACGGACTGCGGCGCGTAGTTGAACATATTGTGGAGTTTGCCCTTCAGAACCGCAACGAACGTGAAATCCGGACGAGGTTATCTTTCAGGTTCGGGTCAGATGAGGGGGACGATTTTTGGGTGGTAATACCGTGCAGACGTTTGGCGGCTGTAGATTTAGACTATATCTTGGGGCGTATAATGCCAGCCTCCCAAAGTGGTACATCCTTCAATATGGACAACTTCACGGTAGATATTGACAGAGTATTCCGGGTTTGCTGGTCATAGTGCCACACCTTATACTCTTAATTTCAATTCTCCGGTTATTTACAGAAAGCATTTAAACGTCGATCGTGGTTGTGGTTTTATAGCAATAATTTTAGCTCATATGTTCACTGTGCTAAATACTTGGACGCGAAAAATTTGGTTGCCCACAGTTGTGCAGCGTGCCCGTAAACTAGGATCCACTCATGGCTGGTTTACCTAACTGTGTTCGTAATTGTGTATTGTGCATGTCCTCCGTGGTGGCGGAGGGGACCTACAATTTTACGTGGGTTCCGAATCACAAGAACATAAGAACATAAGAAATTTTTATAGTGGGCACGCACACTAGGGGCCACTTCGGCCCATCGAGGTGGCTCCACTATGTAAACACTGCCTGTACATTAGCAACAACCAATTTTTACAAAACTAAATAATTGTCAATTTAAAACTTAATTATCAATTTAAAACTAAAGATAGTATCTCTGGATCCAGAGGATCAAGTCATAATAGACTACTATCCACAAATATGTTACACTCTATATCTATTTATAACTGACATGCAAATATATCAGATCCAAAGAATCCAGTCAATTTCATTACGGTATCCATCAATACCAGTACCTTGCCAACCAAAAATAAGTCACGGTCCATATCGATTGCGGACCAAGTCACAATTTACAACCATATACATTACAATATATATATTTAGGAGGAAAAGTGTAGGTGTGTCTGTAAAGACTGTACAGTAATGTAGAAATGTGTGTGCACCCATTTTGGGTCACCCATTTAAAGTTGTTTGTGGGGCAAGTGAAGATCATGAATTTTTCAGTACCTCACAGTACTATGGGGGGCACCGCTTGGCAGAGGAATCTCTTTAAATGGGGTGGGTAAGGACAGAGAGTATCCCCTAACCCAAGATGCTGCCTCACTATATCCCACAACACTTGTGTTGAGCTGTGGGATCTATCACCTAAATGTACATAGTATATATGAAATAAACCAGTACCATTCATGCAATAAAAATGGGCTTAAACACTATCACCAGATGTTCCTTGCAGACATCAAACTATCCAACCTTCTTTTGAAAGAATCAATTGTATCTGAAGTCACCACTTCTTCTGTCAGACCGTTCCAAAACTTAATTACTCTGTTTGTAAAACTATGTTTTCTTAAATTTGTTCTACATCTTGGCTTAAATAATTTCATACTATGACATCTAGTCTGGTTATTGTGATCTTTAATGAAAAGAGAATCAACGTCTCTCTTATCAAACCCTTAATTTTACTACCTTAAACTATTCCCAGTCTATCAACATATGCGTCTAATCGATTTTTAAACATGTTTATGGACGTGCTACTAATTACTTCTACCAGCAAACTATTCCAGCTATTTACTATTCTATGCGTAAAAAAGTTTTTGGCAACTGCTGTCTCGAACCTTCTACTTGTCAACTTACACCCGTTATTTCTAGTCCTATTATATTGAGATATTTCGAAAAAGCTATCTTTATCTACGTTATCGAACCCATTCATAATTTTGAAAACCTGGATTAGATCACAATTTAGCCTCCTAGTCTCGAGTGCAGTCAATTTTAACTCTTTAAGCCTATCCTCGTACTACTTTGACCGAAGCGACGGAATCATCTTAGTTGCTCGTCTTTGAACTCTTTCGATTTTGTCTATATCTTTTCGCATATGCGGATTCCAAAATTGGATCGCGTATTCCAAATGGGGTCTAACTAATGATTTATAAAGAGGAACTATAATATCGCACGATTTGTACTCAAAATTCCGAGCTATAAAACCTAACACTTTGTTCGCTTTATTGACCGCTGTTATACTTTGTTTCGCTACTTTTAAATCACCAGTGACTATAACTCCTAAATCTTTTTCCTGCTCTACACTTATCAACTCTTTCCCTGACATATTATCCGCAAAATTACCGTTACGCGAACCTATATGTAAAATTTTGCACTTATCGACGTTAAATCTCATTTGCCATGTGACTGACCAATCAACGATTTTATTCAGATCATTCTGGATTTTACCTCTATCTTCGTCATTAATGGCCCTACCACCCAGCTTCGTGTTATCCGCAAACTTTGAAACTGTACTGACTAGGCCGACATCTAAATCGTTAATATATATATATATATATATATATATATATATATATATATAAGAAAAAGCAAGGGACCCAATACAGAACCCTGACGAACGCCACTGGCTACATTAACCCAACACGACTCCGCTCCATCAACGACCACCCTCTGTTTCCAACCTCACAACCAGTCTTCTATCCAATTTATTACTACACCCCTGATTCCATGAGCCTTAGTTTTCTCAATGAGTCTTTTGTGCGGTACGGTGTCAAACGCTTTTTGAAAATCTAAATACACTACATCAACCGCCCGATGACTATCGTAAACGTCAACCACGCTTTGAAAAAATTCTAAAAGATTAGTTAAGCAAGATTTGTTTCGCCTAAAACCGTGCTGCGTATTTCTAACTAAGTTATGCAATTCTAAGTGTTCGACTATACGATCCCTAATTATTGATTCCAGTAGCTTACCTACAACAGACGTTAAATTGATTGGCCTATAATTTCCCGCCGCACCTTTATCGCCTTTCTTAAAGACGGGTGTTACGTTTGCTAACTTGAAATTATCTGGTACGCACCCCTCAGAAATAGACGCATTAAAAATCTTTGTTATCGGTATAACAATGCTATCTTTTAATTCTTTTAGTTGTATGGGGTATATGGAATCCGGCCCCGGTGATTTACGCGTTTTCATTTTATCAATATAGCGCATAACCTCCACTTCACTAACCACAATATTATCCAAAATATTACCATTATCAAAAGGTATTATGTCTATGATCGTAGGGATATTCGTTACATCTTCTAGAGCAAAAACTGACGTAGAGAATTCGGTTAGCAAGATAGCCATTTCCTTGTTTTCAGAAACTAGATCTCCGTTAACATTTTTCAACGGCCCCAAGACACTTTTTACTGGATTTCTATTGTTGACGTATTGAAAGAATCGCTTGGGGTTTTCTTTACCGTCACGAGCTATGGAGATTTCAAATTCGCGCTTGGACTTTTTTATTACACTTTTCACTTCACGCCTTAGAGATATGTAGTTGTTTCGTAACCACAAATTGTCTTTATCGCACTTATGTAGCCTATAAGCCCTATCTTTACTCTTTATAATGTCTCCTACTCTAGAAGCAAACCACAAGGGCTTGTTATTTACTTTCGCACGCTTAATTTTGTACGACACACATTCCTCATTTATAGTCCTAAATACTGTTTCAAACGATTCCCATTACGTTTTCCCAATTGACGTGTGACAATTTATTTCGAAATTTACTAAAGTCTGCGTGCTGGAAGTTAGGAATTTCAGTCGAGTTAGCTGGTTTCGAGTGACTTACTGAGAGGACAAACTCTACCATATTGTGATCGCTATTATTTAACGGTCCTATTACTTGAAGATCAGTAATTAGCCTATCATCCGTAGTTATTACTAAATCTAAAATACTGTCCAACCTCGTAGGTTCCCCAACCTTTTGAATAAGAGAGCTATCCTCGAGAAAATTTATTAACGATTACCTTCCGCGTCTCCCTGCATTGTATCGTAATTCACGTTGGCGCAATTAAAGTCACCCATAACTAAAGCCTGCTCACTACCTATTATTCTCTTTAGTTCACGATATAACGCTTCGTCCGTATCAGCTGTTTGATTAGGGGGCCCCTATATATATATATTTAATATATATATATTATATATATATATATGTGTGTGTGTGTGTGTATATACACATTTCAACTGCAAAGAACACGCAGTATAATTAACGTAAAGAACGACGCTTGTATAGGAGAACATACCGCGCAAGATGAGGAGGGAGAACGAACAAATGAAAAAAATGAGGTAACCACCCGGGAATCGAACCCGGGATCTTCCGATTGCCGGTCAGATATGATAACCACTACACCATGGTCCTCACTCGATCAGAAGTCGTAATTCTCCTACATACGCGCAGAAACCAATGCCCTGAGGGGGGCACAGCTGCAAAGAACACGCAGTATAATTAACGTAAAGAACGACGCTTGTATAGGAGAACATTCCGCGCCGTCGTATATATATTTATATATTATATATTATATATATATAATATATATATATATATATATATATATATATATATAATATATATATATATGAAAATTATTTCACGAAAGTAACACGTGAAAAATATTATGATGAATAAAACCACGAAGGAAAGGAAACACAAAAAGGTGCTCAAGCGCTTTCGTCTAATGAGCACCTTTTTATGTTTCCTTTCCTTCGTGGTTTTATTCATCATATATATATATATATATATATATATTTTTAATATATTATATATATATATATATATATTATATATATATATATATATATATATATATATTATATATATATAATATATATATATATAATATATATTAATATATATATATATATGCACTAAAATCACAAAATAACACGTGACCTTATTAATAAGCAAACAACCACAAGGAAAAGGAAACACAAAGTCCTAGCGCTTTCGTGATATATTCACATTATCAAGGAGGAACAGAAAATTTTCTGTTCCTCCTTGATAATGTGAATATATCACGAAAGCGCTCGGACTTTGTGTTTCCTTTTCCTTGTGGTTGTTTGCTTATATAATATATATATATATATATATATATATATATATATATATTAAGTTTATATATATTATCATAATATCATAATATATATTATGATTGATATAAAAATATCTTGTATGTTAAGATATATTTTGCTAGAGTAAATGCCTAAACCATTTGACTGCATTTTACTAAAAACCCTGACTTCAAATAACTATTTATTGCTAAATGGTAACTTCGTAAGTGTCTGAAGGGCGGCTAAATCAGTATGGCCCTTGGCGCCAGGAAACCTAAATCCGCCCCTGTGTGGACTGGTCTGCAAATAAACTTTCTCCTTTTCACACATTTACTTTTGGTTGCTGGTGTAAATGACCTTTAAGCTTGAATGCACCTTAAACAAAAAAACAAACAAACGACTCTATTACTTGAACTCACTCGTGCAGTACGCATAACCCCTTTTGCCGTCAGGCATAAATCCTTGCAGTAGGCCGGTTCATCTACTATTAATCATCCAAATAAAGTCTTCGCTCATTATTCACCCCCTTGGCTTACTACTTATTGCATCGACGCCATTCTGATGCCCTACTGACGTTAAGGGCACTGAGTTACCCCCGCCCCTAAGCCAGTGGATCAAGAACCCACGACACCAACCCAGAATAACTGGTGTCAGAATCGCACCAGTTCAGAATGTACCTTTCAAACTTTCAAAGGTTCCGCGCGATGATTCCTCATTTCACGAAGGTCAAACTTGTCGCCCCTCCTCTCGAGTTGGCCTGGTGAAGTAGTAAGTTGGTTTCTTGTACTCTCCACCTCACATAGCCAGGTACGCCAGGCTCATCGGGGATTGTTCTGACCCAAGCGTCTAATCTTCTTTTGATGTCCACTGCAACACCATTCGTGTTCCTTAGGTTTTTGGGCAGCTGATTAAACAGTTTTGGTCCTCTCACAACAAAACTATTTTCTTTCAGGGTTAAGGATATTCCTTGTCTCGCCTTTAATTTGGGAACACGACACAGTCTTCCTTTTTTACTTTCCACCGTTGTTTGGGTAGTTCAGGGCCGCATTTAGGGGGTGGCGCACCGGGCAAATGTCCAAGGCCCCGCGCCCGATGGGCCCCGCAAATTTCAATTGAAAAAATTAAACGTCACCTATTTGCCATCTGCGACGAGTTTTACTTTTTCCGGCAGGCGGCATGGCATCAGACATTCTAATATCCGCTTTGATGGTGTTTAATTTGTTTTGTTAGTGTTACTCATTTCTAATGTTGTTACTAACTTACTTCTTGTTGTTTCTGTTGCAGATTCATGATTTATGTTCTTATTGTTGGCATTGTAATACGTACAACATGGAAACGAGCCGTGACCGGGATCGAAGGAGGAAATATAAACCCGGTAGTGAAAAGCGTAAGGATAAGAAGCGCGGAGAAGAGTTTCTTGCGACGGTGCCGAAACTGACTAATTGGATTAAATCATCAACAACTAAGTCAGCCCCTTCAGCAGGCCCACCAGCTGCCTCCGCTACTTCAGCAGCTGCGTTTTCAGAAGACGCGTCTACGTCAGTGCGTTCAGCAAGCCCAGCAGCTGCCTCCACTACTTCATCAGCTGCATTTTCAGGAGACTCGTCTACGTCAACCCCTTCAGCAGGCCCACCAGTTGCCTCCGCTACATCAGCAGCTGCGTCTTCAGAAGACCCGTCTACGTCAGTGCGTTCAGCAGGCCCACCAGCTTCAGGACATGCAATTAATGACATTGGTTTGTGGCTACAAGTGCTGAACGATGACTGTAGAGAGTTCTGGATAGAGCGGGAACATCAGATTGCCGAAATTATGACAGCGACTTCAGTAACTCTTCAACTACTGAAAGTGGTACAACACGCCGATGTACGAAGACATTATTTGTTAAGAAACATAGCCTGACGAATGAGAGGATTGAGGTGTCATGGCTGTGCTATTCTGAGTCCGCAGGCTGTGTTTACTGTTTTGTCTGTAAATTAATGTCGAGGGCGGACAGCAAGTTCACAATCAGGTTCAACGACTGGAAACATGTGTGTTTTGTGTGTGTTAAAAAAATATATCTGTTATGTGCATTACAAAATATTGTCATTCATTAACACACTAAAATAATACATCCCGAGAAATAGTTTGCCCAAGGCCCCGCACACTGTAAATGCGCCCCTGGGGTAGTTACAGGGTTCAGAGTAAGATTAGGGACTAGTTTCTCCATTATTTTCCAAGTGTAAATAATGGTGTATCTCTCCCTTCTCCTTTCCAGTGAATATAGGTTTAATTCGCGTAACCTTTCACAATAATTTAGTTCTTTGCACCCCTTCATCGTGGCTGTGAAGCTTCTCTGAATTCTTTCTAGCTGTCTAATGTCTTCTTTTTTATATGGAGATGTTAGGACCGATCAGTATTCCAATTTGAGTATGATCAGTGTTTTCAGTAGTGGAATCATTACATTCCTATCTCTTCGTTTAAAGGTTCTCAATATCTGCTCCGTTATTCTCTTTGCTCTGTTTACTGCTATCTTATTTTGTGTTTCAAATTTCGCATCAATTCATTACAACCCCTAAGTCTTTTGCTCTAGAATTTCTCTGAATTTCCTGTCCATTTGGGGTATAATATTTCATGGATTTTAGGTCTTCTCTTTTTCCATACCGTAACAGCTGAAAATTTTCAGTGTTAAACTTCATATTGTTGTCTTCCGTCCACTTGTAGATTCGGTTCATGTCAGTTTGTAGAGATCCTATATCTTCTGGGTTTCTTATTTTTCTACTGATCTTTGTGTCATCAGCAAAGGATGTTACTGTGCTGTCTCTGGTAACTTCCTCATCTATGTAAGGTAGCATGATTATGAAGAGTAGTGGAGCTAATACTGTTCCTTGTGATACTGAGCTGAGGACCTCTGATTCTGATAAAGATACTCCTTGTACTGTAACGACTTGCCGCCGCTCACTAAGGAAATTATCATATATATCCATTTCTCTACTTTCCCCATTATTCCTATAGTACATTTCAATTTATGTATTATGATTCCATGGTCACACTTGTCGACAGGGTCGACCTTAGCAATTGCGGGGCCCAATTTGGACCATTTTGGTGGGGCATCCTGGACTTAAGATTATTTCAAATTAGGTATCAGGAATATATGCTATTACGTTGTATTAAAAATAAAACAATATCTATATTTATTAGCTTATATTTTGACATAAAACGTGCTAAAACAAAACTATACTTAAAAAGAAATCTTTCTTGCTTTCTATTCTGCAAACTCTTTCAAAATTTTGTTGAAGTTTAAGTTTTTTGCTTCATCACATTCATCACATGAGCTTGACATCTGTTAGCGCAATTTCCAAATCTGCAGCATGTTTTTGTAATTCCTCCTTTGGAATTTGTTGAAATTTACTCAAAAAGCCAAATAAATCAACATGTTTTTTCAACTGCTTAAACCGTGGCTCTAAAGACTGCATTCCTTATTTTTTCAAAGCTGGAGGTGGCAACCCTAGGGCCCAATTTGGTCAAATAGGTTCAATTGGCCTAAGGCTGGCCCTGCTTGTCAAACGCTTTGTCAAAGTCTGTGTATATTACATCATAGTTTTTATTACTTTCAAGTGCATCAATAATGTTGTTGTAGTGTTCCATTAGTTGTGATAGGCATGATCTGCCTGACCGAAACCTATGTTGGTTATCATTGAATTTTTTCTGAGTTTCCAAAAAGTCATAGATTTTCTGTCTAACTATTCTTTCAAATATTTTAGTGAGATGAGATGTAATCGACACTGGCCTATAGTTTTTGGCCTCAGATCAATCTCCTCCTTTATATATTGGGACTATGTTCGCGCTCTTCAGGATGCCCGGTATTTCTCCCGTGTCTAGTCTTGCAGTTTTTGATCAGTGTGGCATTCCATTTCTCCGGTCCTGCTGCTGAGTGTGTTTTTAGGTTCCCTATAGCTTGTGTAATATCATCCATCGTAAAGTCGAAGTCCGTTATACTTTCCCCTTGTAGTTCTTCAAAGAACGCATTTTATCGCATACTGTATTAGTTTGTCAGTTTTTGGGATACTGAAAGATGATTCGTACTGAGCTCTTAATATTTCAAATACTTTTGTTAGATCATCAGATAAAGCACTGTTCTCGTTTTTCAAAGGTTCGATAGTCGCATGGTTTTTCGACTTTCTTTTTGCAAAATTATAGAAGTACTTTGAGTTAGCCTTTATCGCTTCTATAGCGTCGTCGTCTTCTTTTTCTGTATGCTTCTCAATTAGTTCCTGTATAACGTCATCGATACTCTGCAGTTTATCATTTAATATTTTTCTGATGTTATCTTTACAGTTACTTAATTTTGCAGTCACTCTTTTTCTCTTTCGGAACAATGATCTCGTTTGTCTCTCGAACCTGTTTCTCTTTCCTCTTTGTTGTATTTTTGGGACATGTCTTTCCACAATTTGTAACGTCTTCTCCTTTAAAGTCATTAGCATCTCTTCCGTTGTCTTGCTTGGCCTCGAAAATGGTTTTCCAATCTATTACTTCCATGCTGGATGCAACATCTTCCCAGTTTATAGCTTTGGAGTGAAAATTAAAAATTTCGAATTTGCTTCTTTCTGTTGTTCGTGTCCTTTCCTTTCCTGTTGCTTTTATATTGGTTGTTATTTCAATGATGTTGTGGTCCGATATTATAGTTGGGGATATTTCTACATTATCAATTAGGTTGCTGTTGTTTGTGAATACCAAATCTAGGCAGTTGTTTTTTCTTGTGTTTTCTGTTATTTCTTGCGTTAACACAAATTCATCAGCTAGAGCTAGTAGCCTAGTAGCATTTTTACCTGCTCCTGGTCTTCCCGTGTGCCCCCCTTGTCCTGGTGTATTCATATATTTTTTCTATCCTTCTATATTTCATGAATGGGAAATAAAAATCACCACAGAGAAAAATATTTGGGGTTGGAGAGTGTAGATCTTTTACCCAGTTTCTTACCTCTGTAAAGGAATCTGAAAATTTTGAGGTTGGCGTGTTTGGGGGTTTGTACATTCAATTAGTACCATATTTAATTTTTCAACTTTTGCTGCTACACATTCAACGTAGCTGTTTGAAGTACTTATAGTCATTTCTGCCATATGCCTTTCGCGTGTGTAAATAGCACATCCTCCTTTACGTCTCACTGTTCTGTCGGCTCGGAGTATGTTATAGTTGTCAATTTGTATTTCTTTTTTGTCAACACAGGACTCACAGTTCTCACAGTTCGCCTGGCAGTCCTTTAGATGAGTTTCCTTGAGGCATGCAAAATCTGTTCCGGCTTCTTGCATGAGTCCTTTCAGGTATAAAACTTTGCCCCGGGAATGATTTGATTTAAGGCCCTGAATGTTGGCTAGGATTATTTTTATTTTTTCTCTATCGTTTTCGCATACAGGTGGTTCCGATATATATATATATATATATATATATATAGTAATGATGATAATGATAACATCGGTCTGCATGAAAATCGATTTCTTTATTTTGAGTTGTGATTCTGAAGCAGTTCACTGCGCTGAATTAAAAAATACTACGTTTTTTTTCTATCACCCACAGTTTTAAAGTTATTAGCAAAACAATTTTAGGGCGTTTTGTAATTTTTTACCTTTTTTATCTTTAATTAATTTCATTTTTTCATATTTTTCAGATAGATAATTCTAACATTACGTCTTTAAAATTTTAATAATGGCTTCTAGAGGATGTACCCATAGTCCAGACATACTGTATTTTGTTATGTTTGTGGTCGGTATGATGTAAAACAAAGGACAAATGTAACGACCTTAATTAAGAGAGCTTATCATGCTTATTTTGGAATTAAATTAAGAGATCAAGACAAAAGTTGGGCTCCACCCAAGGTTTGTCTTACGTGTGTTGCGGCACTAAGGAATTGGAGCAAAGGTAAAAACAAAAGTTTGCCATTTGGGATTCCTATGGTATGGCGCGAGCCTAGAAACCATACCGACGACTGCTACTTCTGTTCTTGCAATGTTAAAGGTTATAATGCAAAGAATAAAGAGAGCCTTCAATACCCAAGTCTTTCATCTGCAATAAGGCCGGTACCCCATGGTCCAGAAGTTCCTATTCCCCGCCCACCCGAGAGTCTGGATCAATACAATTCAGATTCTGATTCAGTTCCAAATCCAGACAATGATGATGTTTATGAACAGCCAACAGCTGACCGAGATCCTAAACCATTAACCCAAGCCGAACTAAATGACTTAGTCAGGGATTTGAATCTGCCTAAGGACTCTGCAGAACTTTTGGGGTCTAGATTGCAGGAGAACAATTTATTGGCATCCGACACATACTTCGCTTGGTAAAGAAGGTAAATATATTTTGTTTCTTTCAGTTATTTTTTTATTCTTTCATAAACAAGCAATATGCTTGTCCAAGAGCTAGGAGCTATTTAATTCTGCTTTAAATAAGTTTTACTCTATCACCTAAAGATTTCGTGCTACAAGGGGTGTTGTAATACCTCATCTGTCCCCAAATGTTAACCACCCATTGATGGGAGGAGAGAGAGTATTTTGCTGGGAACGGGACTGGTTGTTATATATATTTACCCCTACATTATTAAGCGTTACTGTAGTCTATAACAACAAAATTTATGGTTTAGCATGTGCAATCCAATGTTGGTCCCGATAAGATGGTTCACATTTGGGGATAAATGGGGGATTTATGACACACCCTGTAGTAAGAAAACCATACGTGATAGGGAAAAACTAACTATATTTTTGAGATCAGCGCACTCAAATTATATAGAATCACCAACTAGTTTGTAAAAATCGATCGACAAGTTTTCAAATGTGTACTGGTGTAATAGTTCAGTAGCGAAAACCCCCTAAAATTATTATGAACTCAAATAACACTGGCCAACAAAATGAAACTTTTTTTCCTCATCACATACATGATCACACTTTTCTTAATGCATTTTTCGCGCTGATTCCGAATCTGGTTTTATTTCTTTTCTAGCACGTATAGTTATATAGATACACTGGTTTTGATATTTTTAAGTTTTTGATATTGCTATAAGAAAATTTATGGATGGATTTAGGAATGCTAAACAACAAATACATCATATACTTTATTCAATGTACTTATAAATAAAGAATATATACATTATTTTATTAAAAGCGCTGTGAGTGTGATTTCCTTTTGTAAATTTGGCCTGGATTGTCACGATACAGCATCCAACAATGGTCCGCCATCATGCTTTCATTCCAATATCCTTGGTAGCGCTTCTCCATCATCTGAATATCTTGATGGAAGCGCTCTCCTTGCTCGTCACTCACTGCACCAAGATTTTCAGGAAAGAAATCTAAGTGGGAATGCAGGAAGTGAATTTTTAACGACATTCGACAACTCCATTTCTTTGAAGCATCAAGGAGGTTCTTGACTCCATCCTTATACGCAGGTGACTTGTTGCTTCAAGAAAGTTTTCACATATCCCATTTGACCGCCAGCCAAGCCTTCAATTCCAGCGGATTAGGACTTTTTCAAATTCAGTGTCATTCAAAACCTCCTTATTTGTGGCCCAACAAAAATTCCTTCCTTCAATTTTGCTGCAGTAACCTTCGGAAATTTCCTTGAAAGGTATTGGAACCCTTCAGAATTGACTTTACCATTGCTTTAACAAAATTCTTCATTAAACCAAGTTTAATGTGAAGAGGTGGCAGATAGATCTTTTGGGGATCCACTAAAGGGACAGACTGGACATTGCTTATCCCTGGGACATATGTATACCTAAGTGGCCAGTCACTTTTGGTGTAATGTTCTATAGTGGCGCGACTGTCCCACAGGCAAAGGAAACAACAAAATTTTGTGAATCCTGACTGCATACCCATAAGCATTCCTATAACTTTTAGATCTCCACAAACAGTCCATTGATGACTGTCGTATTTGATTGCCTTAAGTAGTATATCCATATTGTCATATGTCTCTTTTAGATGGACGGAATGGGCAATGGGGATGGATGGCATTATATTACCATTATGCAAAAGAACTGCTTTCAGGGGTCATTCTTACATTGTCGAGGCATGTTGACTGACCTGAGCAAACTATAAATTCAAAAAAAATGTACACCAACTTGACACAACAAGTTCTTGGACTGGACTGATCTTTTGACACACAAAGCACGGCGTTGTTGCCTGAATCACAATGCTGCTAGACGTAAAAGCTCACACCTGAAATACATAAGATGTATAATTAAGATAATTGAAATCAATAAGATGAATAAACTAAAAAAACACAATAAAATAAACACAATCAAATGTTGAAATATTAGTATTTTGCCTATTTAAAATGGTTAAATCTGTGTAGTTATACATATATATGCCTTCATCTTGAAAACTATACGTGCTAGAAAAAATCTGAATGCAGTTTTGGAATCAGCATGAAAACTGCTATCCAGCCACCACAAATTTTACTCTGATGAAAAATCTTTGTTGACCAGTGTAATTACTAATTCGCATTTTCTTTAAGAATCTGTTTACATTTTAAATATTCCCCCCTTTCAAGCACCATCCCCCACCCCCTTTATGATTTGAGTCTATGAAAAACTTAAGCGCAAGACAAGAGTACGGGAAAGGGAGTGTAGAGCTGATAGCAGCGCACGACTCAGCGCTAAGACCGAGGAAATAGGCCTAGCTTAAAATCAGATTTACTCTGCTAGTTGAATAAGACTTAATGCGCATAGCAAATCTACCTCAAGAAAGGTGGTTTACCATTTGGGTGAAATGGCCGGGATCGAATACAATTCGTCAGCCCGGAAGAGAAGACAGCTAAACCCTGATATTGATATAGAATATAGATTCCTGTTGTGAAGATGGACAGTTCAGAAGAATCACACACTACGCAGAAATAAGCCCAGAATAATATCATTAATAAATAAACGAACCACCCACAAACACAACACCCAAACACAAAACACTATTTTATATTTTTTTATTTTCAATACACACACACACACACACACACACACACCACACACACACACACACACGAGTATATCGTACGTCAACATCATGAAAATTTAATATCGGACGTTTGTGAAGTCAAACTCCCATCATCAGTGGCTAAAAGCAACAAGTAAAATATAATAAAAATGGTGAAAGATTAGTCAGACAGGTAAAGGATTAACTTAATTTTAAAAAAACTTTCAATCGTAAAATTATAATAAATTACAATCTTAAATTCAAACAAGTTTGATATTTGCACAAAAGTATGTAAAATACAAAACTAAAACAGATTATAATATATATATATATATATATATATATATATATTGTAGCTTCACTCGGTGGTCTAGTGATTAGCATCGCTGACTAAGAATCCATCGGCCCCGGGATCGAGACCCGGTGATGGCAGCGGCAAGCGGCACGCAGCAAACCCAGCTGTTCTTCCTTTCACATAATAAAAAATTGGTTGGTAGATAAATGGGTACCCTGGGTAGCCTAGTGGTTAAGACGCTGGGCTGTTGATTGGGGGGGGGTCGTGAGATCGAGTAATTTCTGACCGCCCATGATGGGACGTGGTTCGGATTCAACGTTAGACTGTAGGTCTAAGGTGGAGTGACAAGCTTGACCTTCGTCAGAATGAACAATTCGGGCGGAAGCAAAACCAAGGTTATATATATATATATATATATGTTAAACACAAACCGTGCATGGAACAAGGAACTCTTCTGGGAAAATTAAATCCACTATAGTCCGAATAAGTAATGGTAAATGACAAATACCATAGTTTTTTTCTTTTCATGATTTTAGCCCGACGTGGGCAACGGGTCTCTCGCAAAGAGATCCCATAAATATAGCTTCCCTCACCAGCTATCTGCAAAGCAGACAGGATCCAGCTTTGGGACATGGATCTAGGGTTTAAAGCAAGCCTAGATCCCTACATTCAGAACCTCTATATAAGTAAAAGACTCGTTGCATTCACGTCGTGTTGAATAAATCAAAGAAAAAGGGGGTAACTATTGTATTTTTAGCCAAAAAAACCAAAACTTAAACCTCAACCGGGACATTGAGCGTCCACTTTTCAAGGCACGAAACACGTCCGTTTAGTATACACAAACTCAGAATGGTTCCCTGAGAACATCATATGTTAAACACAAACCGTGCATGGAACAAGGAACTCTTCTGGGAAAATTAAATCCACTATAGTCCGAATAAGTAATGGTAAATGACAAATACCATAGTTTTTTTTTTCTTTTTCATGATTTTAGCCCTTGTTCCATGCACGGTTTGTGTTTAACATATGATGTTCTCAGGGAACCATTCTGAGTTTGTGTGTATATATATATATATATATATGTGTGTGTGTGTGTGTGTAAGAACTATAATTCTTTTGCCTATTTCATTTTGGAAAGTGGTTAAAATTGAGAAATTGTTATTGAATGAATAGTTGTTACTTTCACAATGTTCACGGATTGAGGATTTAGACGGTCTACTTAATGGTACAGAAATGCAGTTAGTAATGCCACGAAGCTCAATGACCCGTACCTTAAGTTGGTGGACGGAGCTGCCAACATATGTGGCGTTACAACCACAATTAGAAGCGTAAATTAGGATGGAGACGAGAGCATCAGGCAACCTTTCCTTAAGTTTAAAAAAGGAGATAATGCTAAATTTGTGGTAAATATAAATTTAAAGCCATTTTGTGGATAAAACAGAGAGTAAAAGTTTCAGGTCTTTTTCGATCCTTAGGCTGATGTAGCCATAGAAGGATATAATATCTTTTGTCTTTTTGAATAGTGGGAACGAGGAGTTGGGGTTTAAAACGATAATTTAACCCATTACTGCCCAGTGTCACTTTATTGATTTTGTTCTGGTTAACGCCAAACAATTTTATTCAGTCTTGGAAAAGACCTCCGGGCACTAATGGGTTAAATAGTTTTGAATATGCTTCATAATTACGTCTTTTGGGTCAGAATTAGAGTTAAAATAATGAATTAAAAAAATTAATTTTAGAATTGAAAATAAAAATAATTGGAGGAGACCTCGAAAGGACGGTCAATAAGCGTTTTAATGGAATTAAATTTAAAGCCAAAAGGAACGTCACTTAAAAAATGTATATCCGTGAACGAGCTTCTTCAACCAATCACTTATTTCTAAGAGGAAACGCAGGAACCTCCTACCCCCGCCCCGCGGTGTTGAACCCGTCGATTCGACCATGTACCTTCATGTACTGCCTGGTTGACAGAGGAAATTTTGACCAATAATTTTGTTCAGAAATCTTGGGGAATCGGTCCCGGGTCTCTGAAACCTTTTCGTGGCTGACTGGTTTTGTGCAGACAAAAAAATACCGTACTTACTTACAACCTCTACCGTACAAGTTGACTAAAAATTTCGAGTGAAGAGGAACCAAATCGAGTTAAGATAATTATAATTACCTAAAAAGACTAACGCATTCTCGCGTAAATAATCACGTTTCAACTGTTTGTAAATTACCTTTAAGCATTTACAAAAGAAGTTAACTTCCAAATATACTTACTCAAGTATCTGAAAAAAGGTTCTTCAATCCAGTAACTTGAGGATTTTTGGCACATAAAAAAAAAGATCAAAATAGATGTAGAAATCATAGTTTTTAACTTCTGTTTTTTATCTGAATAAGAAAAAACACAAAAAATTACTTGATTACGAAAACCAAATAGATTGGGGTTTTTGCCAACCATCTCAGATGTTTAAGCCAACCATGGTTGGATTAAACATTTTGATGGCAAATAGTTATCCGAGTCTTTGGTTGTTGCAAACAAAATTTTTCCCTGTGTAACTTTAAAAAGAAATTAATATTTTTCGAGTATGAAAAGAACAAAGTCCTAATTTATTTTACTGATAATACTTGAGTGTTCACACAATTTCTTTTTATGCAGGAAGAAGAGAGCCAAAATCAAGGTCCCGGGTTTTCGAGATGCCTAGACGCTCCGCGTTTGAAAGATGGGAGGTCATAGACAGGAGGAAAGATGGATTGAGGAAGATTGTTCCAGAGTTGACCGGTTGAGTAGATGAAAGACTGAAAATACCAATTAACTCTCGCATTAGATAGTTCGACAGAATAGGAATGAGAAAGTGTAGAAAGTCTGGTACTGCGTGCTCTCCTTAAAGGAGGAGGCATGCAGTTAGAGAGTTCAGAAGAGCAATGTCCGTTATGATAGAGATAGTAAAGAGAGAGTGAAGCAACAATGCGGCGAAGAGAGAAGGATTGAAGACAATCAGTAAGAGGCGGGGAATTGATGAGGCGAAAAGCCTTTGATTCCACCCGGTCAAGTACGGCTGTGTGGATTGAACCATCCCACACACGAGAAGCATATTCCATACAGGAGCGAAGAAGACCCCTGTACAGAGACAGCAACTGGGTGGGGGTGAAGAAACGGCGGAGGCGGTACAGCACACCTAACCTAATACTTGGATGTTTACTCACTATTACTGAAACGTTCACTAACTATTATTAATGGCAATGTTCACTAACATTTTTTGTTCATAACTGAACCAAAATTCCGTAACTGAATTACGGTTGTGTTTTTGGGTCACTCAAAATCCTTTCTCACGTCCATCGATCGCAATATACCAAAACGAACTACTTCTCAAGTCTCTCAGCTTTGTCCACAACACGCGGTTGGGTGGGGCTCAAATCCGGTTAGGAAGTCTGTCGTCACTTAAAGCGACGAATTCATAATCATATTTACAGCCTGTAAATGGTCGCTATACCGTCGCTAAAGGCAGTTGACAACTGTATACAGCATCTGTGTTTAATAATGAAATTATATTCACGTACGTAAAGTCTTTATATATTTGTAAATAAAGTAAAATCAATCAAATAATTAAGTGAATTTGGAAAATAAGGAGCCAAAATCTTATCGTTTCTCATTTCCTTTCAAACGACATTATTTTAAGCATAAATGAAAAACCCTACGACACAATATATATATATATATATATATATATATATATATATATATATATATATATATATATGATACGGTATGTGTGTATCATAAAAAACCTCAGGGAACCATTCTGAGTTCATTCGCATTTATATATATATATATATACACACACACACACACACACACGCACACCAGGCCTGTACCAGACCTAACCTCCACCAGGCATAAACCAATGCACAAACTGCCACCGCGCTACCAGGTGTATATATATATGAAAATTATTTCACGAAAGTAACACGTGAAAAATATTTATGATGAATAAAACCACGAAGGAAAGGAAACACAAAAAGGTGCTCAAGCGCTTGAGCACCTTTTTGTGTTTCCTTTCCTTCGTGGTTTTATTCATCATATATATATATATATATATATATATATCCCCGCAAGGGGGTTCTAAGCTCGTGCTCTTGAGTGCTCTTTGTGCTCGTTTGTACGTGCTTGTTCCTGGAGGTTTCACGTGCGCCCTCCCGGCCCTAGCACCCAAGGATGATGGGGCTCGACCCTGCAGTCCTTGTCATCCTTGGTCTTTTTCCACTTCGACTGTCCCCTCCACCCTTTCTTTTTCCTCTGTCTTTCCTCTCACTTTTTCTTTGTTTTTCCGCCGAGATATACCTTTCTAAATAGAGGCGAATCGGTTCTTCCCGAACTTAAAAAAAAGAAATATATATATATATATATATATATATATATAATTTTTTTTTTTTTTCGAACGCGGAGTGTCTTGGTATCTCAAAAACCCCAGACCTTGATTTTGGCTCTCTTCTATGGGAGAGGCGCTTTTGCGGGCATTTGCCCTTGGCTCCTCCTTCCAGCATATATATATATATGAAAAGAAGGACCAACACAATAGCAAACATTTTCGTTTATTTTTTGTACTTCAGACGTTTCGACAAATCTTTTGTCATCATCAGTGAATTATAAATCTTAAAACCTTAAAACAAAAATAAGAATAAATAACTGAAATTACATCAATACAAAGAAAATTAAAATTATTAAAATTAAATTAAATTAAAATTACCTCAACTGATAAATACACAATGTTTACGTCAACCTCCTATTTGGCAGAAACTGAGAGAAAACTGTATGGTCAGTTAATTTGAAGGTATGATATGTCTATGAAAGTTGATTGGTTAGTTAGAAAAGCTGTAATTTGTAAGATGAACTATTGTTCTTAATGGAGGGTTTGTTTCTATAGATGTACAAAGATTCTAAAATTCGGAGTTCTCTAAGGTTATTGGATCTTGTTAGAATTTCGAACTGACTATATATATATATATATATATACACAGGGTGTTTGAAAACTTTCTGTACAAATTGTAATGGGGGATAGGCAACACCAAGACAAACCCTTTTCGTCTATAAGTGTATGTCCGCTGACGTCACCATTCGGCGCGAGAGGGCGCCGCTGCAATTGGCTAAAAGGTGAAGTGGGCTAGACTTGCGCTTGCCGCGGGCATTCTTAAATCGGACGTAGTACGCGTAACATGTTTATTTAAAGAAGGCATGTTTATTTAAAGAAGGTGCTGAAAGTTGCGACCGGTAGCATCAATGCATGCCGACAGCGTCGAAGCATTGACCGACGTACACGTCGAAAGATTCCCGGCATTTCGGGAACAGTTCCAGCGGCGACAGCGATTCTTGCTACGAGGTCTTCTTCTGAGTAAATGGGAGTCTCGTACACGAGGTTCTTCATGTGTCCCCACAGGAAGAAATCGAGGCATGTTAAATCGGGCGATCTCGGTGGCCAGGCTACGGGCCCACCCCGGCCTATCCATCGGTCCCCAAAAGTGGCGTTCAGATAATCCCGCACATCGTTGCTGGAGTGTGCTGGGGACCCGTCGTGTTGAAACCACATTCGTCTACGAATAGCCACGGGAACATCTTCCAGCAGTTCCGGCAACGTTTCTTCAAGAAATATCCGATAAACCCCCCGTCGAGTCGGGCAGGCAGCAGGTACGGCCCAATCAACTTGCCATGGACGATACCCACCCAAACATTGACGGCGAACCGTTCTTGATGAGCATGCACCCGTGTAGCATGTGGATTTGCGTGCGCCCACACGTGAGAATTGTGCATGTTAAACACACCGTCACGTGTGAAACAGGCCTCATCTGAGGACAGCACATAAGCCGGAAAATTAGGCTGCACCGCTGTCTGCTGCAGAAACCAGCGTGCGAATTCCACACGAAGAGGGTAATCCCGAGGTTGTAATGCCTGGACTCTCTGACGATGAAACGGATGTAACTGCTGCTCGTGCAACACTCTCCAGACCAGGTCGTGGTTCACACAGAGGATACGTGCAACACCTCGCGTGCTTGCGCTTGGATTGTCCTCAAATCGCCGTAGGATTTCTTCTTCCATGTCAGGAGTGCGCACGTTTCTCTCCCGACCAGTGTCATGCATGTTTACATGGAATGTTCCAGTTTCTCGCAGTCGCCGATGCAAATGCGCAAACGTTTGGTGGTTTGGCACACGTCTGTTTGGGAAGCGCTGTCGGTACAACCTCACAGCAGCTCTTCCGTTTCCATTGGCAGCCCCATACACCATATGCATGTCAGCCATCTCAGCAGTCGTGAAGCGCTCCATGTTACGCGTACTAAGTCCGATTTAAGAATGCCCGCGGCAAGCGCGAGTCTAGCCCACTTCACCTTTTAGCCAATTGCAGCGGCGCCCTCTCACGCCGAATGGTGACGTCAGCGGACATACACTTATAGACAAAAAGGGTTTGTCTTGGTGTTGCCTATCCCCCATTACAATTTGTACAGAAAGTTTTCAAACACCCTGTATATATATATATATATATATATATATATATATATATATATATATATGCGCACTAAAATCACAAAATAACACATGACCTTATTAATAAGCAAACAACCACAAGGAAAAGGAAACACAAAGTCCGAGCGCTTTCGTGAATATATCACGAAAGCGCTCGGACTTTGTGTTTCCTTTTCCTTGTGGTTGTTTGCTTATATATTATATATATATATATATTTATATATATATATATAACTGCAATGACCACGCAGTATATTAATGTATAGAAACGACGTAAGTATAGAGGAGCGTTCTGCACACGAGGAAGAGAAATAACGAACAAAATGAAAAATGAGGTGAACCGCCCGGGAATCGAACCCAGGATCTTCCGATTGCCGGTCAGATGCGCTATCCATTACACCACGGGCCTCGATCAGTCATAAGTCGAAATTCTCCTACATAGGGCAGAAACCAATGCCCTGAGAGGGCACCCTCGCAAATCGTGAATATGTACATTTAACTGCAATGACCACGCAGTATATTAATGTATAGAAACGACGTAATTATAGAGGAGCGTTCTGCACACGAGGGTGCCCTCTCAGGGCATTGGTTTCTGCCCTATGTAGGAGAATTTCGACTTATGACTGATCGAGGCCCGTGGTGTAATGGATAGCGCATCTGACCGGCAATCGGAAGATCCTGGGTTCGATTCCCGGGCGGTTCACCTCATTTTTCATTTTGTTCGTTATTTCTCTTCCTCGTGTGCAGAACGCTCCTCTATACTTACGTCGTTTCTATACATTAATATACTGCGTGGTCATTGCAGTTAAATGTACATATTCACGATTTGCGAGGGTGCCCTCTCAGGGCATTGGTTTCTGCCCTATGTAGGAGAATTTCGACTTATGACTGACCGAGGCCCGTGGTGTAATGGATAGCGCATCTGACCGGCAATCGGAAGATCCTGGGTTCGATTCCCGGGCGGTTCACCTCATTTTTCATTTTGTTCGTTATTTCTCTTCCTCGTGTGCAGAACGCCCCTCTATACTTACGTCGTTTCTATATATATATATATATATATATATATATATATGCTTTCGGAAGGTACAGTCGCCATCCAACTCTTGTCTCTCGCTTAGCTTATATTTCTGGCCGGAATTGTGCAAACCCTGTTCTTCGACTCGCCAAAAATTCCTTCATCCGACAAAAATGTGAAAACGTTTCCAATTCTAATTTTTCTCGCGCTTTCTGGCATCTAGCTCAGAACCTCTTCAACAAATTTACTTCCTCTTCTTTCTCTCCTCTTTTCCATTCCGACGGCTCAGTTGCCGTCTCTTCTCCTGACAAAGCCGAACTTTTCGCTCAGACATTCGCCTCCAACTCAACCCTGGACGATTCCGGTGCTGTTTCTCCATCTCCTCCTCCGTTTGACTTAATTATATCTGAAATGATATCTCTAATTTCCTTTCTGGCCGATCTGTAGCTGCGGTTGTAGATGGCCACTGTTCTTCTCCTAAAGGCATTAATAGTGTTGTTCTTCAGGGTTCTGTCCCGTTACCCACTCCTTTGCTTTTATTTATCAATCACTTATTAAATCGTACTTTCTGTCCTATCCGCTCCTATGCCAATGATTCCACTCTTCCTCACCGTTTCACAAAGTGTCCCTCTCAACATTCACTCCACACTTCGGGTGGGACGGCTATGATGCACCTGACTTCTGATCTCTCTACTATCTCTAACTGGGGCAGAAAAAACTTGCGGCTTTCAATGCCTCAAAAACTCAGTTCCTCCATCTGTCTACTCGCCACAATCTCGCGCACGACTGTCCCCTTATCTTCAACAATACACAACTCAATCCTTCCTCTTCGATTAACATTCTTGGCGTTTCCTTTTCTCGTAATCTTTCCTGGACAGATCACGTATACTCTCTTTCTAAAACAGCTTCTAAGAGGTTAGGTGTGCTGTACTTCCTCCGCAGTTTCTTCGTCCCCACTTAGTCGCTGCTGTCTCTGTACAGGGGTCTTGTCCGCCACTGTATGGAGTACGCTTCTCATGTGTAGGGTGCCTCAACCCACACAGCCGTACTTGACCAGGTGGAATCAAAGTCTCATCCATTCCCCACCTCTTACTGACTGTCTTCAATCACTCTCTCTTCGCCGCAATGTTACCTCACACTCTCTCTTTACTATCGCTATTACTCTATAACGGATGCTGTTCTTCTCAACTCTCTAACCGCATGCCTCTTCCTTTAAGGAGAGCACTACGCAGTACCACAATTTCTACACATTCTCATTCTTTATCTGTCCAACTACTTTCTGATGGAGCGGTTAATCGTTATTTTTAATCTTTCATGATCTCAACCGATCAACTCTGGCACAATCTTCCTCAATCCATCTTTCCCACTGTCTATGACTTCCAATCTTTCAAACGCAGAGCGTCCGGGCATCTCGAAAACTCTGGACTTTGATTTTGGATTTGGGCGTTTTTACGAGTATTCGCCCTTGGCCCCTCCTTCCTGCATAAATATATATACGAGTATATAAGTTATATACCTTTCAAATGTTCCTTCGCGATGATTCCTCATTTTGCGAAGATCAAGCTTGTCGCGCCTCCTCTACATATATATATATATATTCAGGGCCGTGCAGAGGGGGGGCACAGGTGCTTGAGCCCCTCCCCTTTTCCCTCCATGACTCAGAAGTGCCCTTTTTTCAGTAACTTTTTTATGTATCTGAATACAGTAAACTTTTATAATCCTGCCTTAGTATGGTGAAAAAAGAAATAGGCCTTTCCTGTCGGGGTCACATTTCTATATAGGCTATTAACTTAAGTTAGCGAGTCCAAAATTTGACCCCGGGAACGCATCCCCATTATAACATTAAGTATATGGGAAAAATGTGTCCCATTTACGACACTTTATAGGTACTTGTCAACGCAACAAATTTGAATTTTCTTGTTTTTTTATTTACACTTAATATTTAAGTACCACTTGGCTGTGAAATTATTTCGCATCCCCAAAGAGGTGCCCTTGTTTGGCCTTGAGCCCCTGCCCCTTAAATGTTCTCTGCACGGCACTGTATATGTTACAGTCGGTGTGAAACTAGTCATTTTATGTAATGCCTAAAAATTTCAGACATTTCGCGTACTACCCGTGACCCTTAAACTAACCTAACCTAACCAACCTAATCTAACCTAAACTCACCAACCTAATCTAACACATAAGTGCATTTTACACACTACACAATCTTTTCAAAATTTATATATTGTATCTATAAAAAAATAGTATCGTGAGCCTCGGAGACCTTCATTTCGGCTCTCTCATTCTTATAACAGGGGAGCATTTTTGCGGGCACCCTCCCTTGAATCCTCCCTTCTGCATAAAAAAAGAGCTAGAGAAAAAAGTATGCGAAATAGAAGTGGACCTTAAGTGGACCTAAAACAAGCCCTTCATCCACAAGACAAACGAGGAGGAAAACAGGGTAGCAGGAAAAACCCCCAAAATAATTGAAAATAATCGTACACGTTTGCGAAAAGAAATAATGAGTTTAAAGAGGGTACTGGTCTTTCACCAATAACATCTTTCACCAATAAATACCTTTCACCAATAAACATGTTTCACCAATAAATATCTTTCACCAATAACATATTTCACCAATAAACATTATTCACCAATAATATCTTTCACCAATAAACATCTTTCACCAATAAACACCTTTCGCCAATAATCATCTTTCACCAATAATCATCTTTCACCAATAAATATCTTTCACCAATAATCATCTTTCACCAATAATCATCTTTCACCAATAAACACCTTTCACCAATAATCATCTTTCACCAATAAACATCTTTCACCAATAAACATCTTTCCCAATAAATATCTTTCGCCAATAAACATCTTTCGCCAATAAACATCTTTCACCAATAACATCTTTCACCAATAAACATCTTTCACCAATAAATATCTTTCACCAATAATCATCTTTCACCCCGGGGAAGAGGGCCCTCAACCCCAAATTGTTATACATTCTCTTATTGGTTAAAAGAAAAGGCCACACTGTAAGCTTTTACGTGATTGGTTACCTTTTAAAACGGGCAAACGTCTCTTTCTCGTCTTTGTTTTCAAATAAATTGTCGTCATCAACATTAATCAACATTTTAACCTTTTAATCAACACTCAAATTAATTAACAAATCATAAAAAATAATAATAATAAATTCCATATACATTGTGTATATATATATATATATATATCGAGGTGATTGCATAATGATTGCATAATATAAAACAAAAACAACTCTCTCTTTCACCAAATACGGCAAGTGAGGAGGGATGTTGCAGAGGAGTGGATCGTAGGTAGTTTCTGAACCATCGTTCGAAACCATCAAGTAAGAATCAATATACAGTGTGTGTGTGTGTATATAAATAAGGAAGATGATGAAAATAAAAATAAAAATACAGGTATAAAATTTTACTTCGAAACAAGAAACCCAACAAGACTAAAACATGAAGAAAAATGTCTAAACAATATATTAAAGAGGCGCATAAAACCAATGGATAAAGAAAAAACTATCAACGTTAACATATAGAGGTACATTAGAGATACAGTAAAACTAAACATACCTTACAAAAGAGAATTTTATACTGCATTTAATGAGAAACAATTAAAACTTGGTGTTCCCGCCATTGGCTTCTAAGACAGCCTGAATTCGCTTTGGGTAGCTTGCCAAAAGTGACGTGAATAGATTTTGATCGTTACGCAAATTTGCTAAAACAGTTTCAATGTGTTGCGTCATTGTATCCTTCGAAAATCGATTTGCTGCAGGTTCTTGAAAAAAGAGACATTCAACCTTGTCCTTTATAACTGATCCAATGTGTTCACGGACGTTCGGGTCAGGAGAATTTCCTGGCCATTCTTCATTTCCAAAGAAATCGATCTCATGGTTCCGCAACAACTGTTGAGTGGCTGATGCCTTAAAGCAGGGGGCCTTATCTTGCAGAAGTGTGACCTGATCGACATCCATAACATTGTTTGGGTTTCTTAGAAAAGGAATGACATACTGGGGTAGAATAATATCACGAAAATACTGTCCATCCCAACTCTGACCAATGACCATGTGGCTTCAGCACCCACATGAGCTTCTTTGCAGTGAACAAAACAAACACACCAACACAGTCTGGACTTTTTAATAATTCGCGATAATGTTCATTGTCATCGATTTCATCTGGTGTTGTGGCCCACACTCGATCATTTTGGTAGTTAGGCCGACGTGTTACGTAAACAAAAAATTCATCGGAGACAGCTAAATGCATGAAATCATCCACATCCCAATCTTCAAGATAATGGGCAAACCACATTCTGTCATCGATGTTAAGTTGACTTTTTCTTGGCTTTGGAAGTTCATGCCAAGGCTTTAAACCTTGCCTATGACGGTACAGTCGAATGATCTCACCATTAACGATCTTTCCTCTCAACACTTCGATCTCTCTAGAAAGTTTAGCACAGCTGTTTTTCCGCTTACGCGTACCGCTTTCAATGATGTCCTTTGTTTCCTGAGAGAGTGGCAAATTTGGGCGCCCAGATTTGGTTGTATCCATTTCACATTCATCCAAAGTTTTATTCCAATTTCTTTTGACGAAGTCCTCACTTCTTCGCAACTTTTTGGCAACCCATGAACGTGTTATAAAAGTGCTCCAGCATCACGAGCTTCCCGAAATGTTATTGCTCGTATGCGATCTATCACACGTTCCTCTCCGAATCACCAATTAATTGAGACGCCATTATATATCACTTTATCAGCTAGAGTAATTTTAATACCTGCAATAAATAAAGAATTTTATATATTTTTATAATCACTAAAAACTATTTCGATATAAGTAAACATGTAAGCTGCAAATGGGGGGGGGGGGCTAAGGTTTTTTGAAACTCATATCACGAAAGTGCTCCGAATTCGTGTTTCTTTTTTCCTTTTTCCCTGTGGTTGTTTGCTTATTAATAAGATCACGTGTTATTTTGTGATTTTACTGCATATATATATATATATATATATATATATATATATGATGAATAAAACCACGAAGGAAAGGAAACACAAAATGGTGCTCAAGCGCTTTCGTCTAATGACATCCTCAGGAACACTGAAGTACATAAAAAGGTTAAGCCTATATATAGGTTACAGAAAGAAAAAAAAAAAAATAAATAACATACATACACACACACACACATATATATATATATATATATATATATATATACATACATATCTATATATACAAATACACACATACATACATACATACATATATATACAATAAACAGAGAAGTAAAAATAATGAAAAATTAAAAATTAAAACCTTAAAGGATTACCAGTGAGGCGTACAGATTTGTAAAGAAAAATATCGATTTTTAGCACAAGATCAAATGGATTATAAAAATACAAATTTATACTGGAACTCTGCCGGGTTTTAACACAATGCTGCCTATGGTCAGGTTTCGATATATATAAAAAAATAAAATGCAAATTAAAAGTTAATCGATTTTTAGCACAAGATCAAATGGATTATAAAAAAATACAAATTTATACTGGAACTCTGTCCGGGTTTTAACACATTGCTGCCTATGGTCAGGTTTCGATATATATAAAAAAATAAAATGCAAATTAAAAGTTAATAAAGTAGAAGATAAGTTTACCAAAGATTTAATGTTTTACACTTCTTATCTAAATCTGTTTTAAAGGAATTCAACATAACAGGATCGAGTTGAAAAAGACCTTTGCTTATGTTGAAGTTATTTGAAAGTTGGATAATGGCAGACTCAAGAATATTTCTATTAACAATGTTGCTTGAATGGAATAAAACTGAAGCATTATTCCAATCAATACAGTGGGCTAACTCTGACAAATGGACAAAAAGGGCACTGGACAACTGTCCTGTTCTAACGGAATATTGATGCTGTTTTATACGTGTGTGCAAATCCTTTCCCGTCTGACCTATGTAAAAGGAATCACATTGTTTACAACCAATTTTATAGATAATGCCTGAATTATTGGTAGGGCTATTTTTTACTATGATATTTTTCACAATATTGTTATATGAAAATACTACATTAATATCCAAAAGTTTAAGTACATTAGCAATGCCTAAAAAGCCCGGGAAAAATGGAAGTACTAAAATATTTTTTGACAAAGTACGAGTGTTAATATTGACACGATAGAAAGTTCGTTTTGCCTTGTTGAGACAAGATTCCATAAACGCAGATGGATAACACAAATCACTTCCAATACCGTTGATTTTTTCCAATTCGGCATCGATGTATTCCGGACTGGCGATCCTAAGGGCGCGGAGAAACATTGATGAAAATATGGCCTTCTTAGTGGGGGTATCATGTCCCGAGTAAAAGTGTACGTAGGACAAATTGTTTGTCGTTTTCCGATAGATACTAAACTTAAAACCTGGGCTTTCCCTATGTACACGCACATCCAAAAATGGGATTGAATTGTCTTGCTCAACTTCTAAAGTAAACTTAATGGAGGGGAATTGATCATTTAACTGAAGGAGGAAGCTATCCAGGTCACGATTCATGGGCCAGATACACAAAATATCGTCGACGTACCGCAACCAAGGGATGCCAACCCCCAGGATTCTCGGAATATAGGTAATTTCGAAAAACTCCATATAAATATTGGAGAGGAGGGGCGATAAGGGGTTGCCCATAGCCATCCCAAAAACTTGTTGATAATACTCGTTATTGAAAGTGAATTTACAGTCTTTGATGCAAAGCTTAATGAGTTCCAAAACAATGTGTGAAGGTAGTGGCAGGTCATACTTATGTAATTCTTGGGAGAGAAAGTCAAGCATATCGTCAATCGGCACTTTTGTAAACAATGAACAAACATCAAAACTAATCAATTTATCGTTAGTTTCAGTACGTGCATTATTCAATTTTTCCGTAAGATCCATGGAATTTTTACATGTGAATCAGAGATAGTTCCGAGAATGGGGGACAAGACTTTGACAAGCCATTTGGAGAGTTTATAAGTAATAGAGCCCACCGAGCTAATAATAGGGCGCATAGGGTTACCAGGTTTGTGGGTTTTAATAAGACCGAATTGGATGCCGAATTGGAAAAAATCAACGGTATTGGAAGTGATTTGTGTTATCCATCTGCGTTTATGGAATCTTGTCTCAACAAGGCAAAACGAACTTTCTATCGTGTCAATATTAACACTCGTACTTTGTCAAAAAATATTTTAGTACTTCCATTTTTCCCGGGCTTTTTAGGCATTGCTAATGTACTTAAACTTTTGGATATTAATGTAGTATTTTCATATAACAATATTGTGAAAAATATCATAGTAAAAAATAGCCCTACCAATAATTCAGGCATTATCTATAAAATTGGTTGTAAACATGTGATTCCTTTTACATAGGTCAGACGGGAAAGGATTTGCACACACGTATAAAACAGCATCAATATTCCGTTAGAACAGGACAGTTGTCCAGTGCCCTTTTTGTCCATTTGTCAGAGTTAGCCCACTGTATTGATTGGAATAATGCTTCAGTTTTATTCCATTCAAGCAACATTGTTAATAGAAATATTCTTGTCTGCCATTATCCAACTTTCAAATAACTTCAACATAAGCAAAGGTCTTTTTCAACTCGATCCTGTTATGTTGAATTCCTTTAAAACAGATTTAGATAAGAAGTGTAAAACATTAAATCTTTGGTAAACTTATCTTCTACTTTATTAACTTTTAATTTGCATTTTATTTTTTTATATATATCGAAACCTGACCATAGGCAGCAATGTGTTAAAACCCGGACAGAGTTCCAGTATAAATTTGTATTTTTTTATAATCCATTTGATCTTGTGCTAAAAATCGATTAACTTTTAATTTGCATTTTATTTTTTTTATATATCGAAACCTGACCATAGGCAGCATTGTGTTAAAACCCGGCAGAGTTCCAGTATAAATTTGTATTTTTATAATCCATTTGATCTTGTGCTAAAAATCGATATTTTTCTTTACAAATCTGTACGCCTCACTGGTAATCCTTTAAGGTTTTAATTTTTAATTTTTTATTATTTTTACTTCTCTGTTTATTGTATATATATGTATGTATGTATGTATGTGTGTATTTGTATATATAGATATGTATGTATATATATATATATATATATATATGTGTGTTGTGTGTGTGTGTATGTTATTTATTTTTTCTTTTTTTTTCTTTCTGTAACCTATATATAGGCTTAACCTTTTTATGTACTTCAGTGTTCCTGAGGATGTCATTAGACGAAAGCGCTTGAGCACCATTTTGTGTTTCCTTTCCTTCGTGGTTTTATTCATCATAAATATTTTTCACGTGTTACCTTCGTGAAATAATTTTCATATATATATATATATCGAGTCGGCAAAAAAAAGGGAGACCTTTTAAATCCCTCATATCTCGGCAAATACGGTACATAGAACCATGAACTTTTAGTATGTTAGTACTAGGTAATTTTATGGTTTGTATGCCATCTTTTAGCATTTTAGCTTTGCAATTGGATTAATGGCGAATATTCCAGAAAAATCTTGCTAATCATAGGTTCAAGTTGATAATTAAAGCGATTTTAATTAACGTAAGCCAACTGCAGGAGGTTTGGACAAGCTTCTCAAGAAAATCGATAAAACGGGAGATATCAAAAGAATACCAGGTAGCGGTATTAAATTTGGCCACCAAACAGTTCTGATTTAAATCCTGTCGATTACGGCCTTTGGGAAAATTTGTCACGGAGAATTTATGGGGTCAAAGTAAGAAATGTCGCTCATTTACGACAGCTTCTGGAAAAATGGGATGAGCTACCACAAGAACAAATCAATAAAGCCATAGATGAGTTCCGTCCTAGACTGAAAAAGGTTGTAGAAATTCGTAGTAAACATATCGAGCAGTTTTTTTAACATCAAGGTAGCACCATATGTGAGTACTTTGTAACTTTTTATCTGCACATACAATGCAGTAGTAGTGTAAATGGAGAATTTGCAGTGGCATAAAGAAATGTTCAATAAATCCGTAATTTTCATCAGTTTTCTTTGAAATCCGCTCACCGTATAGGAAATTTACTTAGTTGTGGGTGTGAAAAAAAATATTGAAATCTCACCATAACTTTGGATTTTACAGCCAAAGTTCGAGGTCTCCTTTTTTTTTTTGCCGACTCTGTATATATATATATATATATATATATATATATATATATATATGAAAATTATTTCACGAAAGTAACACGTGAAAAATATTTATGATGAATAAAACCACGAAGGAAAGGAAATACAGATGGTGCTCAAGCGCTTTCGTCTAATGAGGATGTCATTAGACGAAAGCGCTTGAGCACCATCTGTGTTTCCTTTCCTTCGTGGTTTTATTCATCATATATATATATATATATATATATATATATATATTTTTAATTTCACTCCGCCCCGGCCCCCGGCCCCGCCTCACGTCACTCACTCACTCACTCCGACGACCTCAGCCTCACCTCAGCCTCAGCCCGCCCGCCGCGTAGTGGCGGCTCGTGGTAATTTTACTTACGCATGCAGTTACATGCATTACAGTGTAGTACATATTAGATAAGCTGTATTTTGTCTTTTATGGTATTCTTATGAGTTATGTAGTAACCGAGGATAGAACCAATATTATATTAATAATATTAATAATAATTTTAACTTTATTTTTTTAACTTAAATAATAATTTTAAATTCATTGAGTATATTATTTACGCATGCAGTGCATGCCTTGCATTCATTAAGAAGCCGCCCCTTTATTTATTTATTATTATTTAATTTATTTTAATTTATTATTTATTATTATTATTTTAATTTATATATATATATATATATATAATATATATATATATATATATATATATATATATGGGATGAATTTC
>JAJOZX010003207.1:322500-342500 GCA_023014485.1 Bathynomus jamesi
CAACTTTTCAAAGGTTCCGCGCGATGATTCCTCATTTCACGAAGGTCAAGCTTGTCGCCCCTCCTCTCGAGTTGGCCTGGTGAAGTAGTGAGTTGGTTTCTTGTACTCTCCACTTCACATAGCCCACAATATATATATATATATATATATATATATATATATATATTATTTATGGGTGAAATTCTAAATCAAATTTTTGAGCGAAACTTTTCGAAACTTTATATTTTGATCAACTTATTTTCATTTTATATCGTTTATAATTTCATCTCATTTCGGACATAAACAAAACATTTTAGCTTTTTCTTCGGGCTGTTTTGTAACCAAGTATTCCAGTTTGGCACTCGCGTCTTATCTATTGGCAGGAAACAAGATTAGCAAACGTTCTTTATTTGGAGCATATCACGAAGTTACAAACTATAAAATATACAGGGTAACCCAAAAGTCAGGACATACGAGGGCCATAATCTGTTTCGCGAATTATGTTCGTTTATTCATACTGAAAGGTCACACTGAAATCCACTAACCTCGATACACTTTTCAGTTCTTTAATTACCCGAATCCCTTTTCTGATAGTTGAAAAACTAATATGTTTTTTCCTACCTTCGTTTCCCAGATTAAATTCGTTTAAGACACCTTCGGTACGTTCTTCCCTCTCTTGCCTACATCACGACCAACTTCTTAATTGTTTCGTTAATTTTCTACTAATATCTACCCTGGAACAGACAAAACAAACGGTATTAATATCAATTAACTTTTCTTGTGTCCTGACTTTTGGTTCACCCTATATATATATATATGTATATATATATATATATGTGTGTGTGTGTGTGTGTGTGTGTGTGTGTGAGAGAGAGAGAGAGAGAGAGAGAGAGAGAGCTTTACATAATGCAAAGGGAAACGCAAGCGATACTATTCTAAATATAGTCTAGTATCAAATCTGAAACTATGGAAAAAACTAAAGGTGTCTATTTACTTTTGTCAAACCCTGTGAAGAGTTTTCGTACGAGTACAGAAGCCTCAAAACTTCAACCCCAAAATTGAAATAAAAAGGGCTCTTTATTAAAAAGCGAAACCATTTTTTAAGTTATACGATACGTATGAAATAATAACAAAGATTATCTCGTACTTGGATTTAATTTCCACAGTATATTTGCCATTTTCCTTCTGTATTCTTTTATTTTGTGGTTCAGCAAACTGAATCAGCGTATTCTTACGTGAAATGTCGTCGGGAAAGAGAGAGAGAGAGAGAGAGAGAGAGAGAGAGTTACGAGGAGTTACGAGGAGAAGAAAGAGCCTCAAAGACCTTTCGGTCCACTCGGGGAAGTTCCTTTTATTAAACTGATCATTTTTTTTAAACTATTCTAGGAAGAGTAGAAAAGTGGCTAGAAAAGCATAAACTTTTTCCACATCCTCCCCGCCAGAGGTGGGTACGGAAAAAGGTTGAAGAAAATACCTTGACCCTGGAAAAGTAGCGAAGGAAATTGAAAAGAAGAGAATATATAAATTAGTTCTACAATAATGCTATGAGAGAGAGAGAGAGAGAGAGAGAGAGAGAGAGAGAGAGAGAGAGAGAGATTTTCACACAAAATCTCTCTTACTTTGATTTCAATTTTTCTAATTTTGGTTTTCACTAAAAACCTCCGGAGTGAGTTGGTGTGGCGTGTAACCAGTTTTATCTGAGCAGACTTAAACGCTTGCTCGAGGTCAAGGATTAAGAGAGATATAATGGAGGCACAGAGTATGGGAATGGGTTGGTCAAATAGTCAGGGGAAGAGGGAGCAAAATGGCAGTGGCAGGACAGGAAGTTATTTGGAACACGTTTGCTGTCGGTGTGGACATCTTCAAAAAAGGCTAGGCGCCTGGCTCAGGACTTTCCCTGATGAACCAGGTGTACCTGGACGTAAGATAGAGTTGAAGAAAACAACTCTCTCCTTCACCAAACCACAAGCTTGACCTCCGTACGATGAGAAATCGATGCAAGACTCCTACCGGGTGTATATATATATATATATATATTACAACTCAGAATGATAACCCGAGAAACTTTTATGTTACACACAGACTGTGTGTGTGTGTGTGTGTGTGTGTGAAAGTGGAGAAATGGCTTCATTTCCTTTAACAGTAAGGTAATGACGTCATCATTCGTTTGTTTATATCTCAGTTTATCTGTCCACAATCACAGAACCACTCTTAAGTTAATCCTTATCAGCCCCGAAGTAATCATTTGACCAAAATAAATTTTGTAGACGATCATAAGAAGCAGAAAAGCGCTTCAAGCGTATATGGAAAGTGTTCTTGAAGCTGATTGGTTAAAATATACTTAAAATATAGCCATAATCGTCAATATACGGTGGTTCATTGTAAAAAAACCAAGTGCAGTGGTGTGAATTAGATAATAATTCTATTGAGTGTGAAGTGAAAATTAAGGTAAATGATTTTCTTTTAACTGTCGTGTGATAAAATTGAAGATATTTTGGGTGTGAGCTAAATTTTAACTTTTGAGTGGAGGTCAACATGTCTGATAATTCAGAGGTCAAAAAAATGCCTGGCCACTCTATTCATACTCTGGAGATAGAAGGAAAACCGTTTGATGCCACGAATGGTGACCAGATAGAGTCTTTTTCAACTTGGAAGTCGCAAATTGAGGACGTTAGGAGCAAGATGAAGCCCCGATTCACTGTCGTGCCTGTCACAATAAACAATGACAAAGCTCGGATACAAATCCGCGATCTTGACAGTTCGGGGAACCTTCAGGAGAAGCGCAGAGAACCTGACGAAGGGTCTAGCTTGCTGTCCCTCGACGATACTGCAAAAGCGAAAGAGTCTGACTCTGAGAGAACGACGTCACTGAGTCCTGCAAACTCACCTCCTGGGGCTGCTGCTGCTGCTGTTGAACGTTATCATATATTAAACGGAGTGCCAGCTTCTTTAGTGCCAGTTGTCTTACCCAGAGGTACCTGTATCCCGTCTAAAGCCATACCTCAAAAGAGCTCCTCCCCAAATCTTTTCTCTCATTTGGGGGTCATCCCTCACGGTGCTACAATCCCCCCTCTTCACGAAACGATGGGAAACCACCATCACCTCGTCCTCAACAAACTCCTGAAGGAGTCGAAGAGGAACATCGAGTATGGAACCTCAGACGGGAAAACCCTCAAAGTGTTCTCGTCGAAGACTTCGTCGCAGCTACTGGAGTCAGGGTAAGGCCAATTAAGTCCTTCAGCCTACAAATACTCGTACATTTGGCAATTATAAATTCTAAACTCACAGAAAAATAAGTGATTAAACCTCGAACTTATCGAAATTTCTCGCTAGTTTCACCAAAGCCTACTCAGCCCCAGTAACTCAATGGGTAACGCCGTTTTCCTGTAAGCTGTAAGCGAAGTAAAAACACCGACGTCCGGGGTTCGAATCCCGATAATGCTGGTAATAATACCACAGAAGTTAGATCAATAGGCTGCATTAGTTGGCCCGAGATCCGTACTAGTTTCTAGCCCTGCTCCCTCATTATCATTATAACCAAAGCTTACTTATACCTAGTCAGACCACGCTTGCACAAAATTCAATTCTCAAATGTAGGAAAAGGCAACAGAAATAATATTGATAATTCACCAATTAGTTTAAGAACATTATTATTATTTTCAAATTGGCTTCCTTTAAAAATTCTTGCGAACAACATTGACTTTAGGAAGAATGGTTAGGGCCGTTAGGCTTTTGGTGGCGCCCATTTTTGGTTGGTTGGTTGGTACTTTCTTTTATCTTGTAACTTACCAATAACACAGCTTTGCCTTCGCACGCTCACACACACACACACACACACACATACATATATATATATATATATATATATATATATATGTAATCCTAATGTTTTCATAGTTTACGAGGGTACAAGCAACTCTCAGCAGCATTGCCAAGGAAATAAGTGGTCAGACTACTGACGAGGTTTTCGTACGTGGTTCATTTCAACTGAAAGCAAAATTGCTTCGTGTTAGTCGAGTTAAAAGAACATCAATATCCGTATTCAATCTGTAAAAGAGCTCAGCACACTTTTGAAGGTGTGTGAAAGGTATGGGAAGTGTAGTAATGTCTAATTAAGAATTAAAATGTTTTCTTTATAAGAATTTAATAATGTTTGTTTAATAAGAAATGTAATTACGTTAAATAATGGTGTTTATAAAATACTAGTTGGCAACACCACGAAATGGTCTTGGGACGAGAGAGAAGAGAATGCCCAAATTCAGTCATCGGACAGCGTCCAAATAAGGTGTTTGTGTATTTATAAATTTAACATTTTATTTCGGGTCTCTGTCTCTCTCTCTCTCTCTCTCTCTCTCTCTCCGACTAAAATGATGTTAACGTTAATACCCCCCTCGCATTATCCCGTTTATCTAAATGTGGTTTCGCTATAAATAAACAGTGAGTTAAAGGTCAATGAAGTTAATTTATCCCCGTCCTTTGCATTGTTCTTGTTAGAAAATGAAATGGCTCAACCGTCGTCGGTTCGCGTCCATATAAAGACACGGAGAAAACGAGTGATAATAGAAAGAAAAGAAAATAATGAATTATAAAAAGGGAGGGCCTTAACTTGCTCGAAATGTGACAGTGAGTGCCTAATACGAAAAGATCAGAAGATATTTAGGTGAAATAACCAATGTATTGGTTAGGTCAACTGAATGCCCGGTTAGGTTAATTGAATGCACGGTTAGGTCAACTGAATGCCCAGTTAGGTCAACTGAATGCCCGGTTAGGTCAACTGTACGCCCTTGATGATTGGTTAGGTTAGGTTGTGATATTTTCGTTAGTTTAAAAGAAAATGACGTTTGGTAGTCCCGATAATACGTAAGTACCAAAAATTTCATATGTGTACATTAAATGTTAAGTTGATTTTGTTCAAAACTTTCTGTACTCCAATGTATACAACTCATTTGTAGTGGAATTACAGGATGTATAATTTGAGGAAATTATATGCTGCATATAATAATATTTTTAGGAGTTTATTAAGAATTCCAAGATTTGTAAATGGTGCTCCTTCTAGTGTCAGTATGCTGTTTGTAGTCAATAAGATGCATAACTGTGCCAGTGTCATTCGCAATTTTGTATTTAGATTTATCACTAGGCTTGGTGAGTCATTCAATAAGATAATAGAAGCCACGGTTAGTGGACTGGTCTCCGATATATTTTATAAATCTGGAAACATTGGCGTAGGCAAGTGTATGTTCACTATACACAGTGATTCACTGGCCTACTTAGTTAGTGCTCCAGAAAACTATCTCTTAATCTTCTATGGACCTCTTGTATAATGTTTGTACCTGTTTTTGAGTCTGAAATAGAGTGTTTGTTTGTTATTGCAATTTTCGTTAGTTTGTATTGTAGACATCCTCAATTATTATCAGTCTTGGTGCATGATTCTTCAGGAGCAAGATGCACCGCGAGTTTGTGTTTCCTCCGTAAGGCAGAACAAATTTACCTGTGTCAATCACCGTCACACTCGTACTAATTCAGGTTTGCTCTACTGTACAAACTGAACTAAAAACCACAAGTATCCGCAATCTTAAACCAACCGTAAACAGGCCTGGATTTTGTTTAAAATAATAATAATAATAATAATATACAGTGTATATATATATATATATATATATTAATATATATATATACGAGGGTAATTCAATAAGTATCCGCACTTTTTATTTTCATAATTTATTTTCACATCTGATAGATTATAAACGCATCACTTCTCAACATAGTCTCCCTGTTTCTCAATACACTTAGTCTAGCGATCTACAAGCTTCCTAATGCCATCACAAAAGAATGTTTTTGGCTGAGTGCTTAGCCAGTCATGCACCGCCTCCCTCAGGTCATCATCGCCTTGGAATCGCTGACCTCTCAAAGCGTCTTTTAGTGGTCCAAACGGGTAAAAATCCGAAGGTGCCAGGTCTGGACTGTAGGCTGGATGGTCGAGAACTTAAAATTTAAGTTCTTGAAGGCATTTTCTAGTCTGTGCAGCGGTATGAGGGGGCGGATTGTCGTGTAACAGAGAATAACACCTTCCGACAATCTCCCTCTCCGTTTTGTGCGAATTGCTTACTTTAATAATGATAATGGTAACCTTGACCATTATCTAAACTCTAAAGCGTGGAACTGCAGTAACGAGTAACAGTAACAGTAACAAGCGCAGTTCAGGAGTTCGCAGCGGCGAAGGCTCGTCAAGTTAAATTCTGAAATATTATGAGCCTACAAACGAACCTATAGGCCTATATATATAAATTATATATATATATTCAAAACCACTCTGCTGATTTTGTATTTTATATTTTGTATTTATAGAACTTATGACATTCACATTATTACATGAAATGCATCGTGTTAAAATTGTTAATCTACAAAATATAAGATAGAACTTGATATTCACAAGTATTCCTTCCTGCTCAACTTTACTTTTCATTTTGTGTTAATCTCTCCTCGTATTTTTGCTTACTTTGGTCCAATTTTTAACATTTGTTTATAATTCTCATTCATTGAATTTATTCTGATTCGCAATTTAATAATATTTTCTACACATATTGTTTTGTATTTCATTTGCAATTAAGTACAGGGTGTCCGAGAATTATCTGTACAATTTTTGGCTGTTATTAAAAGTCAACCATGAAGTGTAGAAATTCCAGTTTATCCCATTTTACAGAGAATCTCATTAAGTTTTTTCTGATACCAAGTTTTGACAAGTTTTTTAGAAATTCCAGTGTGTCCGAACATTATCTGTACAATTTCATTTTTTAATAAAATTCTTGATAACACACGTAAAATTCTTAAACAAGATTATTTAGAATCTGTATTTTCAAAAGTTTCTTTTATTAAAGTAACGTTGTTACGATATGTGCACCATTAGTGATTCGCAAAACATCCAATCGATACTCCAAATGTTGCCATGTACGCTGCAGCATATCCACATCAATTCGCTCAATAGCAGCTGTGATTCTTGCTTTTAAATCATCAATGTCTGTCACCCGCGTACATTTCTAAAAAACTTGTCAAAACGTGGTATCATAAAAAACTTAATGAGATTCTCTGTAAAGTGGGACAACTGGAATTTCTGCACTTCATGGTTGACTTTTAATAACAGCCAAACATTGTACAGATAATTCTCGGACACCCTGTATATATATATTTATACCCATTGCTCATCTTCTCATCTTCAATTTCGTGATGACAATCTAAGACAGAGATTGAAATGATCCAAATATTTGTTTCTACATTAAACTTTGAATCTTGCTCTATTTTCATGGATTCCCCCCCCCCCTCTCTCTCTCTCTCTCTCTCTCCTTCTCTCTCCTCTCTCTCTCTCTCTCTCTCTCTATATATATATATATATATATATATATACACTTATACAGTATATATATATATATACAGGGGCGGACTGACAGCACCCTGGACCCTCGGGCATAATGAGGTCCTGGGCCCCTTGAAATCCGATTTTTTTCATATTACAGTTCGAGTAGACACTTGACCCAATTGAGAACACTCTCACTGTTTTATGATGACTGCGGGCCGGGTCCGCCGGGCCCCCTAATGGCCCGGGCTCTCGGTCCATGCCCGATTGCCCGACCGCTCAGTCCGCCCCTGTATATATATATATGGGATGAATGTCACAATTAAACACGTGAAATGAATGAATGATGCAAATCCACAAGGAAAAGAAAAAGAAAAAATTGGCGATGGGTAATCCGCTCTCACCGGTATTAGCTAACTTATATATGGAATATTTTGAAAGCAGAATTTTGCCAACTATTGTTAATTTTAACCTTGTTTGGTACAAGTATATAAATGATATTTCGTGCCTTTGGCCTACCAATTTGGATGTTGACTTATTTCTTGGTAGGCTCAACAATTTAGTCCCATCGATTAAGTTCACGGTTGAAAAAGAAAATGATGGAAGCTTATCTTTTCTGGATCTAAAAATTCGGAGATGCTTGAATCAGTTCAAAGTTGAAGTTTTTCTTAAACCTACTAATAATAACTCTTATGTCCATTTCCATTCTGACCATCATCCCTCGATTAAATCTTCTATTTTCTGTTATGTCTCTTAGAGCATTGAGAGATGTCAGTCCTGAATTTTTAGATTCCGAGTTATGCAATATCATGAATATTGGTACTAAATTATGTTAGCCTATTTCATTTCTAGATAAGTGCCTTAGGAAAGCCAAGAATACATATTTAATAGTGTAACTGTAAAGGAATTTGAGCGTAAAAATATCTTTAGCCTACCTTACCATGTAAATTTTCAATATCTTCCAACTTTACTTAAAGCAATTGATATTAATGTAGTCTTTAAGTATAATAATACTGTTAAATCACGCCTAATAAAGAATAGCCCGGATAATGTTGTTGTGTATTCGATCGGATGTACACAATGTGACTTAGTACAGTGACGGACTGGCCCACCGGGATACCGGGAAATTTCCCGGTGGGTCCCCCAGTACTTGGGCCCAGAGAGCCGTGTGAACAACGGTTTGCGGAAAACGATGCGTTGTCCAAAATTGATCGGGAACGCATCATTGATGATGTTGCCAACAGAAGCAAGGAACTTAAACGATTGTTGATACCTCGATTTCAGTACAATATTGATTTCATACAATTTGCTGTAGTTCGGTATTACTGTGTATTTTTCAATTTGTTTTACTCGTTATTATTGTTCATTACTATTCCGTTTTAGTTTAGTATTCTGTGTTTTGCAATAAGTATTACTTATTACTATTGTCTGTTACTCTTCTCTTTGCAATTTGCTTTGCTCATTACTATGATCAAATTTTGCTCAAAGTAATTTTATTAGTTTGCTCAATTTTACTTTTGTAATTTTACTAGTTTGCTCAAAGTTTGCCCATTGCTATGTAGGTTTGTATGTTTTACAATTTGTATTGTATTACTCATTACTGATGTCACTAATGTCTGTCTATTACTATTCAGTTTGTAAATTGTTTTGCTCGTTGCCAATGTTTATTAAATTTCCATTTTAGTTCGAAATACATGTATGCTTCAAAGACTGCTAAACACACTTGTTCTTATGAATTACTGTGCCATTGTGATTTGCATTCAAAATAAATTAATTGGCAGGTCCAACTTTCTCCAGTGAGTGGGCCCCCTGCATGAATATTTTCTAGGGCCTTTTTAGATAGCCAGTCCGTCACTGACTCAGTATATATAGGTCAAACGGGTAAAACGTTAGATATTAGGGTAAAACAACATAAATATGCGTGTAGAACAGCAAGTAATTCTAATGAATTGTTTAACCATATATATAGATGTAATCATAGTATCAAGTGGGACAGTTCTAAAGCGCTCGTTGAAAACAGATATAATTGAAAAGAATATTCTAGAATGTGCATTTATCCATTTTAAAAATAATTTCAATAACATTGCAGGAATGTATAAAATTGACAATATGTTGTTAAATACTTTTTGCCTCTAATTAACTCTTGTTAATCATGTGCTAATCTTTTTATTTTTCTGTCCTGTTGTATATATTTTTGTCATCGCCTTCTCCCTTCATTCCCTGACGAGGTGTACTTCTGAATACACGAAAAACCTTGGAATTTTTTTTCGTTTTCCTTGTGGATTTGCATCATTCATTCATTTCACGTGTTTAATTGTGAAATTAATCCCATATATATACTGTATATATATATATATATGGGAATGAACTCAGAATGGTTCCCTCAGGTTTTTTATGATACACACAGACCGTGCATGGAACAAGGAACTCTTCTAGGAAAATTAAATCCACTATAGTCCGAATAAGTAATGGTAAATGACAAATACTAGAAGAGTTCCTTGTTCCATGCACGGTCTGTGTGTATCATAAAAAACCTGAGGGAACCATTCTGAGTTCATTCCCATCATGAAACGGACATGTTATGTGCCTTGAAAAGTGGACGCTCAATTCTGCCAGTTGAGATTTAAGTTTTGGTTTTTGGCTAAAAATATAATAGTTACCCCTTTTTCTTTGATGTATTCAATCTGACGTGAAGGCAGCGAGTCTTTTGCTTATATTGAGGTTCTAAATGTAGCCGGGCTAGGCTGCTTTAAACCCTAGATCCATGTCCCAAAGCTGGATCCTGTCTGCTTTGCAGATAGCTGGTGAGGGAAGCTATATTTATGGGACCTCTTTGCGAGAGACCCGTTGCCTCAACCCACACAGCGTACTTGACCAGGTGGAATCAAAGTCTCATCCATTCCCCACCTCTTACTGATGTCTTCAATCACTCTCTCTTCGCCGCAATGTTACCTCACACTCTCTCTTACTATCGCTATTACTCTATAACGGATGCTGTTCTTCTCAACTCTCTAACCGCATGCCTCTTCCTTTAAGGAGAGCACTACGCAGTACCACAATTTCTACACATTCTCATTCTTTATCTGTCCAACTACTTTCTGATGGAGCGGTTAATCGTTATTTTTAATCTTTCATGATCTCAACCGATCAACTCTGGCACAATCTTCCTCAATCCATCTTTCCCACTGTCTATGACTTCCAATCTTTCAAACGCAGAGCGTCCGGGCATCTCGAAAACTCTGACTTTGATTTTGGATTTGGGCGTTTTTACGAGTATTCGCCCTTGGCCCCTCCTTCCTGCAAATATATATACGAGTATATAAGTTATATACCTTTCAAATGTTCCTTCGCGATGATTCTTCATTTTGCGAAGATCAAGCTTGTCGCGCCTCCTCTACATATATATATATATTCAGGGCCGTGCAGAGGGGGGGCACAGGTGCTTGAGCCCCTCCCCTTTTCCCTCCATGACTCAGAAGTGCCCTTTTTTCAGTAACTTTTTTATGTATCTGAATACAGTAAACTTTTATAATCCTGCCTTAGTATGGTGAAAAAAGAAATAGGCCTTTCCTGTCGGGGTCACATTCTATATAGGCTATTAACTTAAGTTAGCGAGTCCAAAATTTGACCCCGGGAACGCATCCCCATTATAACATTAAGTATATGGGAAAAATGTGTCCCATTTACGACACTTTATAGGTACTTGTCAACGCAAACAATTTGAATTTTCTTGTTTTTTTATTTACACTTAATATTTAAGTACCACTTGGCTGTGAAATTATTTCGCATCCCCAAAGAGGTGCCCTTGTTTGGCCTTGAGCCCCTGCCCCTTAAATGTTCTCTGCACGGCACTGTATATGTTACAGTCGGTGTGAAACTAGTCATTTTATGTAATGCCTAAAAATTTCAGACATTTCGCGTAGTACCCGTGACCCTTAAACTAACCTAACCTAACCAACCTAATCTAACCTAAACTCACCAACCTAATCTAACACAAGTGCATTTTACACACTACACAATCTTTCAAAATTTATATATTGTATCTATAAAAAAATAGTATCGTGAGCCTCGGAGACCTTCATTTCGGCTCTCTCATTCTTATAACAGGGGAGCATTTTGCGGGCACCCTCCCTTGAATCCTCCCTTCTGCATAAAAAAAGAGCTAGAGAAAAAAGTATGCGAAATAGAAGTGGACCTTAAGTGGACCTAAACAAGCCCTTCATCCACAAGACAAACGAGGAGGAAAACAGGGTAGCAGGAAAAACCCCCAAAATAATTGAAAATAATCGTACACGTTTGCGAAAAGAAATAATGAGTTTAAAGAGGGTACTGGTCTTTCACCAATAACATCTTTCACCAATAAATACTTTCACCAATAAACATGTTTCACCAATAAATATCTTTCACCAATAACATATTTCACCAATAAACATTATTCACCAATAATATCTTTCACCACATAAACATCTTTCACCAATAAACACCTTTCGCCAATAATCATCTTTCACCAATAATCATCTTTCACCAATAAATATCTTTCACCAATAATCATCTTTCACCAATAATCATCTTTCACCAATAAACACCTTTCACCAAAATCATCTTTCACCAATAAACATCTTTCACCAATAAACATCTTTCCCAATAAATATCTTTCGCCAATAAACATCTTCGCCAATAAACATCTTTCACCAATAACATCTTTCACCAATAAACATCTTTCACCATAAAATATCTTTCACCAATATCATCTTTCACCCCGGGGAAGAGGGCCCTCAACCCCAAATTGTTATACATTCTCTTATTGGTTAAAGAAAAGGCCACACTGTAAGCTTTTACGTGATTGGTTACCTTTTAAAAACGGGCAAACGTCTCTTTCTCGTCTTTGTTTTCAAATAAATTGTCGTCATCAACATTAATCAACATTTTAACCTTTTAATCAACACTCAAATTAATTAACAAATCATAAAAAATAATAATAATAAATTCCATATACATTGTGTATATAATATATATATATCGAGGTGATTGCATAATGATTGCATAATATAAAACAAAAACAACTCTCTCTTTCACCAAATACGGCAAGTGAGGAGGGATGTTGCAGAGGAGTGGATCGTAGGTAGTTTCTGAACCATCGTTCGAAACCATCAAGTAAGAATCATATACAGTGTGTGTGTGTGATATAAATAAGGAAGATGATGAAAATAAAAATAAAAATACAGGTATAAAATATTTACTTCGAAACAAGAAACCCAACAAGACTAAAACATGAAGAAAAATGTCTAAACAATATATTAAAGAGGCGCATAAAACCAATGGATAAAGAAAAAACTATCAACGTTAACATATAGAGGTACATTAGAGATACAGTAAAACTAAACATACCTTACAAAAGAGAATTTTATACTGCATTTAATGAGAAACAATTAAAACTTGGTGTTCCCGCCATTGGCTTCTAAGACAGCCTGAATTCGCTTTGGGTAGCTTGCCAAAAGTGACGTGAATAGATTTTGATCGTTACGCAAATTTGCTAAAACAGTTTCATGTGTTGCGTCATTGTATCCTTCGAAAATCGATTTGCTGCAGGTTCTTGAAAAAAGAGACATTCAACCTTGTCCTTTATAACTGATCCAATGTGTTCACGGACGTTCGGGTCAGGAGAATTTCCTGGCCATTCTTCATTTCCAAAGAAATCGATCTCATGGTTCCGCAACAACTGTTGAGTGGCTGATGCCTTAAAGCAGGGGGCCTTATCTTGCAGAAGTGTGACCTGATCGACATCCATAACATTGTTTGGGTTTCTTAGAAAAGGAATGACATACTGGGGTAGAATAATATCACGAAAATACTGTCCATCCCAACTGACCAATGACCATGTGCTTCAGCACCCACATGAGCTTCTTTGCAGTGAACAAAACAAACACCAACACAGTCTGGACTTTTTATAATTCGCGATAATGTTCATTGTCATCGATTTCATCTGGTGTTGTGGCCCACACTCGATCATTTTGGTAGTTAGGCCGACGTGTTACGTAAACAAAAAATTCATCGGAGACAGCTAAATGCATGAAATCACATCCCAATCTTCAAGATAATGGGCAAACCACATTCTTCATCGATGTTAAGTTGACTTTTTCTTGGCTTTGGAAGTTCATGCCAAGGCTTTAAACCTTGCCTATGACGGTACAGTCGAATGATCTCACCCATTAACGATCTTTCCTCTCAACACTTCGATCTCTCTAGAAAGTTTAGCACAGCTGTTTTTCCGCTTACGCGTACCGCTTTCAATGATGTCCTTTGTTTCCTGAGAGAGTGGCAAATTTGGGCGCCCAGATTTGGTTGTATCCATTTCACATTCATCCAAAGTTTATTCCAATTTCTTTTGACGAAGTCCTCACTTCTTCGCAACTTTTTGGCAACCCATGAACGTGTTATAAAAGTGCTCCAGCATCACGAGCTTCCCGAATGTTATTGCTCGTATGCGATCTATCACACGTTCCTCTCCGAATCACCAATTAATTGAGACGCCATATATATCACTTTATCAGCTAGAGTAATTTTAATACCTGCAAAAATAAAGAATTTTATATTATTTTATAATCACTAAAAACTATTTCGATATAAGTAAACATGTAAGCTGCAAATGGGGGGGGGGGGCTAAGGTTTTTTGAAACTCATATCACGAAAGTGCTCCGAATTCGTTTCTTTTTTCTTTTTCCCTGTGGTTGTTTGCTTATTAATAAGATCACGTGTTATTTGTGATTTTACTGCATCTATATATATATATATATATATATAATATATATGATGAATAAAACCACGAAGGAAAGGAAACACAAAATGGTGCTCAAGCGCTTTCGTCTAATGACATCCTCAGGAACACTGAAGTACATAAAAAGGTTTAAGCCTATATATAGGTTACAGAAAGAAAAAAAGAAAAAAATAATAACATACATACACACACACACACACATATATATATATATATATATATATATATAATACATATCTATATATACAAATACACACATACATACATAACATACATAATATACAATAAACAGAGAAGTAAAAATAATGAAAAATTAAAAATTAAAACCTTAAAGGATTACCAGTGAGGCGTACAGATTTGTAAAGAAAATATCGATTTTTTAGCACAAGATCAAATGGATTATAAAAATACAAATTTATACTGGAACTCTGCCGGGTTTTAACACAATGCTGCCTATGGTCAGGTTTCGAATATATAAAAAATAAAATGCAAATTAAAAGTTAATCGATTTTTAGCACAAGATCAATGGATTATAAAAAAATACAAATTTTATACTGGAACTCTGTCCGGGTTTTAACACATTGCTGCCTATGGTCAGGTTTCGATATATATAAAAAAATAAATGCAAATTAAAAGTTATAAAAGTAGAGATAAGTTTACCAAGAGATTAATGTTTTACACTTCTTATCTAAATCTGTTTTAAAGGAATTCAACATAACAGGATCGAGTTGAAAAAGACCTTTGCTTATGTTGAAGTTATTTGAAAGTTGGATAATGGCAGACTCAAGAATATTTCTATTAACAATGTTGCTTGAATGGAATAAAACTGAAGCATTATTCCAATCAATACAGTGGGCTAACTCTGACAAATGGACAAAAAGGGCACTGACAACTGTCCTGTTCTAAAGGAATATTGATGCTGTTTTATACGTGTGTGCAAATCCTTTCCCGTCTGACCTATGTAAAAGGAATCACATTGTTTACAACCATTTTATAGATAATGCCTGAATTATTGGTAGGGCTATTTTTTACTATGATATTTTTCACAATATTGTTATATGAAAATACTACATTAATATCCAAAAGTTTAAGTACATTAGCAATGCCTAAAAAGCCCGGGAAAAATGGAAGTACTAAAATATTTTTTGACAAAGTACGAGTGTTAATTGACACGATAGAAAGTTCGTTTTTGCCTTGTTGAGACAAGATTCCATAAACGCAGATGGATAACACAATCACTTCCAATACCGTTGATTTTTTCCAATTCGGCATCGATGTATTCCGGATGGCGATCTAATGGGCGCGGAGAAACATTGATGAAAAATGGCCTTCTTAGGGGGTATCATGTCCCGAGTAAAAGTGTACGTAGGACAAATTGTTTGTCGTTTTCCGATAGATACTAAACTTAAAACCTGGGCTTTCCCTATGTACACGCACATCCAAAAATGGGATTGAATTGTCTTGCTCAACTTCTAAAGTAAACTTAATGGAGGGGAATTGATCATTTAACTGAAGGAGGAAGCTATCCAGGTCACGATTCATGGGCCAGATACACAAAATATCGTCGACGTACCGCAACCAAGGGATGCCAACCCCCAGGATTCTCGGAATATAGGTAATTTCGAAAAACTCCATATAAATATTGGAGAGGAGGGGCGATAAGGGGTTGCCCATAGCCATCCCAAAAACTTGTTGATAATACTCGTTATTGAAAGTGAATTTACAGTCTTTGATGCAAAGCTTAATGAGTTCCAAAACAATGTGTGAAGGTAGTGGCAGGTCATACTTATGTAATTCTTGGGAGAGAAAGTCAAGCATATCGTCAATCGGCACTTTTGTAAACAATGAACAAACATCAAAACTAATCAATTTATCGTTAGTTTCAGTACGTGCATTATTCAATTTTTCCGTAAGATCCATGGAATTTTTTACATGTGAATCAGAGATAGTTCCGAGAATGGGGGACAAGACTTTGACAAGCCATTTGGAGAGTTTATAAGTAATAGAGCCCACCGAGCTAATAATAGGGCGCATAGGGTTACCAGGTTTGTGGGTTTTAATAAGACCGAATTGGATGCCGAATTGGAAAAAATCAACGGTATTGGAAGTGATTTGTGTTATCCATCTGCGTTTATGGAATCTTGTCTCAACAAGGCAAAACGAACTTTCTATCGTGTCAATATTAACACTCGTACTTTGTCAAAAAATATTTTAGTACTTCCATTTTTCCCGGGCTTTTTAGGCATTGCTAATGTACTTAAACTTTTGGATATTAATGTAGTATTTTCATATAACAATATTGTGAAAAATATCATAGTAAAAAATAGCCCTACCAATAATTCAGGCATTATCTATAAAATTGGTTGTAAACAATGTGATTCCTTTTACATAGGTCAGACGGGAAAGGATTTGCACACACGTATAAAACAGCATCAATATTCCGTTAGAACAGGACAGTTGTCCAGTGCCCTTTTTGTCCATTTGTCAGAGTTAGCCCACTGTATTGATTGGAATAATGCTTCAGTTTTATTCCATTCAAGCAACATTGTTAATAGAAATATTCTTGTCTGCCATTATCCAACTTTCAAATAACTTCAACATAAGCAAAGGTCTTTTTCAACTCGATCCTGTTATGTTGAATTCCTTTAAAACAGATTTAGATAAGAAGTGTAAAACATTAAATCTTTGGTAAACTTATCTTCTACTTTATTAACTTTTAATTTGCATTTTATTTTTTTATATATATCGAAACCTGACCATAGGCAGCAATGTGTTAAAACCCGGACAGAGTTCCAGTATAAATTTGTATTTTTTATAATCCATTTGATCTTGTGCTAAAAATCGATTAACTTTTAATTTGCATTTTATTTTTTTTATATATATCGAAACCTGACCATAGGCAGCATTGTGTTAAAACCCGGCAGAGTTCCAGTATAAATTTGTATTTTTATAATCCATTTGATCTTGTGCTAAAAATCGATATTTTTCTTTACAAATCTGTACGCCTCACTGGTAATCCTTTAAGGTTTTAATTTTTAATTTTTTATTATTTTTACTTCTCTGTTTATTGTATATATATGTATGTATGTATGTATGTGTGTATTTGTATATATAGATATGTATGTATATATATATATATATATATATGTGTGTGTGTGTGTGTATGTATGTTATTTATTTTTTCTTTTTTTCTTTCTGTAACCTATATATAGGCTTAACCTTTTTATGTACTTCAGTGTTCCTGAGGATGTCATTAGACGAAAGCGCTTGAGCACCATTTTGTGTTTCCTTTCCTTCGTGGTTTTATTCATCATAAATATTTTTCACGTGTTACCTTCGTGAAATAATTTTCATATAATATATATATATCGAGTCGGCAAAAAAAAGGGAGACCTTTTAAATCCCTCATATCTCGGCAAATACGGTACATAGAACCATGAACTTTTAGTATGTTAGTACTAGGTAATTTTATGGTTTGTATGCCATCTTTTAGCATTTTAGCTTTGCAATTGGATTAATGGCGAATATTCCAGAAAAATCTTGCTAATCATAGGTTCAAGTTGATAATTAAAGCGATTTTAATTAACGTAAGCCAACTGCAGGAGGTTTGGACAAGCTTCTCAAGAAAATCGATAAAACGGGAGATATCAAAAGAATACCAGGTAGCGGTATTAAATTTGGCCACCAAACAGTTCTGATTTAAATCCTGTCGATTACGGCCTTTGGGAAAATTTGTCACGGAGAATTTATGGGGTCAAAGTAAGAAATGTCGCTCATTTACGACAGCTTCTGGAAAAATGGGATGAGCTACCACAAGAACAAATCAATAAAGCCATAGATGAGTTCCGTCCTAGACTGAAAAAGGTTGTAGAAATTCGTAGTAAACATATCGAGCAGTTTTTTTAACATCAAGGTAGCACCATATGTGAGTACTTTGTAACTTTTTATCTGCACATACAATGCAGTAGTAGTGTAAATGGAGAATTTGCAGTGGCATAAAGAAATGTTCAATAAATCCGTAATTTTCATCAGTTTTCTTTGAAATCCGCTCACCGTATAGGAAATTTACTTAGTTGTGGGGTGTGAAAAAAAATATTGAAATCTCACCATAACTTTGGATTTTACAGCCAAAGTTCGAGGTCTCCTTTTTTTTTTTGCCGACTCTGTATATATATATATATATATATATATATATATATATATATATATGAAAATTATTTCACGAAAGTAACACGTGAAAAATATTTATGATGAATAAAACCACGAAGGAAAGGAAATACAGATGGTGCTCAAGCGCTTTCGTCTAATGAGGATGTCATTAGACGAAAGAGCTTGAGCACCATCTGTGTTTCCTTTCCTTCGTGGTTTTATTCATCATATATATATATATATATATATATATATATATATAATTTTAATTTCACTCCGCCCCGGCCCCCGGCCCCGCCTCACGTCACTCACTCACTCACTCCGACGACCTCAGCCTCACCTCAGCCTCAGCCCGCCCGCCGCGTAGTGGCGGCTCGTGGTAATTTTACTTACGCATGCAGTTACATGCATTACAGTGTAGTACATATTAGATAAGCTGTATTTTGTCTTTTATGGTATTCTTATGAGTTATGTAGTAACCGAGGATAGAACCAATATTATATTAATAATATTAATAATAATTTTAACTTTATTTTTTTAACTTAAATAATAATTTTAAATTCATTGAGTATATTATTTACGCATGCAGTGCATGCCTTGCATTCATTAAGAAGCCGCCCCTTTATTTATTTATTTATTATTATTTAATTTATTTTAATTTATTATTTATTATTATTATTTTAATTTATATATAATATATATATATATATATATATTATATATATATATATATATATATATATATGGGATGAATTTCACAATTAAACACGTGAAATGAATGAATGATATAAACCACAAGGGTTTACATCATATATATATATTATATATATATATATATATATATATATATATATATATATATATATGCGGTAGCTATAACTAATACACATTTTTGGTAAAAGTTGCTTAAACTTAATCGAAACCTACGTGAAAATTATTGACTGCCCGGTTAGGTCAACTGTACGCCCTTGACGATTGGTTAGGTTAAGTCGTGATATTTTCGTTTAAACTAACGAAAATATCACAATTTAACCTAACCATTCCAATCATCAAGGGCGTACAGTTGACCTAACCGGGCAGTCAATAATTTTCACGTTGGTTTCGATTAATTTTAAGCAACTTTACCAAAAATGTGTTAGTTATAGCTACCATATTGGTTTTGGATTTAATTTACCGTATTAAAATAGGATTTTACCCAGAGTGTGCGGGAAACAAGGAACCCTTCTGAGATATTAAATCCACTATGGTCCAAATAAGTAATAGTAAATAACAAATACTAAAGTTTTTGCTCTTTCATGATGGAAGCCCAACGCGGGCAACTGGTCACTAGCAAAGAGACCCAATAAAATTTTAGACAGAGAAGTAAGAGAGAGACTTTTCGCAGTCTCAAATATCAGGGTTTATAACGTATACGTACTGTCGTACCTACATTAAAACTGAAAAGAACCATCCAATACTGAAGTTATTGCAGAAAATATATAATCTGACAAAACAAAATTTGGGCGAAAAACAATGAACAGTGTTGTATAGAATTATTTTTAACCCAAAAAATCTGAACAACCCGGTTGAACCTGGTTGAACCTGGTTGAATCTGGTTAAATTTGGTCTTTTTTTAGGAATCAAGACCTAAGCGCAAAATCCTAATGCGAATTCCAGCGCATCACCAAGCGATTTCTCGGAAGGCGCACACGCAGTCTTGGACGTGGCAAACAGAGTCTTTGGGGAGACAACTGTCCCCCTTGTCCCCTC